>OY978527.1:23457056-23977056 GCA_963854835.1 Megamerina dolium
CTTCCACTTTTTATCGACGAACCCTTTTCGCAGTCTACTACGGCAGTAACTTCCTGGCAATGACCAATCACCATTCCTTTCTTCACAACTGTAGATGTATAGTTGGATTTAATATTCGCACCGGTATTATTCCATTTTCTTTAGGTTCCACTAACATCCTACCAAGTATTATGTTTTTATTCGTTATTTCTTAACCTGCTTCCACAACTTGCCTGTCCCATCATCCACATTCATCTGTGCCCAAATCACCGCTTCTGATTTTGCTGGAACCTCTTGGCGTTGACATGCCAGTACTCGTTTGATGTTACCACTACGCTTGTAACCGATGTTCAATGGTAACTCGACATTTGCATAGCGTAGTATCCGTTGATTTAAATCTAACGTAAACCCATTGTCAATCATAAAATCAACACCAGTTATTACGTCATCGATGATGTCGGCCACAATGAATTCATGTTCCCACGTACTTTTCCAATAGATACTCGTTTCTTTATCTTACCCAGAATTTGTGCATCCTCACCCGTTGCTGTACGCAATTTTATTCCCATTAAAGGCTTAAACCTCTTTACCAAATCACTCTTGATTATAGAATGTGATGCACCAGTATCCAGGGTTAACATTAATAGTCAAGCTGCTTGGCACACGCTGTAGTTGTGAAATGTGAATGATGGGGCAACCCACTGTTGGAGTCAGTTCACGCCCCGCTGAACTGACTCGGTTTGGTTTAGCGATGGATTTAGTGGAGCGATCGCTGTCCACCTTATTCTTCTTCTTTTGTCTTCCTGCAGAATTCGATCTTTATCGCTTTCGTAGTAGACGGCAGTCACGCGCCATATGTCCTGGTTTGTCGCAAATGAAGCACTTACCAGTAAATTTGTTTTCGCGCCGACCTGTGCTTTTTCCTTCAGGCTGCACTACGGACTGTCAGGCATTCAACACGCTGCTTCAACCAGATTTGATGTTTCTATTTCTAGTTGGCGTACCCGTGGCATTGGTCGACATATGAAACTGGCGGCTTCAAACGTCAAGGCACTATTGACTGTTTAGGCATAAGTATTCCTTGGTGACATGACTAGGGCACGCTTTGTCCCTCCATCACGTATGCCACCTATGAATGCCTCTATTTTTATTTTTTCGACGAACTCTTCCGAATTACCGGAGAACGCTAGATGACATAAGCGCTCAATATCGGAAGCGAATTCCTGAAGGCTCTCATTACCCCGTTGCACTCATCATCATCATCATCTCAATTCCACTCGATGTAATTGACTCTTGTATTCATTTCCATATTTTCGCTGGAGTGTGTCCATCAGTGATTGGTAGCTACCACGATCTTTCTCTGGAACCATTTGTAACACTTCGGAAGCATTGCCTTTTAATGCGACTATTAAAGCAGCAGTATTGTCGCTATCATCCCATTGATTCTTCGAAGCTGTTGTCTCGAATTGAAGCTTGAAGATATTGAATGGCGTGCTTCCGTCAAATGTTGGTGGCTTTAATTTGATTGTACTTGAATCTCTAATCACTGATGTGGCTGGTCCATTTATTTTTAGTTGATTGAGTTCGTGCTGTAATTTCTCGAACTTATCTTCCAAGTCATCTACATGTTCCTTTAAATCCGTGACCTTTAATAATAATCTCTATTTACAATCAACTCTGTTTACAATCAACTATTTACAATAACACTCTAATGTACTTGCAACTTTTGCCTCTGTATCAATGTTTTCGCAATCACCTTCGGAATTAGATTGATTTTCACTTCTCAACACTAGCTCTATTTATACTCTGTTAGCAACACCCCAGAATCTTCCTTTATCGAGATTCTTCTCTTCCTTTCTCGTTGACTTGTTCTGGTTATCGCTTATTTCTTTTTGATGACATTCGCTTCGATGCTGCCAATAGTGTCAGTCACAATAGTGATGAATAACCAACTATCGATACTCGTTAATATATATATATATATATATATATATATATATATGTATATATATGTATATATATATATGTATATATATATATATATATATATATATATATATATGTATATATATGTATATATATATGTATATATATATATATATATATATATATATATATATATATATATATATATATATGTATATGTCTATGTGTATGGGTATAACGTTGTGATTGCGTCGCAGTGGCGAATATCATGAATGTGTAAGTGTATGTGTATGTGATATAGTGAGTGGGAATGATAGGAAGAAAAGGATAAAGTAAAGTGAAGAAATCCGTCAGATTATGAAGACGATTGACGTCGGATGTCTTGGTGTGGTGATGGTACCACAATATCAATAGTACAGGTCAATGGTCTCCGAAATCAACGACGGGCACATGTTACTTAATATGTTGATTGGAGGAGTGGGTCCAAGCTGTATTAACCCACGTTTCGATGTCGCGCCTTCAAGAAGCATATAACGGTGTGCCATGTCCTAATGCTCTCCTAATGGAGTATTAAGTTGTATGGATCTATGTAAATCGAGGCGTTCGACATGATCTGATGAATGATCATGAACGAATTTGCTCGATAGAAGAGAAAAATTGTTAGTAATGTGTGTTGTGATTTTTATGTGTGTATATGGCAGACTCACGTCACCTTACTCACGTTTAAATATTATAACTTGGGTGTAGCAATAGCAGTAGATGAGAAAATGGAGCAGTATATGATGCAAGAAGCACTGCTAGTAATCTACATCCCTCAACCCCTCATAAGCGAAAACTAAAGAAAGGAAAGAAAAAGAAAATATAAAAATTAAATTTAAACAATTAAATGGTTGTCGTAATCATTTCCAATTTTGGCGATATAATTTGAGATTTTTGATCAATCTTGTTTTTGAATTGGGCTTATTTCATTTAGTGTGTTGAATTACCTTTAACATCGGGGTTATTTAGATTTTTGTTGTGATTTATTGAATGATTTGTTTATTGAACTTTTTTTATATTCCTGTCTTGTTATTGTTGAAGTTGTGAATATTTTTTAGGTTAGGTAATTTTAGTTTCAAATCTTTAGTAGGATTAAGGTTGTAAGATTATAAAGGTAAGTGTCAGGAATATTATTAAGATTGGTTTTTGAATAAATTTTTGAATTGGTTGCTGTGCTTTTGAATGTAATTTTTGATTGTGTCGATATATTTGAATTTGGAAGTGGTTCTATAATTTTGTTGATTTAGTAATTGTTGAATTTTAATAGGATAATTAGTGATTATCTAATATATTAAGCGCGTGTTTCATCAGGTTCACTCAGTGGAAGGGTTGATTGGGAGTTGAGTCAGTCGGTTTAGATATATGATACATTGTCAATTACATGAGTGTGGTGAAACGGGACCAGGAGCAACGAAAAAGTCGTTGAGTAGAGGCATATACTCGAAAGAAGTGTCTACAAAACGATAGCGAATTGGAAAGTGTAGATTCGGACAACGCAGATATGTCTTTACAACACTCGCCTGTTAAATCGTCAGCAGTACCTTGTAATTCCGGGGTAATTGACAAATCAAAAACGATCATCCAGCGAAACCTAGATACACCCGCTTCAGAGAGTGCCAAGGTGCATACAGTAAATGTAAATGTTCCTCCCCCGCCCCTGGAAAGAAATTCTGCCGGTAGTAGATTGGCAAATGTCACAACGAATGACCTGTCAGAATTGATCAGGGCGATAACGTTGGAAGTGCAGCAAACCCAAAGATTGCAGGAGACCATAAATTATGGTTTTAAAGATTTGAATAAGAGGATAGATCAAAATACCTCTCTTATAGATACCTTAGGTAATGGAGTGATGCAAACGGAGCAAACAGCTGCCGGAGAACGCGAGCCTGATGTAGCATATAACACCATCCACCGACGGTCACCACTTTATCACGAGGAACGATCCGAAGTTTCACAATCAAGACCTGAATCGAGAAATAGGCAAATTAATTATCGAGACCGTAATAGCGGACGACAGTTACAACTGGATAAATGGGGCATACAGTTTGACGGAAACCAGGATAAATTGTCCATTGAAGATTTGTATTCCGTTTGGAACATCTCCAAGCACAGTATGGATGTGACTGGAATGAAATCCTGCGAGATTTTCATGTGTTGCTGGCCGGAGAAGCGAGAGAATGGTAATGGCTACATTTGAGAACCAGACATGTTTCGGATTGGTCAACAATGAGGCAGGACTTAATGCGGCAATATCGGAGTACTAAATCGCAATTTGATATGAATTATGCGTTGTATGGTGGACAGACGACAAATACCCGGAGAAACCGTCAATGCATATTTCCACGCGATGAGTAAATTGAGAGCGCAGTTGACCAATCCCATTTCGGATTACGAGATGATACGGATCCTAAAGAGAAACATACTAGATGGGCTGGCGAGGATTTTATATCCCATAGCCATATACACTGTAGAACAATTGCGGGAAGAATGCAATGAAGCGGAATATAACTTCGCCAAACGTGAAACGCGTCCATTGCCTCATCAGTCCTCGAACCGCTACATGCCTCAATCAAGAAACAATAATGTTAATGCATTGCAAGCGTTACATGATATATACGCGGATACAGACGGGATTGAGGAGGTGAGTGAAGTGGTGAAGTACTTCAGTAGTCAACAGCACAAGCAGCCACCGGTTTGTTGGAACTGCAAACGCACCGGTCATGGCTATATGGAGTGCGAATCACCACAGCGCTCCATTTTCTGTTACAAATGCGGTATGAGTGAGGTAATAACGCCCAAATGTCCGAGATGCAAAGCGGAAAACTCACTGAGGAAAGTGATGTTTATGGCGGGGGAATCACGTTCGACGCAGACTCCCGCAGTGCGGCCACACAAACATTGGCATCAAACATCATTAATTCGCCAACTGATGAGTGTCCTATAACAATTTTGAGAAAGCATGCCATTAGCGACGAAATTCCATTAGTTACAACAAAATACACATACCTATAGAAGAGCGTATGAGGCGATACAAGGAGGCACGGAAGCGTATATTCGAGAAGAAACAGATTGCTGGCATGCGTATGGTATCAATCAGGATACTAAAAGCACGTGAACGTTATCAGTGCAGACGACACACTCGGAAGTGTGTGTTATCGTCTGTACGACGATTCACTGATGGTGATCCAAGAGTATACGCCGAAGTGCAGATCCATAACACCAAATGTAGAGGCCTCCTGGATACTGGAGCATCAGTAAGTCTCATAGGAGCAGGCGCAGCCGAGTAGTTGAGCCAGTTGAAAGCCATTCCAGAGCGTTTTTTTTTTCGCAGGTGAAGACAGCAGGAGGAAAATCGCATGTGCTAGATGGAAAGATAGTCCTGAAAATAAAATATAATGAGCAGGAGCATGATATGTTTTTTTTCATTTGTCCCAGCTTGGAACAAGCAAAGTAGATTTTTGGAGAAAGTTTCGGTTGGCTCCGAAAATGCTTGGTGAAGCTCATGAACGCCAACGTGATGAGATGGAAATCGAGGAGGTAGTAGACGCGCCGGAGCAGCATGTATTGATGGAAGATCAGAGGAGTTGAGTGCAGGCTGTCATTGGGGAGTTGGCATCATTTAAGAGCCATGGCTTAGGTAGGACAAAGCTGGAAAGACATAAAATTAAATTAGTAGATGGAGCAGAGCCAGTAAAAGATAGCTATTTTCCTGTATCACCAGCTGTGCAGGAACTATTATACCAGGAGTGGATAGGATGTTGGAGCTGGAATTCGTGGTTATGCCATTCGGTCTGTGCAACGCAGTGATTGTGTCATCTGATGGATAAAGTTATTCCCCAACGCCTCAAATCGAATGTTTTTGTGTACCTTGACGATCTCCTTAGTATAGCTGCTGATTTCGATACGCATTTGAATATGTTGAGTGAAGTCGCTAAATGTGGGTTTCATCGTGCTTAATGGAATGTTGCGTACCGATCCGGATAAGGTGTCAGCCATACAGAATATGCCAGTTCCGCGTTCGGCACGCGAGGTGCGAAGTTTCCTCGGTACAGCAGGCTGGTACAGAAGATTTATTCATAACTTTGCTTCCCTATCGGCTCCATTGAGTGACACATTGAAGAAAAAGAAGAAGTTCGAGATGACACCAGAAGGGGTGGAGGCCGTGAACAAGTTAAAGCAGGCCTTAACCACAGCCCCAGTTCTCAAGCATGCTGATTTCGCTAGACGTTTCTATGTCCAATGCGATGCCTCGGATCACGGAGTGGGTGCAGTTCTCTTCCAGTTAGATGACGACAAAGTGGAACGACCTGTGGCATTCTTTTCGCAAAAATTAAATGAATGCCAACGTAATTACAGTGTCACTGAAAAGGAGTGTTTGGCAGCGGTACTTGCGATTAAAAAATTCCGACCGTACATCGAAATGATGCCATTCACCATGGTGACTGACCATGCCAGTCTCAAGTGGCTAATGTCACTCAAGGATGTCGGTTGGCGCGCTGGTCACTTCAGTTACAGGCATATGATTTTCAGGTTGAACACCGGAAGGGTTCTGACAACATTGTAGCAGATACCTTATCCAGGGCAATCGCCGACATAGTGTTGCCAAATCTCGAGACAACCGAATTTAACTCGGAACAATATAATCGATTGATGCACACAGTAAGTAACAACTCGAAAATGGTAGGTGTACGTGTTCATGATGGCGCTGTTTATAAAAGAGTTGATTTTGGTAGCACTGATTTGGAGGAATCCTCATGGCGTTTGTGGATCCCGGATGGTTTGACCGCAGCTTTGGTTGAGGAAGCCCACAACGCGCCAACTTCATTCTCACGGTGGAATGGCGAAAACGTTGGATCGACTGCGTCAAAAATTTTACTGGGCAGGAATGGCGTCTCAAGTTCGCAGATATGTAAGCAATTGCCAAAAATACAAAGAGGCCAAGTCATCAAATTTTGTGATGCGTCCGGCAATGAGAGGCGAATTTGTGGTTCAGCGGCCATTCCAAAAATTATACATAGCCTTCCTCGATAAATATCCAAGATCGAAACGCCAGAACTGTTATGTGCTTATCGTGTTGGACCAGTTCACTAAGTTCGTGTTTTTGAGGTCAATGAAAGATTCGACTGCACGGGGAGTGGTTAATTTCCTCGTTTCATATGTATTCTTAAAATTTGGTGTGCCAGAAGTGATTCATTCAGACAATGGAAGAAAGTTTTTATCTGGAGAATTCAGAAGAATGATAAGCAAATTTGGAATTAACCACGTGAAAAATGCCGCGTACTCACCTCAAGCGAATGCTTCTGAGCGGCTGAATCAATCAGTCCTGAACGCAGTTAGAACTTACCTGGAAAATGACCAAACGGAGTGGGATGCATATATCCCATAGATTGAGTGTGCACTGCGCAGTTCCGTGCATACAGCTACTGGTTTCTCCCCATACTACGCGCTTTTTGGGCAACACATGTTCTTAAATGATGTTGACTACCAATTGTCACGAAATTTGCTCATGCTGGAGGATGGTGAAGCTCAAGATGTAGCTCGTGTTAACCGGCTTTGAATGATCCGTAATGAAATTCGTAATAACTTGTATCAGGCTTACGAGAGAGGGGCGACGCATTATAACAGGAGAAGTAGGGTAGTGACTTTTGTTCCGGGGCAGGAAGTGTTTAAACGTAACTTTCCCCTCAGTGACTTCAGCAGGAGCTTTAAAAAGCTGAGTAAAAAGTTCACCAAATGACGAGTGGTCAGGGCGATCGGAAACAATATGTACGAGCTGGAAACTTTTCGTGGTAAATCCATGGGCATATTCCATGCCAAAGATGTTAAGTAGTAGACTTGAACGGTTTGCTAAAAAGAAGAGATACAGATACACAAAGTATCAATATAATAGTGAATACGTAAATTTACACTTCCCGTGGTTTTTCCATATGATCCAGTGGACATATGCGTAGGATGAGTCCATGCAGTTTTGGTGGTGTTGCTAGTTTTTTTTTGTTATGCGCGGTGATGCCGTTTCATGGTCATTAATTTTGGACCAGATGTGTGCCGTTCCGTGGATGGAAGCTTATTTTTCCAATTTTTCTTTTTGTTTTCTTGAATTCAATGGTATTGTATTCCATTGTATTTCATTCTATTATTTTTTTTATTATTTTTATTGTGTATTTTTTTCTAATTTTGCTGTTTTGTTTCGAATGGGACCCAATTTTTTTTATTTTCTTGTATCAAATTGTATTGTGTTCTGTTGTATTTAATTGTATTATTTCTTTATTCTTTTGTATTTATATATTATATTTTGGTTTAGTTTAAGTATTTTCAGTTGTTTTCCTTTAAATTTCCATCCAGCATTGTACCTGTAAATAGAAGAAAATATATTAGTTAATGGCCGCTTGCAGTTTGCATCATATGTCAGCTTATTGACTGCACTCGTAAAGTGGCATATACGCGATGAGGTTCAGGTAGGTTTGATGGTTTTTGTATTGAATGAATGGATTTTGATGTGTTTGTTTTTTTCATCAATATTTTTGACACCTTGTGATTTTTGACAATCAATGAACATTCTTTCTTATATTGTGCATATGACAGTGGAACGGATGCTCCGATTGCGGTGCTGGATTAATTGTATTATGTTCCTGGTTAAGTTGGATGTCATATCTGGAACACATTTTGATTTTTTTTTTCTAGTGAGGGAAATAGTTCACATTGCGAGCCAAAGGTTGAATACGATGAGTTTCTTTGGTTGTCAATGTCGGCCCGACTAATGCTGGTAGAGCATGAGACGTCTTATCTCAGGAGTGGGCGTGACCTACGCTGGGCACCACAAGAATTGTGTAGTTGGGAAGGTCCACACAGCACACTGTCGTTGTTACGTTTCTGTAACACTTCCTCTTACAGCGCCAGAGTTTTGTTGCGTGTGGCCTGTAAAGCTGAACTTGTCATGTCAAATGTGACTCCAACATCTACAGCTGTCAACTGTGTCTTGATGTTGTATCACTTATTATAGCAGATGCCATAATGGTGGATTTCCTGCCGTACGTGATATGGGTTCTGATATTGGCTAAGCCAGTACATATACGATGTTGTGTATATGACCGTAACTTTTAGGGATACGTTGTATTGGTAATGTACATAAGGACGGTATATTGTAGTTCGTTAACCTTCTTTTGTTTGGTTAACGTTATCTGAACACATTTTTGTTGGCCGCATTCTGGTCTATTCTGTCGGTGTTATTTGGACGGTATATTGTGGTGAAGTTGTTTAAGAGTGATAATGTTAGCTGATTCTTATAACTCTGAAGTGTGTGTATGCGTGTTTTAACAATACCATAAGTAATAAAAGGACGTAGTGGCGATATAAAATCAATTTAGTACGATCGTTATTTATGTAATAAAAAGTGTGTACATATGCATATCTGCAGATACTAGAGGACGGATGTCACACCAGAGGCCTGATGAACCAGAGGTGCGGTTATTTTTGTTGCAATCCTAGTATACTGTTTTTTTTTACGAAAGATATAATAACCATATAACTATTCCGCCCTATAATATTAACGGGTATATTGTTAATCCCGTAAAGAATTGATCAGGCGCCTTAATTAACTTGGCTGAGTCAGCTAGCGGCAGCGTGGTAGTTGCACATGATAAACATTTTAATTTGTTTTTTGTCGATTATTTATTATTTAAAAGATAATATTTGGAGATTTTAATTTGTATGATGTGCATATGTACCTGATATGGGAGGAATGTATATGTGTATATCATATGGTATTTGAATTTGGGTGCGATCGTACATAAAGAAGTAAAAATATAATCGTCATAAGTACAATTATATTTTTAGTAAAAATATAATCGTCTCGTTTTTATTTGCAGGTTCTTGTGGCACATACATATATACGTGCTTAGGTGATTCACACAAAATTGAGCTCAATAGGTTAGGGAGCCCTATATTTTAGTAAATACAAGAAATCTGTTGCGTTTGTGTCGTCATCGTCGTATTGGAATTCCCCCACTTTTTTCGACTTCCCTTTATTATCATACTTGCGAATTTACACATATATATATATATATATATATATATATATATATATATATATATATATATATATATATATATATATATATATATATATATATATAGTAAGTAAGTAAGTAGTATATATATATATATATATATATATATATTTAATATCGATAAGATTTTTCTTTCGAATGGTACCCACCTGTCGGCAAGCAATTGGCAATTCTTCCGACAGTAACGACTTGCCATGAAAAAGCTTCTTAAAGAACTCTGTGACAAAGCTCAGAAAAAGTGATGTCACAAGTGTTCTGCCGTTCGGAACCGGCTAAAATAAGTAGGTCCCTTCTAATACTGTCCAAATTTAAGACGCACAACAGTAATGGAAGAGAAGCTCGGCCAATGAGCCCTTTGGGGCTTTAAGTGCCACATAAAAAAAAAAAAAAAAAAAAAAAAAAAAAAATATATATATATATATATATGTATATATATCGGCCCGTTAAGGACATGTGTATCTGTTGAATCACATATACCCATACTTACGAAAATACATTACATACATTGCCCAAATCTATACATTTAATGAAAAGAAAATCAAACAAAAGAATATTTCCGTTTATATACTAATAGGTGCATACATATGGATAGATGTATATAATCAACATATATATCTAATGTATATTAATATATGCACATATATATAGTACCTTTTTATTTGTGTTTATAATTACATTTTTTTCGTTATATACATAAAAATTACTTGTTTTATATGTATATATATTATACCTTATATGTTACATTTGTATATTTATACCTCTATTTACTTAATTTTTCTAAAAACTGGTCATATTTATTACACATTTATTTATATTTTTTTTATACCTTTATTTATATGTTACAATTTCTTTTTATATTATTTCTATATATTTACAATTTTTCTTTCATTGGTTGTTATTCTTTTTTTTTGGTTTAATATATAATAAATAATTATGATATAATGTTTATTAGTATGTGCGGATAAAATTTTTTTTAGAGTGGGAATATAGGGGGATGTGTATGAAAGTGGAGTGATTCTTGCAGGCGTTTAATTTGTTAGTTAGTGGGGATCGTTCCCAGACGAGGTGTGCAAGACGGTCCAGGCTGGGTGGGTACACCCAGGAGCACACGGAGGCATGTCATCTGCCAGATGCGTGAGGTCATGAGTTTCTGTATATGGTATTAGTGTAAATGTGTGTCGTAGCGTTGGCCTCGGTCGACGTTACTGTACATCCATTGTGGAGTCATGGCGGGTTGAGAAACACGACCCAATCTCCTTTTGTTAGCCGAGGCATTCATGACAATCACGGTATGTGGATGGACAATAATGGCGCCCAATCAAAACAAATGTCGACTGGTCATGTTCTGTACGTTATTGTCTACTGTAGCGTTTTTGTTGTTGTTGCACATTGTGATGCTTGCACTGACATTTTATATTGCATATGTTTCATGATGGCAAATATCATCGTCATTACAAACAAAACAATCCAAATATTCATTAACCACATACATTCCTTCTTCTTTTTTTTCACACATATTACAATAACATTGACGATGTTATAGTAACAACGCAAACGTTTGAGGAGCTCGTTTTAAGCTCAACTTTAAAAAAATGCAAATGCGAACTTAATTATCTACGATATTCGGTGAGGGAACACGACATTTTGCCAAATAAGTCTCACGTGGAGTCTATTAAGAAATATCCAATGCCCTCTAACAATATAGAGGTACGACAATGCTTAGGTTTATTGTGCAAGGGCTTTTAATATTGTAAAGGATAAATTAGTGAATGCACCGGCGTTGGAAATATTTAGCGATACGCAAGAAACTGAGCTGCATACAGATGCTAGTTCTCATGGTTTTGGAGCTATATTGCTACAAAAGCAAAGTGATGATAAATTTCATCCTATCGCCTATTTTTCAAAGACCACGTCTCCTGCCGAATCGAAGAACCATAGTTTTGAGATGGAGACCATTGCCATCATGTATGATCTTGAGAGATTTCGAACATTTTTAGAAGGTATACCGTTTACTATTGTCACCGATTGTAATTCTCACTCACGTTAAACAAGAAGCAATTAAACCTGAGGATTGCCAGATGGGCAGTAAAGTTAGAAAACTATGACTACAAAATCCGCAATCGAAAGGGGGAATTGATGAACCACGTAGACGCACTTAGTCGTTCACATATAGCTGACGTGTTTGATGGAACTGACGTTGATGTTAACAATCAGATTACTCAAGCAAAAGATGAACGTAATAAATCATTGAGGGATAAGCTGGAAGAGGAAGATGTAGATGGATTTTCGCTAGAAAATGGGCTAGTGTTTAGACATAGTGTACAAGGGCGGAAACAACTGATGGTTCCCCTAGATATGGAAGATAACCTTATGCGGTTGATACATGAATAATGTGGTCATGTCGGTTGTGGTAGATGCCTTCACTAAGTTTGTTAGATTATGTGCTGTAAATTCTCCGGGTACAAAGGAAGCGTGTTGTGCACTTTGGAAGTACTTCGAGTCTTATAGTCGTCCCCGAAGAATTATTAGTGATTACATGTTTTACCTCGAATTACTTTGTAAAGTTCATTTCGGATAATAATATCCATCATGCGAAAGTCTCTGTTGCATCTCCTAAATCGAATGGGCAGGTAGAACGAGTAAATCGTAATATAAAAACAATGCTGCCCTAATTAACTGAACCTGTTGATCTCTCCGATTGGGTTAAAATACTTTCACAAGTGGAGTTCGCCATTAATAATACCGTACATACTACTACCAAGCAACCTCCAAGTAAAATGTTGTTCGGTGTTGAACAAAGAGGTGAGATAATAGATGAATTGACGGAGTACTTGCAGACGAATTATATAAGTACTGAACCAGATTTGGAAACATTAAGAAAAAATGCATCAGAAGCAATAATGAAGTCTCAATCATATAATCAAAAATATTTCAATGAACATCATAAGCCTGCCAGATTGTTTAAAGAAGGCGATTTTGTTGTAATTAAAAAATTGACACAACCGCTGGTACTAATAAAAAATTTATCTCGAGGTACCGAGGGTCTTATATGATTCGTAAGCAATTGGGCCATGATCGCTGTGAAGTATCAGTTATAGAAAATTGTCAGTTAACACAGATGCCTTATAATGGTGTAGTTGATTCAACTCGATTAAGGAAGTGGTTTGAACCTCAGAAATATGTAAATAATAATCTATTGGACACAGAAGGCAACACTGAAGAAGACGAAGAAAAAAAAATGTGAAGATGTTGAATATCTCGAAGGAGAAGAATATGAAGATGTTGAATATCATGAAGAAAAAGAATATCTTGAAAACGTAGAATACCTTACAGAAGATGGTTAGTATGATGTTTATTCAATATATGTACGGCAATCGGGGGCGATTGTCCAGTCAGTTTGGCCGAAGTTTTAATGATATGTAAAATAATCCGTGTAAATACAACCATGTAAATAGAAAAATAAGAAATCGGGGCCAACTTCACGAAAAACCCAATTTTGTAGAAATTGGCGCTTGAGATTGTTCGATTTGGATATAATAGATTGTATCAAAAATAAAAGATTGGAAATCAATGCGATCAGAAGTGTTCTTTATCATTACTATATAATTATTATTATAATATTATTATATTTTTTTTTATTATAATTTTTTTTTGTACGGAATTTGGTTTTTTGCATTTTTGGTATTATGTATTTTGTTTAGTCTGAAAATTTAATTCTCGTGTATCTTTGTTTTGTACATTTCGTTCTCATGCTTTTATGCGTACTCGTTATTATGCTATTGTAGGGCGTTTTTTGTAGAAGTTTGGATCATCGAATTTAATATTAATCTAATTATGGTGGAAAGGTTTTATTACATTATGTGGTACTTTTTCCATTTTCGTCCGATATGTATAGTCATTGTTATTGGACTGTTTATGTTTACTGTTTCGTAGGGTCCTGTCCAAATGGGAATAAATTTGTTTTTCCTCGTTTGATTTTTTCATAAAACCTTTTCTCCTACTCTAAAACTGTATGTTCTTGTCGTACTGTCTTAGCGTTTTCCTTGCCTTTTCCTGAGTTTCCTTAATTAGTTCGTAGGACCCCTGTATTTGATATTTTAATAACTTATTTTGGTCTTCTGCGTTGTACAATGGTGTTCTTTTGGTTTTTAGATAGCACAACGCTTTAGGGAACCTATATAATTCCTTGAAATGTTCGTTGGTTGTCACCTCAAAGGGATTTTGGTCATCGCGAAGTCTGCGTCTTAGCACTCTTAAATAATCCCTAGAATATATTAAATTGTATTAATTAAAATGTAATTAAAAATTTACACAACATCTTATTACCTTTGCTCATCTTGAATTCGTTGCAATAATTCTAATAAAATAATTATTCCCGACATGTTTTCTTTACTTATTTCTCTACTTCAACTCATTTGTTTCTGAAATTAAATAGCACAGTTGCAATAGTTTCACGACTACATTGGTAATGGAACACGCTTTTCACACCACGAACCAGAATCACAAAAGACAGAGTGAAAAGTAGTTGTGAAAACGAAAATGAAAACATTTTTTTCACTTCACCTTATCACAGAACGAGAATTGACCCCCTGGACTGAGCTGCACAATATTGCCGGAAGTAACAAAAGTGATATAATTACTGTTAGCATGACTGATGTGGTTGGTGATTTTCGCCGTTTCGGGGTTATGACACTGGAGTTGTCATTCAACAGTATATGCTGTTGCTCAGCATGAGTTTCTGGTTCAGATACTGGCTTCTTTTCTGAGGCTTCTTCGATATATTCATCTTAGTGGAGTAATAGGGTAGAGAGACGGCAGCGTTAATCTGGATTACCGGCGTACTTAATCCGAATAAAATATTAACCTGACAAACGGCAGTATTACGGATTAACTAAACAGCTTCTTGCTGTTTTATTAGGTCTGCTCACTTACATTACTATCACTATCAATTTCTGTCATCTGTCACTCTCGATATGAGAAAATCTACAAGAACAACGTGAACTGAAAACTATCAGAAACTTGTAAAGTGACATTCACAGTTCGTAATTGACAACTGGATTTATTTGTTCGCCAACGCTTTTCATGTTGAAAACTGTTAAAATTGTTGAAAGTTTTTTGTGAGCGAACACACCTAATATTTTATAAAATGGATCAAGAAAAATTCACAATAGAAAATTTTCAGCAGTGTTGCCATCGCAAATTGCCCTAATCCTCTTTTATTTTGAGAATTAACTCATAGAGTCACTGCGGATTAGCTGCAGTTAATGCCCGAGTTAATTCGAATTAACTCTGTAATCCTGAATTAGGCTGCCGTCTGTCTAGGCTATAACGGTGCTAGTCGGTGAATTGGGTGTTTCCATAGCCCTGTTGCTGTGTTTACGTCTACTACTCGAACCCTTCCATCGTCTCCTATGTAGATTTTTGTACTCTTCCCAGTGGCCATTGTAGTACAGGAACATTGCCTTCTTTGATTATAACCATTTTTCCCTCGTTTATATTTTGTGACTGCGATTTCCATTTGTGTTTTTGCTGTAGTTGATTAAGATATTCATGCGACCAACGTCGCCAAAAGTCATACTTGAGATGAGTTATTAATTTCCATCTTGTTCTGAGAGAGTTGTTTACTTGTGGTGTGATTCTATCGATTTGTGCGGTCAATGGTTCACCAATTATGAAGTGCCCGGTTGTTAATGCCGTTAAATCATTTGCATCTGTTGACATTGGGGTTATTGGTCGTGAATTAAGGGTGGCTTCAATTTCAATAATGATGGTTTCAATTTCCTCATAAGTGAGTGATGCTGTTGAAACACTTCGTAGTAATAAATGTTTGGCTGAGTTCACCGCAGCTTCCCATAGGCCTCCGAAATGTGGAGCTCTAGGGGGTATAAACTTAAAATTTATCACACGATCGCTGCATACCCTGATGATTTTTTCTTATGACTCAATTGCAGTGATAACATTATTTAGATCCTCCAATATGTTCCTTGTTCCGACGAAATTTATTGCGTTATCGCAATATATGGTGTTGCATGGTCCACGTTGAGCTGTAAAACATTTTAATGCACCAATAAATGCATCAGTTGTTAAATCGCTCACCACCTCTAAATGGACTGCCTTTGACGCGAAGCAGCAAAAAACACCAATGTAGACTTTATGTGGTTTTTTCTCACGGATTTTTTAATGAACCCACAGTGGTGGTCCGCAATAGCATTTAGGAATGGTCATGCTGGGGTGACTCTAGGTTGTGGTAAATTTCCCATTATTTGCTGATACAAGTTTGGTTTTGCCTTGGTGCAACGAACGTACTTTTGTACAATGTTTCGTGCCATTGTTTTTTCCTTGATTTTCCAAAACCGTTGCCTCGATGTTGCTAGTAATGTTTGTGGACCGCAGTGTAGGTTATCGTTATGCATCATGATTAATATTAGCTTTACTATTGGATCGTTGTATGGCAGTACCATGGGATGTTTGGCATCAAATGATAGCGTCGATACCGACAACCGTCCGCCAACTTTTGTCATCGATAAATGGGGACAGACTGCTGAGTGAACTTGCTTTATCAATTCCATGGTGTACCCGTAGTTGCTTCATCTTTAACGCGAAATCGGAGGCTTGCATTGTTCTGATAATGATCGTGAGTGCTGCGTCCAGTTCTTCTGTACTTAATACCTTATGCGTTGGACGTTCCCTTGTTGATAATTTGAGGTTTTGTGTGAGCCGTAGGATGTATGCTATCACTCTTTGTAAAACCTTGCATAAATTTCCATGCCTTATGTTGTATATTATGTCTTCTTATCCAGTGTTGGTCGTTGCAGCTACTGTCAACTCTTCTTTTTTTTGTCCATATTGGTTGTGAAATCTTCTTGTCCTTTCTTTGAGAATAATTTGGGCCATAGTTCCTTTTTACCATGTAAAAAGAGCGGACCATACCACCACACATGACATGTTGATAACTTTCGTGAGTGTAAACCTCTGGAGACCACATCTGCAGGGTTGTCCCTTGATCCAACATGTCTCCATTGTTCTGCAACGGATGTCGTAAATTTTTGCTATTATCATGGCTGAATTGATCCATGATAATACTATCTTGGAGTCTGTCCAAAAAATGTCGTTTTGTCTCCATAGTTTAATTCCCTTTTTACGTTTTCTTTTAGTTGTGCACATAAGACTGCTGCACACAACTCCAGCCTTGACAGTGTTTGTTGTTGAATTGGAGCCACACGTGATTTTGCGCACAAGATCCTTACTGCGATCTGCCATCATTTGATTAGATCGAAGATGCACTGCTGCTCCGGATGCTTTTTCTGATGCGTCGGCAAATGCGTGAATTTGGACTGTTTCCGGTTGTTGATGATGTGTCGCGGAATTCGGATGTCTTTTAGTACTTGTAGTTCTTCTCAGAATTTTACCCACATTTGTTTGAATTCCGTTGATAATGGTACATCCCAATCTAATTTTTCACGCCATAGTTACTGAATCAAGATTTTTGCTGTGACAACTACTGGTGAAAGAATACCTAACGGGTCGAAGATTCGTGCTAGCTCGGAGATGATAGTTCGTTTTGTGATTAGTTTTTCGATGCAGAAATTAGTCGCTTTTAGGTGCCCACGTTAGCCCTAGTGCTTTTATTGAATTAGATTCTTCACTATTGAAATCCAAATTAACTTCGAGATCCTCGGCTGGAATGCCATTTAATAATTGATGATGATTTGCACACCATTTTCTTAAATTGATTCCAGCTGATTTTAGTATGGTTGACAATTGATGTTGGGTTTCGACCGCTGTTGATAGGATATCGGCACCTTGTAAGCCATATCAACATAAAAATTATTCAGGAGAGTAGCAGCACCTAATGGATATTGATTACTAGCTTGCCTTGCTAGTTGCTGTAGACACTTTATTGACAAGTAGGGTGCTGCTCGTGTGCCATATGTGACCGTATTTGACTGGTAATATTTCGATTGCGACTTGGGGTCATTTCTCCAGATGATGAGTTGATACCTGCGGTCATCAGGTTGTATAAGGATTAGTCGATACATCTTCTGTATATCTGTTGTAAAGACAAATCTTGTAAGTCGAAAGCGTAAAAGAATTGAAAATAATTCCTTTTGAATGGTTGGTCCAGTATGCATTATACCGTTGAGGGCTAGACCATCGGTGCTATCGGGTTTGAAGACACAGTGATGTGGGTATATTTTAAACATGTGCAAAATTTTTCATATTCCTCCATGAATGCTTTATATTTGATCTTGAGGTCATTATTTCTTGCCAATCGTCTTTAGAGTGATGATGATGATGGCTTTCCTTGAACGGCAATTTTACTATGAATCTCCCTTCTTGATTTCGGGTTGTATTATGGAGAAAATGCATTTCGCATTGTTTTCCTGTCGAGGTAATTGTCGGTGTTTCATTGTTAACTTCTTCAAATTTCCAAAAGTTTTCAATTAACTGATCTAACGGCTTAGATTCCTGCGTTAGCATACCACACGTAACAGAGGAAGACCGCTGTGTTACCGATTTGAGCGTAGTTTTTCCAGCTGCTACCCATCCGAGAAAAATATTTTGTAACGTCATATCCCCTAACTGTTCAGTTAAAGGTAATTGGTAATAAAATTCAGATCCTAGTAGTACATCGATTTTGCCTGGTCGATTGAAGTCAGGATCGGCTAATGCTAGTTCCTTTGGAATTTTCCATGATGAGTGATCCTGATATGGTCCTAGAGTGGTACAATGCTAGGCAACACCAATGCTTCTAGTCTTTTGGAAAAATTGCTTGTTATTGACTGGATTGTAACGTTTATATGTTGATTTGCTTTTCTTACGCTTTGGTCATTTCCTTCAATGCATAACCTTGCATTGGTTGGAACAATGCATAATCTTTTTATGAGTCGTGTTAGCGGTTGCTACTGTTAATGATGTGTTAGATTCGGGAGCCCTTTTTATAGTATTTCGTTGGTTTATTGTCTTGGTTTCGAAATGTATAAGTGCCTTATGCTTTTTGACGCACTTAGTACAACCCCTTGTTGTACAATGTTTTGCCATGTGACCAGCCTTCAGGCAATTTAGACAATAATTTTGTTGGCGTACTCAACTGTGTCCGTCTGATATGCTCATTTTTATAAACCTTTTGCATGCATACAATGGATGTGCTCCGTTTTTGCACACTTGGCATTGTTCTCCGTTTGCCCCTACTAACATATAGGCTTTTGACTTCGTTTCTATTTTATCTTTTTGTGGTACTGCTCAGAGATACTAGAATCGTGCTTCTATAAAATTTACTGATTGTTTGCAATTCCTTGGGATTTTCCAGTGTTTCCTCATATGTAGGTGTTGTCTCAGTTGTAACGTCGTGTAGTGCTTCTTAAAGATCTAGAGCCATCCATCTCTTTGTTAACGCTGTCACTCTTTTGATTCGTATCCTTAGATATTGCAGACCTAAAAATCCGCCTATGTTCGATTACCAAGGTGTCAATTAGTAGAGTAAATTTTCAATATTTATATTATTTTCCGCTCAATATTGTTCTAACACACACATACTAAATTATTGTTTACACCTCTTACGTACTAGAGTGCTGCAGGAATATATTTGTTTATATCTTCAAAACACTCCATTGATATTTGAATAGGTATAACGGTAATAAATTTAATTCTGAATTTCTGGCCCCACGATGGGTGCCATTATTGTTATGAATATAAATTCTGAATTGTTTAAATCGACATAAGTTAATTTTGGCTCCACTTTGGGCTCTATTATCATTATTGTAATGAGTATATTTAATCGCTGTAAATTATCGAAATATTGAATCGACCGAATTGTTGATTTCTGGCCCCACGTTGGGCGCCATTATTGTAATGGATAAATTTGCATTCTTTTTTTTTAAATACCGAATTATATTGAATTTCCCTTTTGGGCTCCTTTATAACTCATCACTGAATGATGTTATCTTGATATGTTATTTAAAATTGTCATCATTTCTAAAACGTTTTCAAATAGCGAAACAAAAACAACCATCATTCCGTCTTTAGGCAAAACGTAGAAAATCATACAGTATTGTGTATGTACCAGAGCTGTAAAAGTGTGAACTCATTTTCACTTTTAATTCTTTTATTTAAATTTTGAAAAGCTGCAATCTTTTTTTTCTAGCATTCAGTGTGTGAAATCTTTAGGCTGATAAAAGTGAATGAGTTATATTCGTTTTCAATTCATGAATTGAAAATGCTAAAGAATTCACACTGAATTGAACTTTTAATGAATGCAGCCGCAGATGGCTGCAGCCTAAAAAGAATGGGAGTGGCAATATCCATTCAGTAGCAAGCTGACAGCCTTTCTTCTTCTTCCCGTTTTGTTGTTTACAAAATATCTGTATGGTTGTTGGATTTTTCATTTCTGGGTTGCCATTGGCTTATATTAAATATAAAGAAAGTATTAAATGCAAAAATTTATAAAAGTATTATTTCATATTACAATTTTTTTTTGTTTTTACGTAATCTTTTTAATAAATTGAGAAGTAACGACTAGCATGTTTGTTCCTGGTACACTTCACACTTCAGCTGATTGGTTTTGTCATGGTATAATAACACAAGGTAGAGCCATTGGAGAGAGTTCTCATGAAAGGAGAAAAAGTAAATAAAACAACAACAAACACATGGGAAAAGAAGAAGAATTTGAAAAGGAAACAAGAAACACTCTAGCTTGACACTATAAGACGCCAGTTTCTGACATTATACCGCGCAGCCAATAGGAATTTTTTGTAGTTGCTCTACCTTCATTATAACACCATGGGGTTTGTTCCAAAGCAGCTATGCTTTTCATGGTAATAAATAATATCATATTTCCAGTATTTCAGAGTTTAAAAGAGTTATAATATTGAATGAATTCATCATATTTTTAAGCCTTTGAAGAATGGGATTGATATTTTTCAATTCCCACTCTTTACTGAATTGGAAATTGTGATAATTTTAAGATTTTCAGAATGATGAATGGTTCGTCTGTCATTCTTTAATGAATTCGAAGCAAAAGAGTGCAGCCTCGTTGATGCAGCTTTTAAATGAATTAAGGGTGAGTGAATTCCGTAATGATTAAATTATTTTACAGCTCTGGTATGTACATTAATGTTTTGTCGAATAGGGATGAATGCAAACACAAGTGCACACATGCACATACTTGTACATTCATCCAACATAAAGTCAACATAGTCTGCTATACTACAGTATATGTCGCTATGTACAGTGCTATTCTACACTGGAGCATAAAATGCATGATATATGGCAGGTTTTGTTTTGTTTGGGCGCCATTATTGTTCATCCATCATTGTGCACTCTCAGTGGCATTACTCCGGCTGGCCATGGTAATCAGGGCATGGTCCTCAACCCTCCACTAAAGAGCGATGGACGAACAATAATGCCCACCATTACAGCAGATACACACATTTACAGTACATGACTACACCAGATACTTCATCCAAAATACCTAAAAGAACACACAATACGCCACCTCGTCTTCACACTCACCCTGGCATGCTTCTTGTGTGTACCTGCCCTACCTGGCCAACTCATACATACCAATAAACCGTGGGCAACCCCACTAAAGCATATTTCGGACCAATCGTCCTACTTTACCGCCGTTCCAATTCCATCCATCCTCCTTAAAGAAATCAATTATTCATGCATGTTCATGATACGCAAAATCATGAATAGATATATCATTTATTTCTAGCTTACCTATATATTTATGGTCTAGTAAAAAATAAATCCAATATTTTTCACTAAATTGAAGGTCTTATTTAGCATACTTAGAATGATCAGATTTAGGTCAAATATGCACCGTTTTGTTCGATAACTTGTTGCCATTTAAATGTAATTTCATAATGCCACTCTCATAGAAACCCTCGTCGAAGTATGTGGCACAATTCCTCTCCTATTGGCCAAAGCTGGCCGCTTCTGCTTCCTTGAGACGGTTCAATTGTTGACAATACAGGTCCGAATTAAAAGATTGGCCTTAGGGAAGCAGCTCATAAGAGATGATTCCCTACCAATCCCACCAAATGTATGGCAAAACCTTCCTGACCGTCAATCCTAGCTTGGTCACCGTTTGCGCTGGCTCATCGCGATTCGACCACGACCGTTTTCGCTTAACGTTGTCATAAGTGACACACTTTTCATCACCAGTAACCTTCCGCTTCAGAAAAGGATCGATTTTGTTGAGATTCAGCAGCGAAACACAGATGGAAATTCGGTCCATGAGGTTTTTTTGCGTTAACTCGTGTGACACCCATACATCGAGCTTCTTTTTGTATCCAGCCTTATTCAAATGGTTCCAACCGGTTTTTTGTGCAATGTTTAGCTCCTGGGCAATAGAAACAGCGCTTACATGATGGTCAGACTCGACGATTTCCATTATTTTATCGATATTTTCGACAAATGGCCTTCCAGAACGTAGTGCATATTTTGACACTATTGACATTTTCAGCCCTCTTGGTTGCGTTTTCGCCTTTATAGAAGAAAAACTGTAAATATTGCGTATTTTCTCTTTACTGTTGTCCATTTTTGACGTGTGCTCAAACAATAATGAGTCAAGCAATTACAAAACTGCCTGAAAAGTTTATTTAGTACGAAATCCTATCTTTCTAACGACATATAGCGTAACTCAACTTATACAACGCGAGATAGAGATTACTAAATGTTAAATATATTGTTATACTACTACTTTGCATTTACTAAACTAAATCGCGATAATTATGAGTTGTGGAAATATAGAATGCAGCTTATAATGAAGAAGGAGAAAGTTTGGGATGTAATCGAAGATGCTATTCCGGAATCTCCTGATACTTCTTGGAAGCAGCGTGATACGGATGCTTCAATTTTAATTAGATTGGCCATTGATGACGCGGAAATGTTCCGCATAAGCAGTTTCAAGAATGCAAAAGATGCTTAAAATACCTTGAGAGAATATCATGAGAAGGCTACATTGAGCAACAAGGTGAAATTAATGCGAACAATATGTAGTTTGAAGCTTCAGCCCGGTGGAGATATGGAAAAACATATCATGCAAATGAAGTTGCTGTTTTCAAAACTTCAATCATTGGGTGAGAAGGTTATGGAAACATGGATAATTGCAATGCTCCTGAGTATTTTACCATGTATATATGATACCCTTATTACGGCATTAGAAGTACGTGATGAGAAGGATCTCACAATGACTCTTGTTGAAAATAAACTGTTGGAAGAGTATGAAAAACATAAACAGCGTGTAACAGAAGAAGATTCTGTATTAATATTTTCTAAACACGTGAAATATAGAAGTGATGTCAAATCTATTGTATGCCATTATTGCAAAGGTGTCGGGCATATTCGAAAAAATTGCTGGAAGTTGAAAAATAAACCACAAGAAAAACAAAAGGCACATTTGGTTGATGACAAAACTAATTAAAAAAAATAATTTTTGCTTTACCATTAGTGGTAAGCATGTTGGCTGGATTGCAGATTCTGGTGCAACCTGTCATATTTGTTGTAACAGATCAGAATTTTTAAAACTGGATGAATTGTGCAATGAGATGGTTACAACTGCTAATGGACACGTAATAACATCATCTGGAAAAGGAGTTTGTGTGCTGAGACTGTTGAATCACATGGGAAATGAAGAAGAACTTCGCGTGGAGAATGTTTTATTTATACCATCGTTTAAAGGGAATTTACTGTCCGTCAAATTGCTGTGTGAAAAAGGACTCAAAATCACTTTCAACGGATTTAATTGTAGAATTTTTACTAACGACCATCGTGAAATTGGAATAGCAAATCAAATTAATAATTTATACCAGTTACAGTTAAAAACTTCTTATCAAGCTATGCAAGTTTCATGTTGTTCTAAGAACTGTGTGCATTATTGGCACAAAATTTTTGGTCACCGAGATGTAAATGTTGTAAGAGAAATGCAAACAGGAAAATTGGTAAGCGATTTTAAAATTATTGATTGCGGGGTCCGTCAATGTTGTGATATTTGTTTGAAATGCAAATTTATAAAGAAACCTTTCAATGTGAAATCTAACAGCAAAACGACTGATATACTTGAATTAGTGCACACTGATATATTTAAATTACCATTTAAGTCACGTTTAATCTTGTATACCCACTTGCAGCCAATAATATTAGCCTTAGGTGGAGCTGGTACTAATTCCTATGTTTGATTTTTATGCAAGGAATTCATCTCCTCCTCCATAGCCAAATTCCATTCACGAGACTGTTTCGAAGAAATTGCCTGTTTGTAGCTCTTTGGCTCAAATGTTTCAACATCTTTTACTAAACAAATATCATCATAATACCCCAAAGGTGGTATACCCTTAGTACTTCTGGATGATCTCCGTAAATCCGGAACCTCATGCGATTGTATAATTGGATTATCAGCAATATCCTCTGATGCTTGCTTTACTTTAGCTTCGCTAGACATGATAATTGTTGGAGTATTTACGGTTTGAAACAGGCACCAAATGCATGGAATAAAGAGTTAAACAACATTTTAATAGAAGGAGAATTTAAACAAAGCAAAAGTGATCCTTGTTTATATACCAAAATTATCAACGGGGAAGGAATATATATATTGGTGTACGTTGATGATTTAGTAGTAGCTGCTAGTAAAGAAGAGCACATTAAAGATGTAGAAAATTTGTTAAATTCTAAATTTGAGATAAATAATCTTGGATCAATTAGACATTTCAATTGAAGTTTTAAGAGATGGAAATAAATTTTTCATACGTCAAAAGGGGTATATTGAGAAAATTATTGAAAATTTTGGTTTAAAGGATTTCAAAATTTCTAAATATCCTCTTGATCCATCATATGGTAAAACTGAATCCGAACTTTTACAGAATAATGAATTTTACCGAAGCTTAATTGGTTCTTTGTTATATATATCAGTAAATACACGACCAGATATTTCAGCGAGTGTGGCAATTTTAGCGAGTAAAACAAGTATGCCAACACATGCAGACTTGACAGAATTAAAAAGGGTCGTAAAATATCTCAAAGGGACACACAATTTTTATGTACAATTAAACAACGGCAAACACCAAGATGAAAAACTAATAGGATATGCTGATGCGAATTGGGCAGAATGTCGCACAGATCGAAAATCAAATTCGGGATATATTTTCTTACTGAATGGAGGAGCAGTAAGTTGGGCATGTAGAAAACAAACTTGCGTTTCATTATCAACTACTGAAGCGGAATTCATAGCATTGTCAGAAGCAGCAAAAGAAGCAGCGTGGATTTGTAATATATTGAACGATTTAAAATATTCTCAAAATCATCCTGTAGTAATATATGAAGACAATCAAAGCTGTTTGAACCTAATTAAGGAGGAGCGTTTAAGCAATAGATCAAAACATTTCGACACACGATTCCATTTTGTTAAGGATTACGTGGACAAGTACATAATTTCATGTACATATTGCCCATCAGAAGATATGCTGGCTGACATGATGACAAAACCACTATCTGCAACGAAACTGGAATATCTTAAGAGAAAATGGCATGGTATGCAAATGAGGAGGAGTGTTAAATATATTGTTATACTACTACTTTGCATTTGCATATACTTTGTTATATGTTTCTGAATCTAAGTAATCTAGTTTATATATTATTAGTTTATATTGTTTGTATTGAAAATTTTTCAATTCAATAAAGAACATTGAAGTATATATATATCAATTGTGAACTCTTTTGTAATACTAAATCCATCTATTTGAAAAAAAAAAATGAATTTTTTTTTGCTACACCTTATATAAATATTGTTACGTTTTTATTCTGTGAACGTTTAATTCTATTTGAATTACCTTGTTCGATCACTGGATTCTGTTAATGATAACTGCAACACTTATTTTATACAACTATATACAGCAACAATTTATTTAATAATCTCTATTAACAATCAACTCTGTTTACAATCAACTATTTACTATAACACTTAAATGTACTTGCAACTTTTGCCTCTGTATCAATGTTTTCGCAATCACGTTCGGAATTAGATTGATTTCAATTCTCAACACTGGCTCTATTTATACTCTGTTGGCAACACCCCAGAATCTTCCTTTATCGAGATTCTTCTCTTCCTTTCTCGTTGGCTTGTTCTGGTTAACGCTTATTTCTTTTTGTTGACATTCGTTTCGATGCTGCCAATAGAGTCAGTCACAATAGTGATGAGTAATCAACTATCGATACTCGTTACACTGCCCTCCTCTTAACCTTGTTCGTCCCGAACAAGTTTTTATACTTCCCCTCGATATGGCGCAAGTCGCTCCAAGTGCACTACTTTAAACTTTGCTCTTTTATTCCAGGCACGTTGAATGCGATACACTACGTCATTTATCTTTGCTATAATCTCATATGGTCCTTCCCAATGAGTCTGTAGTTTAGGAGACAGGCCTTTCTTTCGTTGTGGATTATGAAGCATTACAAGCTCTCCTTCATAGAACCCTTTTGAATTTGCTTTCAAGTCATACCTGGCCTTCATCTTATCGCTTATCATCTGAGACCGCTCTCTGATGAACCGATGTACTTCATCCAACTGTTCCCGCTTTTCGCTAGTATAATTACCTTCGGTTGATCTCGTTGGTGTTACGACTCCAAATTTTAAATCAGCTGGCAGTCTTAACTCGTTTCCAAAAATTGCCATTGCCGGTGTAGTAGCCGTCGTATCATGTTGTGCGCATCGATATGCCATGAGGAACATTGGTATATGTACATCCCAGTCTCTTTGGTATTTATCTACGACTTTTCTCAAATATTCCTCCAAGGTACGGTTAAATCGTTCTACCATGCCATCAGATTGTGGATGCAAAGGTGTTGTACGAGTTTTGTATATACCCAGCATACGGCATATCTCTTGGAATACAACTGATTCGAAATTTCGACCTTGGTCTGAGTGTAACTCCATCGGTACACCAAAACGAGTAACCCATTGGTTGACGAATACATCCGCAACTGTACAATCTTCCTGATTTGGAATGGGGTATACTTCAGGCCATTTACTGAAGTAATCTATAACCACCAGAACATACTTGTTTCCTGCGTTGCTTATTGGAAATGGCCCAGCTATGTCCATAGCAATTCGCTCAAATGGAGCACCCACGGTGTATTGGTGCATCTTACCTCGACTTTTCTTAGTGGGACCTTTGGCCATTGCACATTGCTTACATTTCCGAATCCAATCAGCGACATGGTCATGACATCCAACCCAATAAAATCGGTTCTTTATTTTCTCGACGGTTTTGGTGATTCCCAAATGCCCTCCACTGGAGGCATTGTGATACTCAGCTATCACTTCATTTATTCTCGCCTTGGGTACCACTAGAAGATCATTAGTGATTTTTCCAACCACACTTTCCCATGCTCGGGATAAACATCCGTCTCGTAAGTGCAGGCTTTGCCACTGCGCCCAGTATGCCTTTGCTATTGGACTCTCATTAGCCATTTCTTGCCAATCTGGACGTATGCCCTGCTCCTTGTATTCCATAATCTTTACGAGATCTGGGTCGTTCCGCTGATCTTCTTGCACTCGTTCGGTGGTCCATGACTCCTCCGGCAATATATTCGTAAGTCGTATGTCGACAATGTGCTCCTTGCTTTCCACTCGAGAACAATGTTTACATTCCATTTTGCAAGGACGACGAGATAGAGCATCCGCGTTGCCGTGATGTCCTCCTTTACGATGTTCGATGGTAAAATCATAACTCTGCAGCCTTTCAATCCAGCGCGCCAATTGTCCTTCTGGGTTTTTAAATTGCAATAACCACCTTAGCGCTGAGTGGTCAGTTCGTAGATGAAATGACTGACCGTACAAGTATTTATGGAAATACTTTACACATTCCAGTATTGCGAGCAACTCTCTTCGTGTGACACAGTAATTTCTTTCTGACTTCGACAGGATTTTACTGTAGTATGCTATTACTTTTTCTTGCCCATCTATGATCTGAGAGAGCACACCACCTATTCCATAGCCACTCGCATCTGTGTCCAACACAAACTTTTGACCAGGTACTGGATACGCTAATATTGGTGCTGAACAGAGTTTTTCTTTCAGCTGTTCGAATGCTTTCTGTTGGTCCTCGCCCCACACAAATGGTTTGTTCTTTCTTGTCAACTCATGCAGACTGCTGGCGATGTTTGCAAATCCAGGAACAAATCGTCTATAGTAGGTGCATAAGCCTAGGAAGCTCCTTAGCTTGTGAAGATTCGACGGAATAGGCCATTCTTGAACTGCTGCTACTTTCTCCTCGTCGGTATGTACCCCTTCTGTTGTTACTTTATGACCAAGATATTTAACTTCTCGCCTGAAGAGTGAACACTTTTTCATATTCAGTTTAAGCCCTGCTGATTGTATACGCTCAAATACTTCTTTCAACTTTTCCAGGTGGTCGTTAAAATCTTTTCCCATCACAATAATGTCATCGAGGTACACCAAGCACGTTTTCCAGTGTAGTCCTCTGAGTACACGCTCCATCAAACGTTCGAAAGTAGCTGGCGCATTGCATAAACCAAATGGCATGACTGTAAATTGCCATAGACCATCGCCAATACTGAAAGCTGTTTTCTCTTTGTCTTCCTTACCAAGTTCCACTTGCCAGTAGCCACTTTGCAAATCAAGAGTTGAGAACCACTTCGCACCAGATAGTGTGTCCAGAGTGTCATCGATTCTTGGCAGTGGATAGCTGTCTTTTTTCGTAATATCATTTAGCTTTCTGTAATCCACACAGAATCGAGTACTTCCATCCTTCTTCTTTACCAGCACAACTGGTGAACTCCATGGACTCGCTGATGGTTCAATAACACCTTGTTTCTGCATATCGGAAATCAGTTTAATGGCTTCGTCTCTTTTGGCCAATGGAACTCGTCGTGGTGCTTGACGAATTGGTCTAGAATCACCGGTGTCAATGTGATGCTTCACGATGGTTGTTCGTCCTCCAGTTTTTCCATTTGAAGAAAATATTGAACTGTACTTCTCCAATACTTGTAAAGCCTTTTCTTTTTGCTGTTTGGTAAGCACACCTGCCCATTCCTCCATCTGTGCTTTTATTTCCGCCTTGCCAGTTCCTGATCTTCCACTTTTTATCGACGAACCCTTTTCGCAGTCTACTACGGCAGTAACTTCCTGGCAATGACCAATCACCATTCCTTTCTTTACAACTGTAGATGTATTAGTTGGATTTAAAATTCGCACCGGTACTATTCCATTTTCTTTAGGTTCTACTAACGTCCTACCAAGTATGATGTTTTTATTCGTTATTTCTTTATCTGCTTCCACCAGCCACAACTTGCCTGTCCCATCATCCACATTCATCTGTGCCCATATCACCGCTTCTGATTTTGCTGGAACCTCTTGGCGTTGACATGCCAGTACTCGTTTGATGTTCCCACTACGCTTGTAACCGATGTTCAATGGTAGTTCGACATTTGCATAACGTAGTATCCGTTGATTTAAATCTAACGTAAATCCGTTGTCAATCATAAAATCAACACCAATTATTACGTCATCGATGATGTCGGCCACAATGAATTCATGTTCCCATGTGCAATTTCCAATAGATACTCGTTTCTTTATCTTGCCCAGAATTTGTGCATCCTCACCCGTTGCTGTACGCAATTTTATTCCCATTAAAGGCTCAAACCTCTTTACCCAATCGCTCTTGATTATAGAATGTGATGCACCAGTGTCCAGGGTTAACATGAATTCCATATTGTCCAATTTTCCATCAATGGTCAAGCTGCTTGGCACACGCTGTAGTTGTGAAATGTGAATGATGGGGCAACCCACTGTTGGAGTCAGTTCACGCCACGCTGAACTGACTCGACTTAGTTTAACGATGGATTTGTGTTAGTGGAGCGATCGCTATCCACCTTATTCTCCTTCTTTTGTCTTCCTGGAGAATTCGATCTTGATCGCTTTCGTCGTAGACGGCAGTCACGCGCCATGTGTCCTGGTTTCTCGCAAATAAAGCACTTACCAGTAAATTTGATTTCGCGTCGACCTGTTGTTCTTCCTTCAGGCTGCACTACAGATTTGAATGCCTGACACACTACTTCAACCAGATCTGCTGTTTCTGTTTCTAGTTGGCGTACCCGTGGCATTGGTCGACACATCAAACTGGCGGCTTCAAACGTCAATGCACTACTGACTGTTTCGGCATATGTATTCCTGGGTGACATGACTAGGGCACGCTTTGTCTCTCCATCAGGTATGTCATCTATGAATGCATCTATTTTGATTTTTTCGACGAACTCTTCCGAATTACCGGAGAACGCTAGATGACATAAGCGCTCAATATCGGAAGCGAATTCCTGCAGACTCTCATTACTCCGTTGCACTCGCGATCTTAACTCCACTCGATGTAACTGACTCTTGTATTCATTTCCATATTTCCGCTGGAGTGTGTCCATCAGTGACTGATAGCTACCACGATCTTTCTCTGGAATCATCTGTAACACCTCGGAAACATTACCTTTTAATGCGACTATTAAAGCAGCAGTCTTGTCGCTATCATCCCATTGATTCTTCGAAGCTGTTGTCTCGAATTGAAGCTTGAAGATATTGAATGGCGTGCTTCCGTCAAATGTTGGTGGCTTTAGTTTGATTGTGCTTGAATCTCGAATCACTGATGTGGCTGGTCCATTTATTTTTAGTTGGTTGAGATCGTGCTGTAATTTCTCGAACTTATCTTCCAAATCATCTACATGTTCCTTTAAATCCGTGACCTTTTCATTAATGGTTCCGGAAATTTCCTGAAATCTAAGTTCAATTCCTTTTTGTAGATTTTCGATGACGTGTTCTTGGCGAGCCGAATGTTCTTGAATTTCCATACGCAAATCACTAATAACGCCCTCTTGGCGAGACGAACCTTCTTGAATTTCCATACGCAATTTAGCCGAATGTTCTTGAAGCTTGGAGTCAATTGTTTTCTGGAACTCTCCCATAGCGTTTTCTTGGCGAGACGCATTTTCTTGTAGCTGTTGTTTCTGCTGTTGCATCATGGTTTTCATGAAATCCATGAGTTGACCACTCGAATCTATTTTGCTCTCTTCCTCAGCGTGCACAACTGCTTGTATATCGGCTTCCTCGAAGAACTCATGTTCTTCTACATTAATTCCCTTAGCCTCCATAGCTTGCCTCAGCCTCACCAGCAGTTCCGCCTTTGCACCTGATGACGATAGATTCATCTCTACTAACAGCTTTTTAAGCTGGTCCACTTTTAGTTGGTCAATTTTCACCATCTTTACAGAATCCCACTTCTGACACCAATTGTTACGTTTTTATTCTGTGAACGTTTAATTCTATTTGAATTACCTTGTTCGATCACTGGATTCTGTTAATGATAACTGCAACACTTATTTTATACAACTATATACAGCAACAATTTATTTAATAATCTCTATTTACAATCAACTCTGTTTACAATCAACTATTTACTATAACACTTAAATGTACTTGCAACTTTTGCCTCTGTATCAATGTTTTCGCAATCACGTTCGGAATTAGATTGATTTCAATTCTCAACACTGGCTCTATTTATACTCTGTTGGCAACACCCCAGAATCTTCCTTTATCGAGATTCTTCTCTTCCTTTCTAAAAGCTTGGCTTGTTCTGGTTATCGCTTATTTCTTTTTGTTGACATTCGTTTCGATGCTGCCAATAGAGTCAGTCACAATAGTGATGAGTAATCAACTATCGATACTCGTTACAATATATTTAATTTGAGGATTAACCATATACAAGTATCTTATGTCCTAATAAATCATTTACCAAAACAAAATGCTTATATTGACAAAACAAATAAAAGCAACAATAAAAAGTAAAAAGAAAATCAAATACGGAAACAACGGAAATACGTATCGCAACATGTACCAAGAGAGGGAATTAAGGGGAATGTGAACGCTCATATAAAAAAAAGAATTCAATCATAAAAAAAATAAGGACCACCTTAATTATGGCCTACACCTATTAAGCTCAATGGGGGAGATTATTCGGGGTATTACTTCACTTGCCTAAATCAAATTGCCAGCCGTATATTTCACGCACACGCAATATCATAAAAAGTCAATTTAGCGAGCCATACAAAAAGTGATTTGAACAAATTTTCAAGTGAGTACCATTTTGCGTTCCGTATTTATTCTCTCCCATCACACAGGAAACCACACGACCCCACAATTGGAGCAGCTTTCTAATGATAAGCCCCACGAAATAAAATTAAAAAAACAATAAGTTTAGTACTTATATTTTGCTTTCTTTCCGAAAAATATTGTTTTCTAGTTTGATCGTTCTCTGCATACCTTTTGTGCTGTTGCTACACTAGCGATGTCACCGGGCCAACAGGTATTTCTCACCAGACGCTGGCTCCTCCACAGAATTCACAGGTACGCACACAAATATCTCTCTATGTTTCATCTTACACCATCGTAGCATTTGATTTCTATCGAATTATAAGAGTGGTATTACTCTTCACCGTTCCACATCACAACTATTCGTTTATTTGAAGAGAAAAACAAATATTCCATACAAAAAAATTTGTATGGAATATTTCTTGTACAAGAAACGAAGAATGAGTATTCTATTTGCCTAATATTTTACTCTCACTCATTCTCATTATATTTAAATATGCTTTGCAAATATTATACACGTTTTGAGAGTGAAGAGAAAAACTCGAAAATCACATACATTCTTCCAGCTCTTTATTACGTACACACTATTTTTACTTAAAAAAGTATATTAATTTTCACAATAATATTCACTCTTTTAATGGTTTTTTTTTTTATCCAAATATTCAAAAACGATTCCGAATATGCTTTTTTAAACTTAAATTTCCCAATATTCAAACCCACAAATACAGAAACAATTTGACATTTCTCACTATAGAAAAAAACTCTGCAATGGCAGATAAAACAACTAAAAATTATAGAGTTTAGTGGATCTGAACCAATTTTCTCTTAAACTCCAATAAATAACGGATAAAGCTCTAAAGCTTAAGCGAAAGAGTCAATTGGAATAGGTTTAGGGAAGGAGGCTTGATTCGATATGATTAGATGAAATACAACCGTATTAAAAATACAATTATATTTCTGATTATTTTAAACAAACCAAACAAACACATACAAACCAAAGTTGTTTCTCTAGTAACCGAAGATCATTCGAAATAAAAGCAATTGATCCTTCATTTATTCAACCCAAACGCCATGGCTTTGCTGCAAATGATTTGTTTTGCAACTCTATAACAAAACGTAAGCACTCTTTTATTAATAATCTATGTTTTTCTCGCCAAAATACTATTTTATTTGCATACAGAGATGAAGAATTATCAAACACATTTAATACTTTCCATATTCACTTATACAAATGACGTAATATTGTCAAACGAAAAAAAGTACTAAAATGTAGAGATGGAAAAAATCATCTCTGATTAGAGATTGAAAATCTGTGTACCTAATAACCTAGCAGCGTTAATCCGTATTACCAGCGCACTTAATCCGAATAAAGTATTAACCTGACAGATGGCAGTATTGCGGATTAACTAAACAGCTGATTGCTGTTTTACTAGGTCTGCTCACTTACATTACTATCACTATCAATCTCTGTCATCTGTCACTCTCGATATGATAAAATTTACAAGAAGTACGTGAACTGAAAATTATCAGAAACTTGTAAATTTACATTCACAGTTCGTAATTGACAAGTAAACAAAATAAACAGCGTAATATTGTGGCAACTGGCAATCATGTGATTGTCAACATAACAGCCGCATAGGCGAATTTTTAACGATGATGTCGTCCATCATCGTCAATATATTCGTAAAGGATCAGCTGTTGCGATATAGTTCACACAAAAGCCATGAGCGATTAGTCAAAACCGATTGGTAACGTGTTGGAATCTGTAGAAATTAGTTTTTCAATGGAGCACATGAGATATTCTCTTTTCTCTCAATCATATTTCTATTTTATACTAAACCTAGCTATCTAGATACACATGGACTGAGCTATCCGTGTTGACTAATCGCAATCCGTTTTTTATAGTCTAGGCAGACGGCAGCATTAATCCGGATTACCGGCGCACTTAATCCGAATAAAATATTAACCTGACAGACGGCAGTATTGCGGATTAACTACACGGCTGATTGCTGTTTTATTAGGTCTACTCACTTACATTACTATCACTATCAATTTCTGTCATCTGTCCCTCTCGATATGAGAAAATATACAAGTACGTGAACTGAAAACTATCAGAAACTTGTACATTGACATTCACAGCTCGTAATTGACAGCTGGATTTATTTGTTCGCCAACGCTTTTCAAGTTGAAAACTGTTAAAAATTGTTGAAGGTTTTGGTACCGAGCACACTTAATATTTGGTAAAATGGATCGAGAACAATTCACAATAGAAACTTTTCAGCAGTGTTGCCATCGCAAATTGCTCTAATCCTCTCCTATTTTGAGAATTAAATCAAAGAGTTAATGCGAATTAGCCGAATTATATAAGGGAGCTCGCTAATTTCGTGTTGTTGCTTTGCGAATATTTGTTTAGTCAAAGAGTTAATGCGAATTAGCCGCAGTTAATGCCCGAGTTAATTCGAATTAACTCGGTAATCCGCAATAGGCTGCCGTCTGTCTAGGCTATTACCGAGACCGTCAATATAACAATCGCCTTATATAAGGGAGCTCGCTTATTTCGTGTTGTTGCTTTGCGAATATTTGTTTATTTTCAACTTGCGTACAAAAGGATGCAGGTAAGATTATGAACATTGAATTCTAATTCTAAGTTCGATCATTTTTAAAGGAAATTGGGCTTTCAATGGACTCATTTCAGTTAATATTTTATGTAGATGATTAAATAAAATATAAATTCCTTCAAGAGTACTTTAGAGTTGATGTCGCAGTCATTTCTCGTTTCCATATTGTCTAAAAGATATCAAAATATAATTCAAAAACTCATATGGCATAATTGAAAGATGAAAACTACCTACGTTATTTCTAGGAGACAGTTAATAATTTCTCCGTTGTTGTGTTACGACTATCATCCAAAATACTGAATGGCTCTGTCAGCATGCGTTCACTATTGCCAAGAACATTGTGCTTTCTTGAAAGATGTGATCGTAGTGAAGCTTTATTGTTAAACCCATCTTGACAGATGTAACATTTGTGCTTTCGCGAATTTTCATGCGTCAGCATATGCTTTGCTAAAGATCTTGAGAGTCCATATGCTGCATTGCACTTAGTGCAAACAAAATTGCGTTCTCCAGTATGTGATACTTGGTGTATTCTCTTTTGTGGTAAATTATAGAAGGATTTATCACAGTAATCGCATTTATGCGGTCGATGATTATTATGACGTTTCATATGTTCGGTTAACAATCCACTTGAATAATAAGTTTTGCCACACGTGGGGCAAATGTAAGGACGCTCACCTGTATGAGTACGTATATGAATAGTTAATTCACTACTAGTGTAAAATTTCTTTGGACAATGAGAGCATGAATGCCTTTTTACATCCGAATGGCGACGCTGATGTTCATATAAAGCAGATGTCGTTTTAAATCTCATGTGACATTGATCACATTTATGTTTGCGTTCATCACTGTGTACTACTAGATGCGAACGTAAATACGCCATTTTTTTAAATTGTCGATTGCAAATCTCACAGATAAATGGACCAGGTAAAGCAGGCCTTCTTCCATTCCGTTTTATGAATACCATACTGTTAGGTACTATGGGAGTGTAATCTTGCGTTTGTTGAGTTTCGGATGGTTCCAAGGTTTCCGGTGGATTGTCATTAAAATTGCCACATTCTTTGTATTCTATGTCCAATGCTACTTCACAATTTTCTTCCTCGATAATTTCATCCCATTCGATTTCTTCACTATCATAACCATTTAAAATATCAACAGTCTCTATTTTTATATATCCATTAGAATCCGAATCATCTGCATAATGTTCATTCGCAATATGATATAATAACGCCGCGAAGTCAGTAGACTTATCATTGCAAAGGCAACAATGAAAAGAAAACGATTTCTCTTGTGTTATAAAAACTTCCGCACAACGGGTCTCACAATCGCCGACTTCCATTTTATAATATCTTTAATAAAAACGGAACGACAAATTATTTATTTTTCGGAAGCACACGTTTTTCTATTATAGCATCACAAATTACAATTTACGTATGCTGTTACAACACAACAACAAATTGGATTGGATAGATTGGATTTAAGGTGCAACTAGCCACGAACGTACCGCCCGTACGTAAGAACAAAAATTTGTCAGAACTTATGCCCGTAGCAGCGACGGAGAAATCGAATATTCTTTCTTGTATACATACATAACAATGTTGCCATGTAGCGTGCATGCTTTTAATCACACTTACCATTTTCATGACCAAATTTCTTAATATATGTATATGTTAGAAACTAAAAAAAAAAATTAATATACGTGAAGTATCTTTTAATAACGAACTAAACACGATGATAGTTTTGATTAATTAAAAAAAAACTAAACTTTTTTAGTTATTTTTTTATTCATTTATAAAAGTCGAAGCTGGTAACCCTGTAAACATATAGAGCGATCAGCTGACACTTTTTTACGTAAAAAATCAATTTGCTATTGATTCTCTCCGCTACGAGCAACGTCTACGTCACCGACATACGGTGGTAAGTTTTCGTTAACACGACGTTCCCATAAGATAGGTCGTGTCAGCTGACACGTTCTACATTTTTACGTTGGTGGCTAGTTGCAGCATACGTCACCGTCATACGGTGGTGAGTTTTCAACACGACATTCCAATAAGATAGGTCGTGTCAGCTGACACGTTCTACGTTTTTACGTTCGTGGCTAGTTACGGCATTACACCATAGTGCAGAGTGTATACGCTCCAAACGCTGGTTAAACACATTGTATGAGTTGGATGGCTGATTAGTATACACGCATCAACACGATGTACAATACGTTGTACAGCTTTATTATGCACTTTTTAACAAGAAGTATCGTGAAGGTGGGTGCCGTAGCTCAGTGGTTAGTGTGTTCGCTTTCTGATCTGTAGGTCGTGATCATAACAACGTAACAATATTGTTACGTTTTTATTCTGTGAGCGTTTAATTCTATTTGAATTACCTTGTTTGATCACTGGATTCTGTTAATGATAACTGCAACACTTATTTTATACAACTATATACAGCAACAATTTATTTAATAATCTCTATGTACAATCAACTCTGCTTACAGTCAAATATTTACAATAACACTTAAATGTACTTGCAACTTTTGCCTCTGTATCGATGTTTCAGCAATCACGTTCGGGATCAAATTGATTGTCACTTCTCAACACTGGCTCTATTTATACTCTGTTGGCAACACCCCAGAATCTTCCTTTATCGAGATTCTTCTCTTCCTTTCTCGTTGGCTTGTTCTGGTTATCGCTCATTTCTTGTTGTTGACATTCGTTTCGATGCTGCCAATAGTGTCAGTCACAATAGTGATGAGTAATCAACTATCGATACTCGTTACACTGCCCTCCTCTTAACCTTGTTCGTCCCGAACAAGTTTTTATACTTCCCCTCGATATGGCGCAAGTCGCTCCAAGTGCACTACTTTAAACTTTGCTCTTTTATTCCAGGCACGTTGAATAAGAAACACTACGTCATTTATCTTTGCTATAATCTCATATGGTCCTTCCCAATGAGTCTGTAGTTTAGGGGACAGGCCTTTCTTTCATTTTGGATTATGAAGCATTACAAGCTCTCCTTCATAGAACTCCTTTGAATTTGCTTTCAAGTCATACCTGGCCTTCATCTTATCGCTAATCATCTGCGACCGCTCTTTGATGAACTGATGTAGTTCATCCAACTGTTCCCGCTTTTCGATAGTATAATTACCTTCGGTTGATCTAGTTGGTGTTACAACTCCAAATTTTAAATCAGCTGGCAGTCTTAACTCGTTTCCAAAAATTGCCATTGCCGGTGTAGTAGCCGTCGTATCATGTTGTGCGCATCGATATGCCATGAGGAACATTGGTATATGTACATCCCAGTCTCTTTGGTATTTATCTACGACTTTTCTCAAATATTCCTCCAAGGTACGGTTAAATCGTTCTACCATGCCATCAGATTGTGGATGTAAAGGTGTTGTACGAGTTTTGTATATACCCAGCATACGGTATATCTCTTGGAATACAACTGATTCGAAATTTCGACCTTGGTCTGAGTGTAACTCCATCGGTACACCAAAACGAGTAATCCATTGGTTCACGAATACATCCGCAACTGTACTAGCTTCTTGATTTGGAATGGGGTATACTTCAGGCCAATTACTGAAGTAATCTATAACCACCAGAACATACTTGTTTCCTGCGTTGCTTATTGGAAATGGCCCAGGTATGTCCATAGTAATTCGTTCAAGTGGAGAACCCACGGTGTATTGGTGCATCTTACGACGACTTTTCTTAGTGGGACCTTTGGCCATTGCACATTGCTTACACTTCCGAATCCAATCAGCGACATGGTCATGACATCCAACCCAATAAAATCGTTTCTTTACTTTCGCGACGGTTTTGGTGATTCCTAAATGCCCTCCACTGGAGGCATTGCGATGCTCAGCTATCACTTCATTTAGTCCTACCTTGGGTACCACTGGAAGATCATTAGTAATGTTTCCATCTTCACTTTCCCATGCTCTGAATAAACATCCGTCTCGTAAGTGCAGGCTTTGCCACTGCACCCTGTATGCCTTTGCTATTGGACTCTCATTAGCCATTTCTTGCCTATCTGGACGTATGCCCCGCTCCTTGTATTCCATAATCTTTACTAGATCAGGGTCGTTCCGCTGATCTTCTTGTACTCGTTCGGCGGTCCATGACTCCTCGGGCAATATATTCGTAAGTCGTATGTCGACAATGTGCTCCTTGCTTTCCGCTCGAGAACAATGTTTACATTCCATTTTGCAAGGACTACGAGATAGAGCTTCCGCGTTGCCGTGTTGTCCTCCTTTACGATGTTCGATGGTAAAATGATAACTCTGCAGCCTTTCAATCCAGCGCGCCAATTGTCCTTCTGGGTTTTTAAATTGTAATAACCACCTTAGCGCTGCGTGGTCAGTTCGTAGATGAAATGACTGACCGTACAAGTATTTATGGAAATACTTTACACATTCCAATATTGCGAGCAACTCTCTTCGAGCGACACAGTAGTTTCTTTCTGGCTTCGATAGGATTTTACTGTAGTATGCTATTACTTTTTCTTGCCCATCTATGATCTGAGAGAGCACACCACCTATTCCATAGCCACACGCATCTGTGTCCAACACAAACTTTTGACCAGGTACTGGATACGCTAATATTGGTGCTGAACAGAGTTTTTCTTTCAGCTCTTCGAATGCTTTCTGTTGGTCCTCGCCCCACACAAATGGTTTGTTCTTTCTTGTCAACTCATGCAGACTGCTGGCGATGTTTGCAAATCCAGGAACAAATCGTCTATAGTAGGTGCATAAGCCTAGGAAGCTTCTTAGGTCGTGAAAATTCGACGGAATAGGCCATTCTTGTACTGCTGCTACTTTCTCCTCGTCGGTATATATCCCTTCTGTTGTTACTTTATGACCAAGATATTTAACTTCTTGCCTGAAGAGTGAACACTTTTTCATATTCAGTTTAAGCCCTGCTGATTGTATACGCTCAAATACTTCTTTCAGCTTTTCCAGGTGGTCGTTAAAATCTTTTCCCATCACGATAATGTCATCGAGGTACACCAAGCTCGTTTTCTAGTGTAGTCCTCTGAGTACACGCTCCATTAGACGTTCGAAAGTAGCTGGCACATTACATAAACCAAATGGCATGACTGTAATTTCCATAGACCATCGCCAATAATGAAAGCTGTTTTCTCCTTGTCTTCCTTATCAAGTTCCACTTGCCAGTAACCACTTTGCAAATCAAGAGTTGAGAACCACTTCGCAAAAGATAGTGTGTCCAGAGTGTCATCGATTCTTGGCAGTGGATAGCTGTCTTTTTTCATAATAATCCACACAGAATCGAGTACTTCCATCCTTCTTCTTTACCAGCACAACTGGTGAACTCCATGGACTCGCTGATGGTTCAATAACACCTTGTTTCTGCATATCGGAAATCAGCTTAATGGCTTCGTCTCTTTTAGCCAATGGAACTCGTCGTGGTGTTTGACGAATTGGTCTAGAATCACCGGTGTCAATGTGATGCTTCACGATGGTTGTCCGTCCTCCAGTTTTTCCATTTGAAGAAAAGATTAAACTATACTTTTCCAATAGTTGTAGAGCCTTTTCTGTTTGCTGGTTGGTAAGCACACCTGCCCATTCTTCCATCTGCGCTTTTAATTCTGCTCTATCAGTTCCTGATCTTCCACTTTTTATCGACGAACCATTTTCGCAGTCTACTACGGCAGTAACTTCCTGGCAATGACCAATCACCATTCCTTTCTTCACAACTGTAGATGTATTAGTTGGATTTAATATTCGCACCGGTACTATTCCATTTTCTTTAGGTTCTACTAACGTCCTACCAAGTATGATGTTTTTATTTTGTATTTCTTTATCTGCTTCCACTAACCACAACTTGCCGGTCCCATCATCCACATTCATATGTGCCCAAATCACCGCTTCTGATTTTGCTGGAACCTCTTGGCGTTGACATGCCAGTACTCGTTTGATGTTTCCACTCCGCTTGTAACCGATGTTCAATGGTAATTCGACATTTGCATAACGTAGTATCCGTTGATTTAAATCTAACGTAAATCCGTTGTGAATCATAAAATCAACACCAATTATTACGTCATCGATGATGTCGGCCACAATGAATTCATGTTCCCATGTGCAATTTCCAATAGATACTCGTTTCTTTATCTTGCCCAGAATTTGTGCATCCTCACCCGTTGCTGTACGCAATTTTATTCCCATTAAAGGCTCAAACTTCTTTACCAAATCCCTCTTGATTATCGAATGTGATGCACCAGTATGCAGGGTTAACATGAATTCCATATTGTCCAATTTTCCATCAATAGTCAAGCTGCTTGGCACACGCTGTAGTTGTGAAATGTGAATGATGGGGCAACCCACTGTTGGAGTCAGTTCACGCCCCGCTGAACTGATTCGACTTAGTTTAACGATGGATTTGTGTTAGTGCAGCGATCGCTATCCACCTTATTCTCCTTCTTTTGTCTTCCTGGAGAATTGGATCTTGATCGCTTTCGTCGTAAACGGCAGTCACGCGCCATGTGTCCTGGTTTGTCGCAAACAAAGCACTTACCAGTAAATTTGTTTGCGCGTCGACCTGTTGTTCTTCCTTCAGGCTGTACTACAGATTTGAATGCCTGACACACTGCTTCAACCAGATCTGCTGTTTCTGTTTCTAGTTGGCGTACCCGTGGCATTGGTCGACACATCAAACTGGCGGCTTCAAACGTCAAGGCACTATTGACTGTTTCGGCATAAGTATTCCTGGGTGACATGACTAGGGCACGCTTTGTCTCTCCATCACGTACGCCATCTATGAAAGCCTCTATTTTGATTTTTTCGACAAACTCTTCCGAATTACCGAAGAACGCTAGATGACATAAGCGCTCAATATCGGAAGCGAATTCCTGAAGGCTCTCATTACTCCGTTGCACTCGCGATCTCAATTCCACTCGATGTAATTGACTCTTGTATTCATTTCCATACTTTCGGTGGAGTGTGTCCATCAGTGACTGATAGCTACCACGATCTTTCTCTGGAATCATCTGTAACACCTAGGAAGCATTATCTTTTAATGCGACTATTAAAGCAGCAGTCTTGTCGCTATCATCCCATTGATTCTTCGAAGCTGTTGTCTCGAATTGAAGCTTAAAGATATTGAATGGCGTGCTTCCGTCAAATGTTGGTGGCTTTAGTTTGATTGTACTTGAATCTCTAATCACTGATGTGGCTGGTCCATTTATTTTTAGTTGATTGAGTTCGTGCTGTAATTTCTCGAACTTATCTTCCAAGTCATCTACATGTTCCTTCAGATCCATGACTTTTTCATTAATGGTTCCGGAAATTTCCTGAAATCTAATCTCAATTCCTTTTTGTAGATTTTCGATGACGTGTTCTTGTCGAGCCGAACCTTCTTGAATTTCCATACGCAATTCAGCCGAATGTTCTTGAAGCTTGGAGTCAATGCGAGACGCATTTTCTTGTAGCTGTTGTTGCTGCTGTTGCATCATGGTTTTCATGAACTCCATGAGTTGACCACTCGAATCTATTTTGATCTCTTCTTCAGCGTGCACAACTGCTTGTATATCGGCTTCCTCAAAGAACTCATGTTCTTCTACATTAATTCCCTTAGTCTCCATAGCTTGCCTCAGCCTCACCAGCAGTTCCGCCTTTGCACCTGATGACGATAGATTCATCTCTACCAACAGCTTTTTAAGCTGGTCCACTTTTAGTTGGTCAATTTTCACCATCTTTACAGAATCCCACTTCTGACACGAATTGTTACGTTTTTATTCTGTGAGTGTTTAATTCTATTTGAATTACCTTATTCGATCACTGGATTCTGTTAATAATACCTGCAACACTTATTTTATACAACTATATACAGCAACAATTTATTCAATAATATCTATGTACAATCAACTCTGCTTACAGTCAACTATTTACAATAACAATTAAATGTACTTGCAACTTTTGCCTCTGTATCAATGTATTCGCAATCACGTTCGGAATTCGATTGATTCTCACTTCTCAACACTGGCTCTATTTATACTCTGTTAGCAACACCCCAGAATCTTCCTTTATTGAGATTCTTCTCTTTCTTTCTCGTTGGCTTGTTCTGGTTATTGCTTATTTATTTTTGCTGACATTCGTTTCGATGCTGCCAATAGTGTCAGTCACAATAGTGATGAGTAACCAACTATCGATACTCGTTACAATATGTTACTTGTTTCTATACACTTGTTCACTAATATTTTTATTGTATCTATTTTACTGTAGATTTATTGCCTTTAGAAAATTTTCTTTTTCAACTACTTATAATTTTGCCTTTTTCTGAACACGACATTATAAAATAAAACTGCTTACAACAAAAGGTTAAGGCCCAGGTATCGGAAATGATTTTTCAAGAATTAGAGTATTGGTTGGTGTAGAAGATTAGTCAATTTGGAAACGCAAGATCAGGGATTTGCTAGACTATCATAAAGAGTGCTTGGATGTAATAGACGCAATCTTGTAAAGTCAGAGATATTAGGAGAAGAAGCTACAGAAGCTCAAGCATAGGTTTTTAAGTAAAAATGTGATTTTTATAAAAATGCAAATAAATCAATGCTAGCGAGTGCAATTAGTGACACTGTTTATCAAGAAGTAATGCACATGAAACATGGAAAGCCTTAAAAGGAGCAATTTGAAGCAACATCAAACGATCTGCTATACAAAATTTTTTACCGATTTCTTTGCGTTTATATGAACAAAAATCAAGATGCAATGCAATGCTTCGCGGATTATGAAATTTAAATAAAAGCTTAAAATGGTTTTGCCAATTACATTTGAGTCGTTTCGTTCAAGCTGAATGCTTTTATATATATGCAGCTTATTATGTATGAAAGGAATTTTACGAAATCAGAAAATGTCTCTGAACGTGAAGTTCTATAATCGAAAAATAGTAGAGCTGTTAGAGGGAAATCAAAGATGAAGAAGCATAGCTGTTGCCACTACTTTAAAAGGAAAGGTCACTGAGTCTGCAAAAAGTGGACAGTTGATGGTAAACTGTTGCGAGCCAAAATATGAAATATGCACATATGCATATTTTGCCTCGCGACATCTTTCCCGAAATTGGGAACTATATATTTGTCAATACACATACCAACATTCCTCGAAGTTGTGATATACACAATCCATACTAATATTACTTATAAGTGTGGAATGTCAGAACATTGCGCCAACTGAGTTGCAGCTGGGTGTGAAAATGCTGACAAAGCACTTTCCCACACAATTCGTAGTTCTGCACTTACGTAAGCATACATGATAACTAAAATCACGCGGTCTACTCATGTGTGAGAATATCAAAAAGTTGCTTTCTCACGTAGAATATACACACATGGGGAGTACATCGATCGTGTGCATAAACACATACATACATACACACAAGTGGTGTGAATATATTATTGTATGCCTTCACAAGCTTCCAGCTTGCTGAAGGTAGTGGCTTTTTCAATTATGAGTCTTACACCGAAATGTTAGCGTTAAGAAAAAGTGTAAATACTTCGATCCTTACGAGGCCCTACAGTATTAATGTAAAAGTATAAGAAAAAGTGTAAATACTGCGATCTTTACGAGGCCCTCCAGTATTATTGTAAAAGTGAAAAATGTAAAACACCAGCAATAAAGTAAAAACCGCAAGTATCCTTGATAATATAATTGTTTTATTTCAGCCAACGAGTGTGTTAGACTAGAAGGATATTTAGGTCTATGCGTTCATCTTGTGAGCTAGGTACTTAGTAAGTGTTGTGGAAAAATAGTACACAACATTTTGGCGTAGCCGGTAGGATACTGCGAAATATCTTGTATATACAAGGTGTTTTACGTTCAACGTTTAACGCAGTACACGACCTGAATCTAGTATGTGTTTGCCATTTTGGGGTCAAATGGACAAGAAATCCTACGAATCATTAGCAACAGAGCTAGATGAGGCAACAACCGAGTCAATCGACTTCGTGCGGATCTTTATTAAGCAACACAGCACATACGAGCAATTCCAGCTCATAAAATCAAAGGTGCATCACGGAAAGGTACTAACTCCAATACAGGAATTAGACGCCACGTTAACCGAGCTAAACAAACTATTAAAAAGCCAGGCTGAAGCAGCCTTAAAACAAAGGACGATTTAGAGGCAGCAGAGATACAAATTAGGGCTCTGCGAACTCAGATCGCAAAACAGGGATCCGACGCGGAACAGCTAGAAGTCGAGATTACTAAGACTCTTAATAGAAATAAGGAATTAGAAGATTTACTAAAAGAAAAGGGCATTTTAGAAGGATTTATAGAGAAAAGGCTTAGAACCTCTGTTGACTCTGAACAGCTAAGTGCACTCCAGGCAAAGAGAGGAATCTCGAAAGAGAACGCTGCCTAGCATAGGAAACACCTCTTCGTTGACGTACACCAGTACGAAAAACACAACCGGAAGTACAACCTGAATTAAAGCTAAAAATGCGGATTGACGAAATTGCACAGACCGTCAGTAGACTCAGTCTACTCAGTCCCAGTACTCACTGGAGCGGAGTCTAAAGATTTGAGAACCGAAGTACACCAGTTCATTTCTGGGTGCGAATTAGCAAGAAAAGCCATAAAACCCGACGAGTTGGAAGATTGTATAGCTGGTAGCTTGTATAAAACAGCGACTATATGGTGATGCTTATAACTTGGTGCTAAGTAAGAAGTTCGCTAATATAGAGGAATTGTATACACTTCTGCGAAACACATATTTGAAGACCGTTCTCCTGGAACCGCTCACGCATCAAATACAAGTCGCACGCCAACTACCTCAGGAAGATATACGTGTTTTTGCAAGGAGATTAGGTGATTTACAATCCACGGCGATACAGTGTATTAAGAATAGATATGGTGGTGTCGGGTGGGTGCCGTAGCTCAGTGGTTAGTGTGTTCGCCTTCTGATCTGTAGGTCGTGGTTCAATACCCGGCTGATGGATAACAAATTTAATATCGAAAAGATTTTTCTTTCGAACGGTACCCACCTGTCGGCAAGCAATTGGCAATTCTTCCGACAGTAACAACTTGCCATGAAAAAGCTTCTAAAAAGAACTCTGTGACAAAGCTCAGAAAAAGTGATGTCACAAGTGTTCTGCCGTTCGGAACCGGCTAAAATAAGTAGGTCCATTCTAATAATGTCCAAAATTTAAGACGCACAACAGTAATGGAAGAGAAGCTCTGCCAATGAGCCCCTTGGGGCTTTAAGTGCCACATACATACATACATACATGGTGGTGTCGGAGACCAAGCGTTGTTAAAAGAGCTAGAGGGTATGCGAGATCATCTTTTATATCAGGCCTTCAAGATCCATTGTTAAAAACTCATATGCTAGGTAAGACGGGCACGTTAGAAGAATTAGCAGAGGAGGCCGTAAATACGGGTATTCAGCTTAAAAGAGGACAACGAAATGAACAAATACCAAAATAATAACGTAAGACCCCAAAATAGCCAAAGGAAAGTTCCTACCTGCTCCTTCTGCGAAAAAAAAGGGCATATTAGAGACGACTGTTTTAAGACAAAAAGCATGCCCTATTGCATAAAGTGTACAAAATACGGACATGAGTTCAATTTGTCATGCACACCATTAACAACAACAAGTCACAAGGAAAAGGTAATCATACACCTACACCTACTAAGGGAGGTCAAGAAAGCAAAAGCCCTAATCGCTGAAATTCGGAGACCAAATGTTTTTTCTGTAAGGAGCCGGGACACATGATCGCTGACTGTTATAAACGCAAAGAATTGGAAAAAACCCAGGGAAACTACGGGGGGCCCAGATACGGCACATAAACCGGAGTTTGGGAGTCTCTGATTTAGATGATGTGTTCAATGAGTTTCCGTGTGAGGAAACAAAAAATGGAAAACTCATTTTACTTGTAGACTCGGGCAGATACCAGTTTAATAAAATCATCAGTAATTTATTAATCTGTTAGCAAGAAGAGACATTTACGGAAAAATCTTAGTGGTGCATTCGGAGGATTTGTCACCACATTAGGGACAATAGCAGTCCAATACGATAGAGCTAAAGATTTGATTTTAGAACTACACTTAATCTTTGGAGAGAGAGGGATACCTGCTGATGGTATCCTAGGTAGAGACAATTTATGGAACCGATCGGTTATAAATACTATGATAAAGAAGCTGATTTTCTTCGGTGAGCGAAAACAGCATTTGATGTCTTTACCTCTCAAACCGTTGTACGAGGGTAATAGAATACTACACACCAGTGAGGTTGTAGTACCTGGGAGAACTATGAAGGTAGTCCCCATTAAAGTAAATACGAATTTTGAAACAATTATAGTAGAGAAACAGGAAGTATCTCCTGGAATATATTTGGGGAAGACATTGGGCAGTGTGACGGACAACACAGTTTATGTCGCAATTCTCAATACGAATATAGATTCATCTATTGTAAATAATAAGCTTAAAATTAATATAATTAAATTTAATCATTCAGAACACGAAGATTACGACATAGCTCATAAAATAAATAACATTAAGGAAACTGATAGCCAAAAAAAGGGTTACCAAAATATTAAAAAAAATTAAAGTAGACGAAAACTTAAACATTGAGGAAAAGAGATCCATAGATGCAATACTTAAGTCATTCCACGATTTATTTTTCTTGGAAGGTGACAAACTGTCTCACACCACAAGTATAAAACACACAATAACAATAAAAGCAGACCAGACACCAATCAACCAAAGACAGTACAGCCTACCAGAAGCGCATAAGGAGGAAATCAATAAGCAAGTAAACAAAATGTTGGAAGACGACATAATTATTCCCAGCTCATCGCCCTGGAATTCTCCCATAATTTTGGTGCCAAGGAAGCGGGAAAAGATGGTAAAAGAAAATGGAGGCTAGTAGTAGATTTCAGGAAATTAAATGACGCCACTATTAAACAAGTTTTTGCCATTCCACGCATCGATGAAATATTAGACCAGTTAGGTCATTGTAGATACTTCACTACACTTGATTTGGCCAGTGGGTATCATCAAGGATTATTGAAAGAATCAGACAGAGAAAAAACAGCTTTTAGTACAGGTGTGTGTACGATTTATTGTCAGGTGCTGAAACATTGGAGGAGCTTGAAAGCATTCAATATGATATAATAACAATTCTCGATTCAGCTGGCTTTAAGTTAGCGAAATGGTATTCTAACCACCAGGTTCTCAATAATAACGACAATGTTGAAAAAGAAATCACATTTAACGACACCGAAACCACTAAAACTCTGGGTATAGTTTGGCATCCGAAAAGTGATTAACTTAATTTTAATCTCGTTGCAAATTTTGATAATTTGAGGGCTACTAAACGTAATATTTTGTCGGTGTCTTACCGGTTATTTGACCGATTGGGGCTTCTATGCCCAGTTATAACAAAGCACATATATTCCTGCAAGAATTGTGGTTGCTAAGGTTAGACTGGGATGAATCAGTTCCAATGTCGGTGGCTACAAGCTGGGAGATCTTTAAAAAAAAATTCCGAAAAATCCCAGAGACACATGTTCCTCGATACGTGAATATTTCTTCGTTATCAACAGTTCAAATTCATGGTTTCGCTGATGCATCTATGCGTGCATATGGTTGTTGTACTCACTTGTTAGCAAAAGTGTGGACAATTATAGAGCCAATTTTATTGCTATACACAGAAATGGTAATTTTTTGGAGCGACTCAGAAATTGTGTTATACTGGCTTAAAAAGCACCCATCCACATTATCAACTTTTGTTGGGAATAGGGTATCTGATATTCAAGAAGTGGCGAATAAAGTTACATGCAGGCACGTTCCAACTGCTGGCAACAACGAATATTGTATCGCGAAGTTGCAATGTAGATGAGCTCTGCCAGTCTATATGGTTTGATGGTCCTACATTTGTAGTGGAGGAGGAAGATAATTGGCCCTAGAAAACATTTTCATCGACAGAAATGCGCAAGTCTAAAGCGATCGTACTCGTTGTTGAAAAAGAACGTAACATAATCTACGAAATAATTGAAAATTCATCGACGTACATGAAAATATTGCGAACACTTGCATATGTTTATCGATTTATAAAGCCGATCAAAAATGGACATACAAAACAACCAATTACAGCAAAAGAACTTGAGCTATCATTTTTCAAAGTCGTCGAAATCATTCAGCTTGAGGAATACGCTGAACAAATAAAATTTATGAAAAGCTCTTTATTATTAAGCAAACAACTCCAACAATTAAATCCGTTTCTGCACGAGTGTGAAAAAAACGGCAGAAAATTTACTTTAGTGCGTGTTGGTGGCAGATTACTGAATGCCCCACTACCTTTTGATACTAAGCATCCTTTATTGATGCTTAAATCCCGATTCGTAACTCTGTATACCACCCATTTACATTTGTCAAATTGTCATGCAGGACCACGAGCCCTAATTGGTCTAATGCGGCTGAAAATATGGTCAATAAATTCAAGAGAAGTGGCGCGTATTGCATACATTGTTTTAGGTACAAGCCTAGATTAATGCCACAAATTATGGGGAATTTACCTAGAGACCGACTGTTGTCAGTGCGAACATTTTTGATAACCGGAGTAGATTTTTGTGGTCCGATATTCACGTCATATAGAATTCGTGGTAGACCTCCTTATAAGACATATGTAGCTATATTCGTTTGTTTTTCGACAAAGGCTGTTCACATCGAAGCTGTTTCTGATTTGTCCACTAACGCTTTAATTTCTTGTTTTAAAAGGTTCATCGGAAGGAGAGGTCTTCCAGAGAAGGTTATGTGCGACAACGCTACAAATTTCGTGGGAGCCAATGCAAAGCTGAAAGAGCTGAACGACGTGTTTTTCGGAGAGCAGAGTCAGAACAAAATACTCAATTTTCTGTTTTCACAGCGGTTTTCGGTCGATTCGTTTCTTCACGGTTTTGATCGCTTTCGGAGTTCTCACAATGCTCGGACGACTGTTTCTTTGATGGTCTCGTACTCCACCAGTATCCTCAAATAACTTCATAGCACGATACACAAAATTGCGAGTGATACCATGCGGTTGCAACGTGCGAAAGATATCGCCTATTCCCATGTTGCATTGCCTCTAAAAGGCTAAACTGGCAACACTGATAATAACGATTATTCCGTGGTTATATTACCAATCAATTGAACGCCAATCAGGGCGTTAATTTTCCGTTTCACCAATTTAGATTGTTGGGTGGTTCCACATAATTGCTGAGACAGAGGTGTAATATTTGTACCTTCGTATGATGTAGTTGCTGTATGTTTTAATTTTGTTTTTCCATCCAATCACTTGTGTTTCCACAAACTTGAATTCGTCGATAAGGGAAAAAAAACGAGTGCATAGTTTGTATCTTTTGTCTTCGAACATAACGACTTCTGGGCCTTGCAAAATTACATAAGAATGATCGATGCGAAATTACAGAACATCCTGCGGATCATTGAAAAGGATATAAAAAAAAAGTGAAACGCCAGTTGGAAATGCAATACCGACAGATCAACAACTGGCAGTGCTGGTGTCAATAGTTGTCAACTCTTTCCTATATTGGCTTCAAAGGACTGAAATTTTGCCCGGATATCATGTTTTGCTATATCGCTAGCAATTTTAGCAATTTTTAATTTTGTGTTGCATACATAGCATCTAGGGCCTGTTTCCGTTTTTCCCGATTAGAATCACTTGGATTTCTTGTATATCACAAGGGTTTATTAATTTGCAGCATAGTAATAAGTTCTTCAGTTCTTCAAGTTTGTCCACGAAAACACCATTTCTAAATAAAATAATAAATTTAAAGTCATAGAATTTCTTTGCTTACATACTGAGAATATAAAACAAACGCGAATCCCCTTCCTTAAAAGGGATTTATATAATTAATATAATTAATATAATTAATATAATTATATTTATTAATTAATTTATATAATTAATAAACATGTATGTACGCAATACCCGTAAAGTAACATTGCATTATTTAGAAATATTTTTTCTCACATTCTCTTTTTCTTTATATAAAATTGCATATGGTACCATTGGTGAAATAGGTCTGATTGTTGTCGAGAAAATAAATCCAGCTGTCAATTACGAACTGTGAATGTCAATTTATAAGTTTCTGATATTTCAGAAACTTATAAATTTTATTTGATAGTGATAGTAATGTAAGTGGACAGACCTAATAAAGCAGCAATCAGCCATTTAGTTAATCCGCAATACTGCCGTCTGTCAGGTTATTATTTTATTCGGATTAAGTGCGCCGGTAATCCGGAATTAGGCTGCCGTCTGTCGAGGCTATAAACCAGCAACAATTTTTTTGATTAGCGTTCAATTGATTGGTAATATAACCTCGGCATTACTGCGCATATTATGAGAAAGCACACGCATGACGGAATACTAAGGTTTTGCCCATCTTTCACCTCTAATCGGTTCTCAGCGAATTTTACAAATGTATCGTCACAGTATTTCCAAGACTTGAATTATTCATTCATTATTCCGCATTGTTTATATAATTCATAATTATATTATATAATTACAGTATAATTAACAAAGTAAGGCAATCTGAGAGGGGAATTTTGATGCTCTCATTTAGAAATAAGTGTATAAAAGAAAATCAAAGGACAGCTTTACGAAATCTATCAATATTTTGTCACATTAACCTTCTGGTTGGGTATAAGGGTCAAACATCTCACATGTATTTGTTTATTCTTTCTTTTCGATTATTACTAATTTTATTTTAATTACATCAACTTGTAAATATCTTTTTTAACGTTACAATAATTAAAATAATCTAAAATTTTTTAAGGCCTTTTTTTTAAATCACAAAACAAAAAATTCTCATAATTTTGTACTCAACCAGAGGGTTAATAATTTTGACACTGTCTGTACATTCCTCTTTCATTGATATTTTGACACATAGTAATTTTGACACTACCTAAACATGCTTTGGCACATACTGTGAATGACATGAGAACAAATTTTATGATTGCCTCACCCACTGGAAAAACAATGCAAAAAGTACCACCTCAGCTAGGAAGAGGCAGCCTACTGTCTCCTACAAGGATGTGGTGACAGGCATCAAAATGGCAGTGCTCGCGAGGGACTATTTTAATACGCCCCTAACAACAGAGCTTTGCGTACAATTTTGTCCAGAAACTCAATCTGGACAAAATTATAGCCGAAAAAGAACAGGCTAAAAAACCAGCAATCCTGGATGCAGGATACATGGTCCAGCATTGCAAAGATTGTGCTTCAACAATCTGGCTAAAGGTCACCATCACCAATGCGTTGCCTTGGGAAGGTTCTTCACTGTGGGCCATAGAGGAATCTAAGATACCTCACTCACGGATTTCAATGGGGTATTTCCCCAATTCCCAGTCTCTGGAGACTTGTGGGATCCTGGACTTTTTACAAAGGACTCTACGTCAATTCGTTTCGCACACTTAAAAGAGCTGAAAGAGGCTCCAATGTAAACCTGGTTCTTGCAGATGATCAGAAATCAGCAGCCAGCCTTGTGAAATCCGGCGAGAAGGTGAATTTCTGCTTCAGCCAGGTGACCCGCAGACTAAAAGCTGCACCCGTCAATGCTGACGTGCTGACGGATTTGGCAAATTGTTACTGCTGGAAAAATTGCCAATTCTTTCCGGCAGGTGGGTACCGTTCGAAAGAAAAATCTTTTCGATATTAAATTTTGTTATGCTTCAGCCGGGGATTGAACCGACGACCTACAGATCAGAATGCCAACGCACTAACCACTGAGATATGGCACAAACGGCCTTAACCTAACCCTAACCATTACCATTACCAACAATTTGTCAAATTAGTAAGCTGTTTTCTTAGCTCTGTCAGGTTACTTTTTGGATACTTTGGTAAGTACCGCTTGACACTTAAACAATGTACGTTGTGGTTGTTGTTGGTTTTTCTATATTCTTTTATTTATACTTAAATTGTTTTTTTTTTTAGTTTTTAGGCAACCACTAAGCAAATACACTTATGACTAGCACCCAATTTATTGGCCAAATGGTATAGCTTCTAGGTTTAGTCTTAACAGCCTTCATGCACATTAACTCATGCATCTGCTTTATCCAAATGCACATTAACGCCATAATAAATACACAAAATTTTCGTGCTGAATTTACTAACTTCGACATGGCAACTCCGTTAAAAATTGCCATTTGGTTGCTATGGTGAATGGTGATTTGCATTGACAGGAAGAAGAAGAAAAGAAATTCAAATAACGAAAAAACCGCAACAAGAGAAGTAAGCTATTTTTGTTACAATATATATGCAAATATGTATATTAACAAAACTATTTTTTTTTCTTTTTTAGATGGCAGAAAACAAGCATCGAAAAGTCTGGTGTACCAGCGATGAAATCGAGTTGCTGGACTTGTGGGCTGAACGGGCCGGAGATTTACGTCGCACCAGACGTAATCTGCATATATATGCAGATATCTCAAACAAAATGTCCGCAAAATTTAAAAATTCGAAATTTAACTCAAAGATATAGGTATGTTATTCATCCACATTACAATTTTTGCCACTATTAAAATTTGTAAAATTGCAGAGAAGAAACGAAAAAAGTTGGGCCATCAGGGGGAAAGTCCTTCTGAATGGAAGCATTACGATGCTGTCCATAAAATAATTGGCTCTACAGCAGTAAATAATGCTGAAGTATCGGAGTCATTTATTGTGGTAAGCTTGAATTTTATACGATTTTATATATATATATATATATATATATATATATATATATATATATATATATATATATATATATATATATATATATATATATATATATATATATATATATATATATATATATATATATATATATATATATATATATATATATATATATATATATATATATATATATTATCTTTATATTTCAATATCTTTATAACTTTTTATTTTCAGGACATATCGTCATCGGAGATGCCGCCGTCGCCATCACCTACATCCAATCTACGCTCCTCGCCAGTGGCCAGCTCATCTGAATTGCCGATGCCTCAACATTCTGAGCCATGCCAAACGCTAACGCCACTATCATCGCCAATACTGCCATTGAGCAGCTCATCGTCGTTAGCGCCACTGGACACTTCGTTCACATCCATCGCAACGCCAGGCTCTAGAAGAAAAAGAAATAATATGGGTGAGCTGATAAAAGTGGCAAAGGAGCAAAATGAGTTGCTGAAGAGAGTTGTGGAAGATGGCAAGGAGCTTTCAAAGAAAGTTGTTAATGCCATCGAGGAACAAAATAGATCCACAAAAGAATTAATTAATATAATGAAAAATATTTTAGAAAAAATGTGAAAAAATGTGATATATTATTAGTGAATTTTTTAATTTTGTTATGTATATTATTAGTGAATTTTTTAATTTTGCTATGTATATTATTAGTGAATTTTTTAATTTTGTTATGTATATTATTAGTGAATTTTTAAATTTTGTAATTAATTTTGTTTAGGCCACTCTGTGCTAGTGCCATCTATTGCCGGCAGATGGCGCTGCCTGTTTTGTTTGGACACTTCATCTCTATGGCGAAGGTGTTGATTTTATTATTCTTCGGCGACGAATCGTTTTTTTCATGGAGGCATTTTTCTATTCTTTTCAATATTTTCTTTAAAAACAATAGTAGCTCAATACCATTCAAGATTTACCAATTGAAACCAAAATTAAAACTTTATATAAGTGGAAATAAAACCCACTGAACAATTAACATTGAAATAAAAACACATGTGTAAATACATATTAAAATCGTAGTTAAACAACAGACAACATATTAAAAATTGCAACAAACACTGTGAACAATAATAACATATACTCGTATTAAAATTGATAATCATTGAAATTAAATTTTAAAGGTTTTTTTATTCGAATTGTTTTGATTGAAATTTAAAAATTATTAAACGAATTGTTTAAATTTTTTAATTTTTTATTAGTGAGTTTTTGAATGTATTTATATAGTGACTCAATGTAGTTCTTAAAAAATGTTATACTATTAAAAATAAATTTTTAAAATATAATAAATGTGGAAGTGTTTGGAAAAGGGAATATGAAGTTTATAGGAATAAATAATTACTACTCATAGCAATGACATTCCTAATAGCCGCCGCTGTTTGGTCATTTTCTCCAACCCTTGTTATGTTATTGGGTTGATGTCTTGTTGCATCTTCTGCTGCGTCTTGCATCCGAGCGGAGGAAACTTCATCATTCTCAATCTTTAGAAAATTATGCAAAATACAGCACGCTCTTATTATCACGTTTACATTTCTAGGCGCTACTTGTAAGCCTCTCCCTAATTTACGGAAACGCGTTTTAAGCTGACCAAAAGCATTCTCAATCACTCGACGACAATTGGACAGTCGATAGTTATATAGTTTTTATACAGCCGATTGGTTAGCAACAAATGGATACGGTTTCATCATGTAGTGTGATAAGCGAAAAGCCGAGTCGCCAATAAGTAGCACATGTACATTGGTTCCGTTATAAATTTTGCTGTTTCGTACGTTCATGAAAATGCTTTAACGAACTGCTTTCAAATATATAAAAATAAATAAATATGTGGCACTTAAGGCCCCAAAGGGCTCATTGGCCGAGCTTATCTTCCATTACTGTTGTGCGTCTTAAATTTCGACAGTATTAGAAGGGATCTACTTATTTTAGCTTTTTCCGAACGGCAGAACACTTGTGACATCACTTTTTCTGAGCTTTGTCACAGAGTTCTTTTAGAAGCTTTTTCATGGCAAGTTGTTACTGTCGGAAGAATTGCCAATTGCTTGCCGACAGGTGGGTACCATTCGAAAGAAAAATCTTATCGATATTAAATTTGTTATGCATCAGCCGGGGATTGAACCACGACCTACAGATCAGAAGGCGAACACACTAACCACTGAGCTACGGCACCCACAAATATATACGAGTCATTATTTCTCCCCGTGGATCCAATGTTTAAAAACGTAAACTTTGATCTGCAAAGTACTAAAAAATATACCCATACATGTATATGAGATTTCTTGTGAATATGGATGTGGATGTATTAATGCAGTCCGCAAGATTATTGCATACTGCATGGCAAAAATCCATAACAATTTCGTCAACGGTACTGCGCCCAACGCCAAATAAACTATCAACTGTCCAGTATTCTGCTGCCGAACCCAATGATAAGAGTGCGATAGCTACTCTCTTTTCGAGTGGAATACAATGTCTCATATTGCTATCCACTTTCTCAATACTTCTTACTTTATGGCATACTTTTTAAAAGGCCCTTCTATCAAGACGAAAGTTTTCTCTAAATCTTGTGTCGTCCATTGCACTGACGTCGTGCTCCCAAAATGACACACTCCGGTCCTTAAAGGCACAATTTATGAATTGAAAACCAAATAAAAATACTTGTTTAAACTTACGAATTTCCAAATCTCCCGTAGGTCTGGCTGAGCAATTGCAATCCCGGTTCGTAGTATTGCGTTACAATCTAATATAGCTATTAGTTGCATTGTATTATTTTTTAATTTATTTAATAGCAATAGAATTTTTTTCATTAAATTGCTGTGATTTTCTAAAAATAGCAAAATCGCCAATAAAATTTTTTTTATCCATTTTAATTTGACTATTTTCGAGACTTCAAAATCAGATATCTAAATGCACAAAGTTGTCGTCTGTCACTGTGAATTTCAAAAGTGCATTTATGCTTCTTAATGCAAATTAATTTTGTTCGTCAGTCTAGGCTATTAGGTTGTTCTTGTTTTCATTTGAACTATTTTAACTTTTATATGTTACCTTTTTTAGGTGCCACTGGTTTAATAGGCGACGTTCAACTTTCTTGACCAACAATAATCACCATGTCCAATCAAATGCATCACTGATGGTAGTTGCTTCTCAATTGCAGCTACGCAAAACGCGAATATTATTTTTCGTTTAATGTATATGTTTTATGTTAGACGAATAGTTATTGATATCGAATGTCACGCACTAAGTCCCTGTTCGGGCACCATGAAAATTCTTGGGCTTATTAAAGTTAGGATAAAACGAAAAAATGGTAAGTTGGGAAGTGCGTTGGATCACGATAAAAAATGAGATGACCGCTCTGTACACGATCAATTCACTCCACATGTGTGTATTTATGTACCCATTATGTGAGAAAGCAACTTTTTGGTATTCACACACATGAGGAGTCCACGTGATTTTAGTTATCATGGAATGTGTAAACATTGTTGGTATGCTTACGTAAGTGCAAAACTACGAATTGTGTGGGAAAGTACTTTGTCACATTTTTCACACCCAACTGCAACTCAGTTGTCTCAATGTTCTGGCATTCCATAATTATAAGTAATATTAATATGGATTGTGTATATCACAACTTCGAGCAATGTTGGTATGTGTATGGATAAATATGTATTTCACAATTTCGGGAAATATGTCGTTAGGCATATGTGCATATTAAAATTATCATTAATAATAATTTTTTCTTATAAGGAAAAAGTTAAAATTAAGCTTATATTGTAAAATTAAGAGCAATTCAAAACCTACGACACTTATGTGGAATAAAATGGAATGGTATGAATAATAGCTTGCAAAATGGGTTTTGTGTGGTTACTGTTTTGGTTGTTACTGTTGTTAATGTTATTAATATTGCTGCGTTGGCATCTCCCGAAATTTCACTGTATAAGTTGATATTGGATTATCGTGGACATACTGTTGCTCTCTTGTGTTTGTAGAGAATTACCAGATTTTTTTCAATAATAGATCACTTACATCTACTATATATATTATAACTACAATATCTACTATATAATTTATTTAGTTAATTTTTCTTGTTAAGATATACAAAGTTGGTTATTGCAACTATGAAGAGAAACTGCAATGTAGTCACTATATTTTTGTACCAAACAACAATGCATTTTTAAGATCTTTTAAGAAATTAAGTATAGATTATAAATGAATATTACGAAAAAATTATTTTTAAATGGTATATAGAACCATTTAAAAATAATTTTTTCGTAATATTCATTTATAATCTATACTTAATTTCTTAAAAGGTCTTAAAAATGCATTGTTGTTTGGTACAAAAATATAGTGACTACATTGCAGTTTCTCTTCATAGTTGCAATAACCAACTTTTCGTACTGGTAGGTATTACGAATATTCAATATTATCTGTTGAAAACGGAGCGTATTTTGTTACATATATTTCATTTTATTTTTACGGATATATATATATATACATATATATATATATATATATATATATATATATATATATATATATATATATATATATATATATATATATATATATAGATATTTTTTTTTGTATTCAACCTAGCTAACCTATTGCCTATTTATCATATCCCTTCAGATAAATCCTAACGTGTTCTTACTGTATTTACTGTATTTCTAACCCTATAGTTGTAATTTTCTTTAAGATATTGTATTATTTTTGGATGCATCCTCTATACTTATATATTCTTTATTAAGGTCTTAATGATATCGCTCCCATTGCGCATGAGTATCCACACACCGAATTACAATTCAACGCGGCCTACCTCTTCCTAATTTGCAAAATATTCAAAATTTGTACATTAATTCCATAACTTCTTGTGTTTCATATCTAAATATTTTAGTTCTTCTTTTCTATGACCCTTATTGTCTCTTTCTATTTATCTAAATCCCTTCGAAAACTGTATATATATTTTTTGTTTATCTACAGTCTAGTACTTTCCAACTTCGACTTCAGCTATTTCTTTAGTGTACCTATATTTATTGAGGGACCCTATATTCTTGTAGGATATTAATGGAGAAATTTTAAGTATTTTTGTATATATCAATATTTTATTTTATTGTTGTCATAAATAAAGTAATAAAGGAGTTTTTCAGAGGGGAGCGAGTGAATGTGGTGCACTTGCCTCAAAGTCGCTGTTCTATGTCTCGGCTGACGTTGTTGTTGTTGCAACACAAAACACTCCTTTGCTCACTTTCTTATTACCAATGTTTTGTCTTTATTATATATTTAAATATTAAATGTATATTGTATAATGTATTTATATTTAATAAACGGGAGGGAAAAAGGGTCGCGCACTGCTCGATTAATGTTTCTTTTTTGTTTATTTTCAATTTTTTAATTATGAGAGTATGGGAGTGAGAGAGAGAGAGAGAAAGAGAGAGAGAATTAGAGCGAAAAATAGCGGAACGAATAGAATTGTACTAGGGTTGCATACTTTATGCGGGCAGTGCGTGTCACACGTGCTCTGGTGTAGCAGGGAGGGAAAAAGGGTCGCGCACTGCTCGATTAATGTTTCTTTTTTGTTTATTTTCAATTTTTTAATTATGAGAGTATGGGAGTGAGAGAGAGAGAGAGAAAGAGAGAGAGAGAATTAGAGCGAAAAATAGCGGAACGAATAGAATTGTACTAGGGTTGCATACTTTATGCGGGCAGTGCGTGTCACACGTGCTCTGAAGTAGACATTCCGCCTCCTTGCAGGAATACTGTGAAAGAGACGGAACCTCCACTCTAAACGAAGGCAATGAGAAACATAATTTTAAATATAAAGTAAATACAAATAAAAATACGGTATTTCATATACTTAAATTTAATCTTAAAAATAATTCAAATTAACTTTAAAATAAATATCATAATTGTGACGCTTGAAGATGTGTCGATACAGGTGTATTATCAGCACTCTTGAAATTCCGCTCGGCATTCGGGATTTTGAACATATAAGAAAGGGATATAATGAAAAGGAAAGAAGAGAATGTTGAAAAATGACAAATTGCAGCGCGGAACGGATTTTGATTCTTAAAGTGAAGCTCGATGAGTTTTCCAGTTTGTGAAGAAGGGAATGATGGCGTTTTCTGCAAAATGACTACGTGGAAAAGCTCTTGCAGTTAATGTAGTCGTGGAAATTAGCGAGGCAGTTTGTACACAGGGTGTGCTTTCTCACGATATTGTATCTCTCACCGATCGGCAGTTTAAGAAAATCGGGACAATGTCGAAGAGGGTGTGTCTTTCGGCACATTGAACAGCCCTGATTGATGACTCTGGCATGATAAATGCTGATTCCCTGTGAGTCTACCGGAAGTCCTTTCGCACGCTTGAGAGGGTCGAATTGACCGGGTTGCTGGTTCGATAGTTGGCTGAGTTGCCGAGTTGGTGGGTGGCTGAGTTGCCGAGAACCACATCGGATATCTGCTATTGATTCCAAAGTCTGATACCGATCTGTAAGAAAGCTTCGAAGTCGTTCCAATTACGGATTTCACGTTTATTTTTTATCGATTGCTCCTAAAGCCATAAGGTGGTATACGGGAGTTTTGTGGAGCACAAATACACAGAAATAGCGTGCCAGTGACTTGTGTCAATCTGCAGGAGCTTCAAATTCGTGATGCAGTCATTTAGTGTGCGCTGTAAGTGTTTCAAATGCGGTTTCTTGCACGACCGGTTACAAGTTTAAGAGGGATTTCAATTGGGTGTTGATAAGTATACGCTTATTATCATAGCGTTCTTCCAAACTGTACCACACTATCGAGAAGCCATCATTAGTCAACGGAGTTAACTTAATGATACTGTGTGCTTCTTCACGGGTTTTTTGTAACAAATGGTACACCTTTTCTACGGGACTTAGGCGGGGATTGTTTCTGTACAAAACCGTGCACATATCGCGGTAGCTAGGCCACGAAACATAATGGCCCGAAAAACATGGTGTGTCACATGGAGGCAGCTGAACAGCAGAAAATGATGGTTGACGGGGTATGTTTTCAGCGGGAGAAGAGGAAACTGCGGGGGATGCCACCTCAGAACTCAGCTCGTGAAGATGAGAGTTTATGGCTGAAAGGCACCGGACATAAGAGGTTTGACACTCTATATGCCTCTTTGATTTGACTAACGTCAACATCTTTAGCTACGTCCTCTGTTATGAGAGAATAATATGCCGTTTTGCAATCACTCCATAGGGATTAGAATTGCTTTTTCTGTGCCTCCAAACTAATTTTGTTATGAACTTCTGGGTTGATGGCATGAAAATTGCTATCAAATTCAATAATATCTTCCACGGTAGCTCTGAAGAGATTGTAAGCTGACATCCTGTTAGCAATGTAGAATCACAGATGTAATACGGGATAAAGTTTGAAATCGAGAGAGAATTGCTGGCAAATCTGGAGTTATGTTGCCTGTTCGCACGATTTATCAAAAAATGGGTTGCCAAAATGTGCCCGGTAAGAGATTAATCCGAAAGACGTAGTCTTCGTAGCCAAATTGAAGGTTACACCAGTGTGCCAACTTATGGAAGATATGATATTGAGTTTATTTTGAATTCGTATTCGATTCTGATGAATTCTGGAATTGACGTAGGGAGATGTAATATGAATTAATTCACAATCAATAAAATTACTCAATTGTATTGAGCCGGGGTGATATTTACGAATAGAAAACTCGTATTCGTTTGGCAACCACTGTATACTACTTCCTTCAAATTGTACCGTATTATCTTGCACAAAGGACTCAATTATTTGATATTCGTTAACACTGTAGCAACTTAGGGATGAGAGTGACTCTTTTTCTCACTGGGTATTTTTTAATAGAAAAGATAGTGTACAATTATTATTGCAATTTCATTTCTTTTATAAAAAACACCAGCCAATGCAATTATATTTTGTTGCTATTACAGGTATATGCAAAACCAAAATTGGACTACCGATATATTTGTGATCAAACGCAAGTATATTAGCTGAGACAAATCAATGCCTTTTATTGTTGCCTATGTATGACCAAATACCTTTATTGCTTACTTTTGGGTGTGCTTGTTGTTGATGGTTTAGGGATACGCATGAACCACATTAGGTAGTTGAAATGTAAGTGTCAACAACAACAAGTAAACGCATGTGCATTTGTATAATAACAAGGCGGCTGTTTTTGCAAATACATAAGGCAAAGGTATTAAGAAAAAAATGCAATATGTATGAAATTGTTTTTGCACGGCCAAACAAATATTTTTTCAATATTTTAATATTATTGCCGATATCAGTTTTCGTAAGGGAAAAACAACCTGTATTGGGAAAGTGTAGTTGTATTATGCTTTGTTCTTCCTTTTGCAAAGCAAGAGACGAATGTTGTTATTATTATTACATTATTGGCAATGTTTTTCGTAGAGAGGTGTATGCGGACGATACGACTGTTATGAGTACAAACACTTATTGGTTAAGTTTGAGTAAAATAACCACAAAATGCAACAATGATATCTCGGAGAGAGATGATTTTATGTACTTATATGTTTCTACTGTAGAGTAGAGTAGTGTAGTAATAAAACCAACAATATAAACCAAATTGAAGATCTCTTCGAATAATGAGAAGAACATAAGCGGGAAATAAAAAAATAAAAACAAAATAGATCAACCAAAAGTGCGTTTTGCCCTCGGCAAAACAATATCTATTGTATCACAATATATTATGTTGTTATAAAATTACATTATTGAAACCAAAAATTAAGAAATCAACAATAATTGTGCTGCAACAATGTATGAAATATTTCTTGTTGATTTTATCGGGATATGACGGGATATATGTACAAACGATCAACAATTGTATATACAAATGTACCTCGATGGGCAAGATTGTCTCAACAGACGTTGCGAGCCTTAGCCGGCTCGAAGGACCAATGATTCAAAGGGGAGCGAGTGAATGCCGGTGGGTTCGCTCAATGTAGTGCACTTTCCTCAAAGTGTATTGTTACACAAAACACTTCTTTTCACACTTTCTTATAAGCAATGTTTTGAATTTATTATATATTTAATTATTAAATGTATATTATATACTTAATAAACGGGAGGGAAAAAGGGTCGCGCACTGCTCAGGCAATCAGTTTTCGTTTTGTTTATTTTTAATTTTTTATAATTTAATGTTTTGTTTAGAAAGATCACGCACTGCTTTAATACGGAATTGATCAACAATAATGAAAGTAAATAAATTGGAAAGAGATGAGAAAAGGTAAGCAGAATAGTTGAAGAGAACTGGAGAGAGAGAGAGGTAGAGAGAATGAGATTGAGAAAATGAGATCTCGATACTAGCGTTGATAACTTTATTCGGGCAGTGCACGACACACGTCTGCTGGCGTAGACATATTGTTACGTCTAGCGATGCAAACACAAGCGATTCGCCTGGAATGCTCTAGACTTCGTAACTATGCCAAAAAGTAAACACAGGCACTTGAACCTGGATTACTTATGGCAACAAAAAAAAAGAGAATGCAAACACAGGTACTTGAACCTGGATTGCGTGTGTGATTAAAAACAACTAGACGAACTAATTATTCGTGATCAATTGAACATCGTCTTGTAGTCGATTTCTCTATTTATTACAAAATATTGCCTATACATATATTGATTTAACATAAAAAATTACAATTAATGCAAATATGTGTTAATATGCATTTTTACATAATTTGCCTTGTATATTGCATATACATATAATTGACTTAAAATATAACAAAATACAATTAATGCCTTGACAGCATATTTAGGCAAAGCATATTGACCATTATACGTAACAACAGCAAACGCTGTTGTTTTTTAGTTCATTAGCGTTCATATAATGATGACACTGCATTTATGATTTTATAAACTGTATATAGAGTTTACTTGCGGTCATATGCTGTCAAGGTTACAAATATGCAATACAATATAATGATTGTGCAATATGATAAACTTTTTATATACACATATATATATTTCATAATTTCTTACAGACTAAATATATGTTTAAGAATTAAACATTCTGCCCCCGCGTTGAACAATTGTTCAACTAGACTCAATTTAACATACGTTCTCAACCGTTTGTTGCCGTGGGCGTGGTTGAGGAGCAGTCGTTCCTGAACTGGCTGGTGCACTTGATGGTTTGACGCTGCGTATTTTCCAAATTAGACCGACAATCAATAATATGGTTGATAGCAAGAGTGCGGCGTAGCTGACTGCCTGATGATGGTAGTTTGGAGATGTAATCTCCTTCAGCTGAACTAGTTTGGTTTTCGCTAATGCGTCTTAATTCCTTGATGCATGGATGTACGTCTTTTCTTTGTTGGAACATCATCTTCCTTATTGTACACTGTAGCTTTTGTTTGCTCAGATGTGTCACTAGGCAATCGTGCTGACCCGTGACTGAACTTATACTTTGGTATGTCGAAATCATGTTTCTTGTGTAATGTTTCGACATTTTGGACTTTGTTTAAAGGAATGCTGAAGATGAGAGAAGTCTGGGACTGCCTTTCACTCTCGATGTCCTCATCATCTGTTTCGATTGGTCCACAGAAGTCAACGCCAGAATTGACGAATGGTCTTGCTGGCGTAACTCTTGTTGACGGGAGGTTGCCCATTATTTGACCCAATAGTTTTGGCCTGGCTAGGTACATCTCACACAATTTTGAACAATTGAGCGTGCCATGGATTTTCCTTTTATTGGCCAAAATTTCTGTCTTGTGTAAGCTAATAAAGCTTGGGCTCCGCAATGATAGTTTTGTTTATGGATCATCTGCATCTATAACTTGGTGATGGGGTCATTGTACGGAATTAGCATTGGGTGTTTGGCATCGTATGTAAGCTCGGAAGATTGTAATCGTCCTCCAACTCTAATAATGTCATTCGTGTCCAAAAATGGGGAAAGGTTGCCGATAGAGCTGTTTTTACTAACGCAATTGTGTTTCTTGAGGTGTTTGAGATCTTCCTCAAAGTCTGACTGCTGCATTGTTCGAATAATTACGATAAGAGAGTTTTCTAATTCGTCTACCGTTAAGGTACTCTCTGACTGGGTCGTAACTCTTCTGGCATTGTTGGTGAATCTAAATATGTAACTTGTGATTCGTTGCAACGTTTTAAATGAGCCATTATGTCGAATGTTGTAAATTACGCTTCCTTTGTCATGTTCAGTGGTTGTTACGGGAGTTGATGTCGCCTTATGTTCCATGATGAAGTTGTCTTTGCGTATTGACAATGACTTCGAATATGGCTGTGGCCAAGAGTCTTCTTGACCATGCAGAAATAGTGGACCGTAAAACCATAAGTTACAGGCTGCTAGCCTTTTTGGTGATAATCCTCGTGATAACACATCAGCAGGGTTATGTTGTGAGCTTACATGACGCCACTGTCCTGCGATGGATTTCTCCTGGATGACAGATACACGATTTGCTACAAAAGTTTGAAACGATGATGAAGGTGAATTTATCCACGCCAACACGATCTGTGAGTCAGTCCAGAAGTACGTAGCTGCATCTAATTTTAGGTCTGTTTTGACCGTTGCGGTTAGTTGGGCACCTAATACTGAGGCACAGAGTTCAAGACGAGGAAGAGTTTGTCGCTTTAACGGTGCTACTCGTGACTTTGCACACAACAGTCTTACAATTACTCGTCCGTCATTTAGTACTGATCTGATGTAAACCGAAGCACCATATGCCTTTTCTGAAGCATCAGAGATCGTGTGAAGTTGAATTGACTTCGGGATATCTCCTTTGAAAATGTGCCGCGAAAATTTCAGATCATCCAATTCATTTAGGCTGCTGCGGAATTGTACCCATCTTGTGTGTAGTTCAGTTGGTAAGGCGTCATCCCAACTGATTTTTAATTGCCAAAGTTCTTGGACAAAGATCTTGGCTGTAACTATGACTGGTGCAACAATTCCTAAAGGGTCGAAGAGTCTGGCTAAGTCTGAAGTGATAGATCGTTTTGTGACTACCTTTATTGAATCTAATTTCACTTTAAAACAAAAGTTGTCAGATTTCGGCAGCCATAACAATCCTAATGTTTTAATTGAATCGTTGTTGGTATTGGTGAAGTCTAAGTTTACTTCTTGGTCGTCTCGAGGAATGTTCTGTAGTAGTTGTGGATGATTGGCACACCATTTGCGTAAATTAAAACCATGCTTTTTTAGAATGTGTATGAGTTGCTGTTGTGCTGTGATGGCTGTTACCAAACTGTCAGAACCTCCTAGTCCATCATCAACGTAGAAGTTGTGCTGCAGAATTTGAGCTCCTAATGGAAAATCATTAGCATTTTCTACTGCGATACGTTGTCGGCATTTTGTTGCGAGATATGGTGCTGCTCGTGTCCCATAGGTAAACGTGTTGAGTTGGTAATAGCCTATAGGTGCTGTTGGACGATTTCTCCACATGATAATTTGATACCGCTGATCTTCTGGATGAATAAGAATTTGACGGTACATTTTCTCAATGTCAGTTGTAAAAACAAAGCGTGGCAAACGAAAACGAAGGAGTATGGAGAATAATTCACCTTGAATTGTTGGACCTATGTACATCAAATCATTCAATGGATAACCAGACGTAGTTTTGGCCGAGGCGTCAAATACCACTCGAAGTTTGGTCGTAGTGCTGTCTGGTTTAAGAACACAATGATGAGGAATGAAATAACTAGGAGCCAATACGGAATCGAGATTTACTTCTTCCATGTGTCCCAAGCGCTCGTATTCTTCCATAAATTGGACATATTGCTTCCGCACTGTGTCATTTTTGAGTAGCCGCCGTTCCAGACTTAAAAATCTGTTGTAGGCTAATTCTCGAGATGATCCCAAGGCTGATGTGTCTTCCAGGAATGGTAGTTTGACGACAAAACGACCTTCGTCATTGGTGCAAGCATTCTGAGCGAAATGCGCCTCGCAACGGAGTTCTGCTGGTGATAGTCCCATTTTCTTTGGTTCTACTTCATCCATTCTCCATAGCCGTTCTACTACCTCGTCCAGTGCGACATCAGTATCACTGATATTTGCTTGATTCCCAAAAACAGCACAAGTCTGTGTCTCTGATGATTCGGAGTTGTTTCCAATCTTTCCACTTAGGATCCAACCAAGTTTTGTATTTTGCAGGACTGGGAGATCAGTAGAGAGGATGATTTGTCCAGTAGCCATTAGATTGCAATAGAATTCGGCACCAAGCAGAATATCGACCTTCCCTTGTTGATAAAATTCTGGATCTGCTAATTGAATGTTGGTAGGGATTGACCAGGTAGAGATATCAAGATTGTGGCTTGGCTGGGCGGGAACGATGGTTGGAAGTACAAAGGCTTCTAAGTGAGCTGAGAAGATGTTGTCCAAAGATTGTAATTTGACATTCACCCGTTGAGTAGACCTTTTTTTAGCCTTTCCGATGCTGCTTTCAATGCACAGTGAGGCGTCACTTGGGAGTATAGACAATCTTTTGATGAGGCGTTCTGAGACAATATTTATTTGTGAACCGGAGTCTAGTATTGCTCTGAATTCACCTGATCTTCCGTTAGCTGCCGTAACTATTATCTTTGCTGTTGCTAATAAAACGTATCCTTTGTCTGCTGGCACGGTGTTGGCCGATGCTGATGTTACTCCTATTTTTGATTCAGATGTTCTTAACGCTGTGTTGGGTGCCGTTGATTGGTTTGATTTTGGAGCGTCGACTCTGCTGTCTAAGTGTACTACTGAGTTGTGCTTCTTGTTGCACTTAGTGCATGACCTTGAGACGCAGGTTTTTGCTGTATGATTCTGCCTAAAACAATTGACACATAGTTTATTTTTTTGTACCCAATTCAATCTTTCTGATGTGGATAATTGCAGAAATTTCTTGCAGAAATATAGCGGATGAGAGCTGATGCTGCAGAATTTGCATGCATTGTTGATCTTCTGCGTAGTTGCAGCTGTGGTGAAGGCTCTTTGTGTTTTTTCCTTGTGCCCGATAGCTTCCATTGATTGGAATTGAGCTTCGAGGAAGGTCAAAAAGTGTTTGATGCACTGGGGTTAATTGGATTTGAAAGTGATCTTTCATACAAAATGTGGATGCCTCGATCCAACTTTTTGACCAATATGTGTAGCAGCATGGGATCCCAAGAAGTTGTGTCGATTCCAAGATTGTTTAATGCGTGTAAGCATTCCTTTGTTGTGTCATGCAGCTGTTTAATACCTGCAGCTGATGACGAAGCACCTGGTTGGTCTAGTAGCTGTTGTATTAATGAAGCTACTAGAATCCGTTGGTTGTTGTATCTTTCTTGCAACAGGTCCCAAGCAGTAGTGTAATTTTCACCTGTGGCTGAAAGATGGCTGATCAATTTTTCAGCTTCCCCTCCTACATTAGATTTGAGATACCAAATCTTTTGTATAGCAGGAAGTTGTTGATTGTCTACTAATTGTGAGAACAAATCAAAAAATGTTCGCCACTTTAAGTAGTCTCCATTGAATTTTGGAATAGCAATCTTAGGCAATGGGAGATTGCTATTCTGAGTAGATCCGATGTTTTGTGATACATTATTGGACGTCAGAGCAAAATTGTTGATGACCATCTCTTCAAGATTCTTGTAAGAGTCCATGTCGTACCCATCTTTCAATGGATCTTGAACCGATTCCCATATTGAGAAGTGCAGATCTTGAATCTGCCCCCAAAGTGTTTCCTTTAGCTTGATATTGCCACCGGTCGGATCTTGAATGAGCAATCGTTTGAGAGATTGCATCATTACCATTTGTCTTCTAATCGAAGGACTTGTTGAAGGTATAGATGTTGTTGTGTCGCTGTTATGTGCAACAGTTGTCCTGATTGACACAGTGGGCTTTTCAGCTGCTGGCTTACTTGAAGTTTCCAATATGGCTGATTCGAATATTTCTCGGTACTTAATTGTGAGTTCCGAAATTTTTTCGTAATACCCCTCGGTGAAGTATACGTGGTCCATTGGAATGTTCTCGAGACACCGTATACTGTTATCAGTGGTTTCGAAATCCGACCATGCCTTGTCTAATCTTCTGAGCCGTTCTTCATAATACTCAATGGACTTCCTGGAAGCCTAGTCCTTTTTGACGTTGCGGATAATGCTCTCTATTAATTCACCAGTTGTGCGTTGACCTTCTGTCAAGCGGTGAAATACAGTCATATCCGAGTCCTTTTTGGAAGTTGCCATTTTTTGAGATGTATCGCTCACTTGTGTTAGTATTGGTAGTTGGAGGTTAAGGATTGCTGTTACCCTTATTTCTGGATATCCAGTAGATGTGTGTCACCTATTGGATTGTAGTAAAAATGTGCCTTGGGGCTTCTGTTGATTACCGGCTGATGCCGACTTTGATGTCGTCTGCTGGTTACCGGTCGATGAATGTGTTGAATGACTGTTGGTGCTAGCCTTGTGCTACATCCGATTCCAGACTTGATACTTAGCTTTAGGTAGCTTTGTTGGTGCCTGTTGGTACTAGCCTTGAGCTAGATCCGATTCCAGACTTGATACTTAGCTTTAGGTAGCCTTGTTGGTGCCTGTTGGTACTAGCCTTGTGCTAGATCCGATTCCAGACTTGATACTTAGCTTTAGGTAGCCTTGTTGGTGCCTGTTGGTGCTAGCCTTGTGCTAGTTCCGATTCCAGACTTGATACTTAGCTTTAGGTAGCTTTGTTGATGCCTGTTGGTACTAGCCTTGTGCTAGATCCGATTCCAGACTTGATACTTAGCTTTAGGTAGCCTTGTTGGTGCCTGTTGGTACTAGCCTTGTGCTAGGATTCTATTGATCTTGTTTTCTAGTTGTTTTTAATCACGTCGGGGTCACCAAAATGTTACGTCTAGCGATGCAAACACAAGCGATTCGCCTGGAATGCTCTAGACTTCGTAACTATGCCAAAAAGTAAACACAGGCACTTGAACCTGGATTACTTATGGCAACAAAAAAAAAGAGAATGCAAACACAGGCACTTGAACCTGGATTGCGTGTGTGATTAAAAACAACTAGACGAACTAATTATTCGTGATCAATTGAACATCGACTTGTAGTCGATTTCTCTATTTATTACAAAATATTGCCTATACATATATTGATTTAACATAAAAAATTACAATTAATGCAAATATGTGTTAATATGCATTTTTACATAATTTGCCTTGTATATTGCATATACATATAATTGACTTAAAATATAACAAAATACAATTAATGCCTTGACAGCATATTTAGGCAAAGCATATTGACCATTATACGTAACAACAGCAAACGCTGTTGTTTTTTAGTTCATTAGCGTTCATATAATGATGACACTGCATTTATGATTTTATAAACTGTATATAGAGTTTACTTGCGGTCATATGCTGTCAAGGTTACAAATATGCAATACAATATAATGATTGTGCAATATGATAAACTTTTTATATACACATATATATATTTCATAATTTCTTACAGACTAAATATATGTTTAAGAATTAAACACACATATATATATATATATATATATATATATATATATATATATATATATATGTGTGTTTATTTATATATATATATATATATATATATATATATATATATATATATATACTTATGTGACCATAACAACCGAATATCGATTTATGCCGAATATAATATGCTTCGCCAGCCATCTCTGTTCTTCGCTAGCTGGCGCCAGTTAGAAATTCCAAGCGCCGTCAGGTTCTCCAGTACTTTGTCTTTCCACCGGAGGTTAGGTCTTCCTCTTTTGCGTCGTCCTCCAGCGGGCTCCGAATATAACACCTTCTTAGCTGGAGCGTGTTCTTCCATTCGCTCGACATGACCTAGCCAGCGCAGCCGCTGCATTTTGATGCGCTTTACTATGTCAATATCGGCATACAGCTCGTACAGCTCATGGTTGTACCTTATTCGGTACTCGCCACAAATGCAAATAGGTCCAAAGAGCTTGCGTAGGACTTTTCTCTCGAAAACTCCAAGCATTCGCTCATCCGAGGTGGAAATTGTCCAGGCTTCAGCGCCATATGTTAGGACAGGCATGATAAGAGACTTGTAGAGTATAGTTTTCGTTCTTCGAGAGAGAGCTCGATTTCTCAATTGCTTACTTAGCCCAAAGTAGCACCTGTTTGCAAGAGTGATCCTTCGCATATCTCCAGGCTGACGTCATTACCGCTGTTAATGCTGATTCCAAGATCCACAGAGTATCTTACTACTTCAAAAGCGTAGTGGTCAACAGAGACGCGATGTCCAAGACACCGGGACTCTTTGTTTGTTGACACTAGATACTTCGTCTTGCCCTCGTCCACCGTAAGACCCATCCGACGCGACTCTCTTTCTAACTCTGAGAATGCCGCACTGACTGCTCGCGTTTTCATGCCGATTATGTCAATATCGTCGGCATACGCTAACTGCATGACACTTTTGTTGAAGATAGTGCCATTATGTCGTAAATCAGCAGCTCGTATTATTTTCTCCATAATAAGATTGAAGAAGTCGCACGATAACGAATCACCTTGTCTGAAACCCCGTTCGGTATTAAACGGTGCAGAGAGGTCCTTCCCATTTTTCACTGCACAACAGAAGTTATGCAGTGTCATTCTACAAAGTCGGCTGAGCTTTGCAGGAATACCGAACTCAGACTTTGCTGCGTAGAGGTAATCCCTTACAGGACTGTCGAAAGCGGCTTTATAATCAGGTCTTCTCCAGGATTTGGCGCAGTGTGAAAATTTGGTCCATGGTGGACTTACCAGGTCTGAAGTCACACTGATAAGGTACAATCAGGTTGCTGAGTTTAGGCTTCAACCTTTCACACAATACGCTCGATAGGACTTTGTATGCGATACTCAGGAGACTTATTCTACGGTAGTTGAGCAGATTGTGGGGTCTCCTTTATTCTGTACGGGACAGAGAACACTGAGCCTCCAATCCTCAGGCATGCTTTCATCCGACCATATTCTGCTTATGAGCTGGTGCATGCATCAACACCATCATCTGTAATCGGGGTTATCGGGCAATCCTCTCCACTGGCGGAATTGTTCGTAGCATCGCCATTCAGTAACGCGGAGAAGTGTTCCCTCCATAGGCTCAGTGCACTCTGGACATCTGTAACCAGATTCCCATTTCCACCACGACAAGAAGAGGCTCCGGGATTTAAACCACCACTCAGGCGCTTGATCTTCTCGAAGAATTTTCGAGTTTCATTCTTGTCGGTACACATCTCTATCTCCTCACACTCGCTTCTTTCTTGTTCTTTTTTTTGCGCCTGAAAAGACGTCTATCTGCACTCCTTTTCTCTCTGTACCGCTCCTTAACAGCTCGCGTTGCGCCTGCATGCAGGGTTTTTCTGCAGGCGGCGTCTTTCTCTGCGGTAGCGTCGTGACACTCCTGATCATACCACTCATTCCTCAGAGGCCGGTAGTAACCGATTACCTCCTCGGCAGCAGTAGTCATGGAGTGGGATATATATGTCCACCGTGCGCATGTATCATCAAGTGGGGGAGTGTTCTGCATAAGCAGGTCGGAGAGTCGAGTGGAAAATGCAACTGCTGTCTCTGGTGATCGCAGCTTACTCACGTCGAGCTTCCTCTGTGTGGGACTTCTCTTGTTATTTGCGACATATAGGCGTGTGCGCACCTTAGCTGCAACAAGGTAGTGATCCGAGTCGATGTTGGCACCACGGATGGATTTTACGTCCATCACACTGGAAGCATGCCTTCCGTCAATCAACACATGATCAATTTGGTTTCTTATTCTTTGATCTGGAGACAGCCATGTCGCTTTGTAGATGTCGAGATGCTGGAATCTAGTACCACCAATTACCATGTTTCGTGCTGCGGCGAAGTCGATCAGCCTCATTCCGTTATCAGAGATGTTCTGGTGGAGGCTAAATTTTCCGACAGTTGGACCAAAGGTACCTTCCTTGCCCACCCTGGCATTAAAGTCGCCAAGCACGATTTTAATATCGTGGCGGGGGCGGCGGTTGTAAGCTTCTTCGAGGCGCTGGAAGAAGCTCTCCTTGGTCACATTTTCCTTCTCATCCGTCGGAGCGTGGGCACATATAAGGCAGATGTTAAAGAATTTTGCCTTGATGCGGATTGTGGCCAGCCGTTCGTTCACAGGCTTGAACTGTGAGACAAGATGTCGTAGTCTCTTGCTGACCAAAAATCCACATTCTAGTTCGTGCCTTTCAGCATGGCAACTGTAGTAGATGTCACAGGACGCTCTTTTGGAGCAGCCCTGTCCCGTCCATCGCATTTCCTGGAGAGCGGTGATATCAGCTCTGTATTTTTCGAGGACATCAACCAGCTGGACACAGGCACCCTTCCTATAAAGGGACCGGACATTCCAGGTGCATATCCGTAAATCATTGTCCTTTTTTCGTTTGCGGGGGTCATCAACAAAGGGGGTAGTCCGTTTCCGAGGCATTTTTGTATTATTCACTGGGCAAGTTTTTTTATGTGGCAGGTCCCAAACCCAACGCACAACCTCTAACCGATGAGATTTTCGCCACTCACTTCAGCCGCCTCCCAACGGGTGTCAGGAAGACGTTGCCCTGTGGTCGCCACATGGAGGGCCCCCATTAATAATAATGAAGACGCCATCACATAGTAAGCAGAGCAAGCTATATGACTACCCCTCATTAACAAATAAAGGTATCATCACATAGCGCTCAGATCAAACTACATGACAGCCAGTGAGTTGACTTGCGATGAGTTCAACAAGGATTGCGCTAGCCCCACCCGGTTGAGGCAATTAGACACGTTACCTTGTGAAAACACCACCACAGCAATCTCGACTGCAGTATGTGGCTCACAATGTTATCAGGTGTCATCCTTTCGTTTATTAACCTCTCAAAATCCGCTCTCTGTGCTACATATCTCGAACAAGAGAAAAAGATATGCTCTGCGTTTTCACCGACATTGCTGCAGAAGGAGCATTCTGTCGCGTCATCGTGCCCGAATCTAAGGAGGTACTCCCTGAAACAGCCAAAACTGCGACAAAAACTGCGTCAGGTAAAAGTATGTCTCTCCATGTTTTCTATTGACCCAGGCTTGCACGTTCCTGATGAGCCTGTGCGTCCACCTTCCTTTTTCTGCGGCGTCCCATTGTGTTTGCCACTCGTCGAAGCTCATCTGTCTCTCCTCTTTACGTTCATCAGCCCTTAGTCGCCTATTCATGCTTTTTGCTCTGTTGTAATCTCTGCTCAGCTCTGAAGCCATTATGTCTGGCGGCATAATGCCATATATAACACCGACCGCCTCGTGCGACGCAGTTCTAAAAGCGCAGGCAATTTTAATGGCGCTTAGCCTAAAATCTGCTTTCGCCTTCTTGACGTATGTTTGACGCAGGGCTCTTCCCCATATAGGCGCGGCATACATCAATACCGACTGGCTTGCTTTAGCCAGGAGTGCTCTCCTACTTTGGCTAGGGCCGCCAATGTTCGCCATGATTCTCGTCAGAGCCGTTGTCACTGCAGCCACCTTAGTACATGCCTTTTCAATATGAGCTTTGAAATTGAGTCTCGCGTCAATCATCACACCAAGGTACCTCAGTGACGATTGCGTTGGGACATTATAGCCATCAATGTTCAGGGCGATTGTTTTCATTTTTTTCCTGCTCGAAATAAGGACCGCCACTGTTTTCTGTTCATCAAGCTGGAGCTTTGTCATCGTGAACCACTCCTTAATCTTCGACGCTGTCTCAACTGTGCAATATTTTTTATCCCCATGCATCCATCTGACGCCCTCTATCGCCTTGCATGCAATGCCCGTTAGTTTTCCGACTGAGTCTATGGTGGATCGATGTCTCGTAAAGCCAAATTGGTTCGCAGACAAGCCAGGCGACTCACCTTCTAGATGAGCTCCAGACGTGTGCAGATCAGCCTCTCCAGTATTTTGGCCATTGTGTCGATCATGCATAGTGGTCGATACGCACTCGGCTCACCTGCCGGTTTATGGTTTATTCGTTTTCTGAAGTAGGACTAGACGCTGCTTCTTCCACACTTTCGGAAAAACCCCTTCATTCAAGCAACGCGTATAAAGCTCAGCGAAAACCTTCGTATTACGTTTAACGGCGATCTTAAACGCTTTGTTCGGGATACCATCAAGTCCAATCGCCTTTGTGTTACCGAACCTCTCCGCCGCCATAATTATCTCCGCCTCGTCGATTATCAATGCTTCCTCTACTGTGGACGTCACCACACTTAGATATAGATCTTGCTCCGGGAAAAGCGTTTTCACCACCTTTTCTAGGAGAATAGGGCAGGTTGGTGCTTGGCCTCTACCACCTTTGACCTTCATCATGACTATTTTATACCCGTCGCCCCACAGGTTGTCGTCCACTTTTTCACAAAGTTCTTTAAAGCACGAGGACTTGTTTCTTTTTGTCGCCTTCGTGAAGCATTCACGCAGTCTTGTATGCTCCGCCGTACCTATGCTTCTTTGGGAGAGTCGTCTCGCTCTATGACATTCGCTTCTTAGCGTGTTAATATCACCGTTCCACCAATATGCGGGCTTTCTAGACATATTCTGTCCTTTCCTGCACATGGCAGCGTCGCAGGCTTTGCTAACATACTTCACCAACATGTCGGCTTGTTCGTCCACGTCGTTCGACCTGTCCGGGTTCTCATCTAGCATGAATCTGAAGGCTTCCTCATCTAGCGTTTCCACCTTCCACCCTTTGGTCTGTGTTTTTTGCAGCCTCCCTCGAATCTGTGCATGCTTGCCGAGTTCCATCATAATAGCAAGATGATCGCTATGTGTGTAAAAGTCGCCCACCTGCCAATTTGCCGTTCGCAATAGTGCACGGCTGACGAACGTAATGTCAATTATTGATCCGCGACCGTTCTTCTCGAAGGTATTCTTTCCGCCGGTATTGAGCAACACCGAGTCTAGCACGGAGAACGCCTTAAGCAGAGCATCACCCCGTCTGTTTGTATAACTGCTGCCCCATTCCTCGGCCCATGCATTGAAGTCGCCTGCTATCACTTTTGGCGTAGTATTTCGAGCGTCTTCCACTATCTCGTCTTGATTGTTTCGTAGTCGACATGCGTCACACTCGGCGGAATATAGCAGCTGTAAAAATTAATTCCACAGATCTTCGCTCGCGTATAGTGTCTTTTTCGAGTGAGTGGAGAGAGTTGCCCCCACAGGCCCATATGGCAGCTTTGTTTCCATGATCAGAGATCCAGGTTCCGGCGCTTAGGTTCTTGTACTGCTCGCAGATTATCGCAACGTTTATCTTCTCCTCATATATTGTCTGCATCAGCAGCTGCTGCGCAGCTTCACAGTGATTTAAGTTGATTTGTACAACTCTCACTTGAGCCTTTTGCACGCTGCTTGATATAGGGGACACTTCCTACTGCCGATTTGGTGACCCGTATCCTCCTTCCCGTTGCTTTTGCATGCTTCACAGAATGGTTTTTTGTCGCATACCTTTGCGAAGTGACCCTTCTCGCCACATTTCATGCAACTTTTACTCCTATCGTCCACGTTGGTACACGCCTTTGCAACATGTCCGTATTCCAAGCACCTGAAGCACTTCTTAAGGTTAAGCTTTTCCCTTATTCGACAGACCACCCATCCAATCTTGATCTTCTGAGCGTCAAGCAGTCTCCTTGCATCCAAAGCCGGAAGGCTTACCACCGCAGTCTGCGTTCCTGCGTACGCCTCCCTGATGTGTTTGATCGCTCTCTCGTCAAAGTAGCTTAACTCCTTTACTTGAGATTGGATAGCCTCCACTATATCCTCCTTGGTGTTAATTTCGTCTAGGTCGCGGATCTCCACTGATATCTCGTGTGTTAGCGCTCGGATATGCGCTTGGTCACCTAGCACATTGCTTATCTCCTTCTCATAGACTCCCTTGTTCGTCATCTGCGCCTTTTTTAATTCAAGCAGAATCTCTCCTTTGGCCGTCTTCCTGATCCGCGAAACGTTCTCACCGAGTTCCTGCAGAGCATCGTCTTTTTTAACAGCCCTAAGTATTGCGCTGTATGACATGTTTCCAGCACATGCAATGACTATCGCATCCGGTCTCGGGGGCGGCGTATAGGTTGCAAAACGTTCTCACCGATTTCCTGCAGAGCATCGTCTTTTTTAACAGCCCTAAGTATGTCGCTGTATGACATGTTTCCAGCACATGTAATGACTATCACATCCGGTCTCGGGGGCGGCATATAGGTTGCCTTCTTCGTAGCGGTTTGTGTTTTGTGCTTGACCTGTGTTCAGCCATTCTCCTTCTCCGCTCTTTCTTTACCTTTTACAGGATTATTACTTCCATCCTTCCTGTTGGCACTCGCCATTGGCTTGAGCACTTCTTCGGGTTGGGTGGTGTCTTTCGAGCCAACCGTTCATCTTCGCGGGGTCTCTTCGGCGTTAAGTCTATCGATGCCAGCTTTTGGGGGACATTTCGTCTGACTTCTAGAATAGAATACTATTGTACTCCTTTTGAGCGCATGTGTGAAGTCTTGATACTGAGCTGAGTAGATCTCTGATTTGATTATTAATCGATCGTTGCGGCAGACGCATTGCTTTCGTCATCTTCCTGATTGTCTCGCCTAGTTGCGACATGATGTCGCCACCCGAATGTGTCGCTTCAGCCAGAGGCGTACTATTCTGCAGCGCAGGTGGCGATGATCGCGCTCTTGTAGATTTTTCTACAGTAAGGTCCTTAATGGGCGATCGCACCAGTTTTGATGCACGCTTAAAAGGGTCAGCTTCGGTTTTATCATCTTTTGGAGTCTTGTCCACTATATTGCACACTCCACTTGTAATCGGTGTTCTCTTGGCTGGATCAGCTTCAAAAGCCTTGCTTTCACTATCACCACGAGTTTGTGTGCAGCTACTCATTTAGATGTTGCTGTTAATACTGCTGCTATTGTTGTTATTTAATTTCTCCATTTACTTTCTATACCAGCGCATCATTTGTAGGGGGTGGGGCGAAATAAACAGGAACTGGTATATCCTCGGGGACTCTGCCCCTACCCCAGTTTCCTGAGGCCTGTCCTTCGCTTTGCCGGTTCCGGAAAACACGGACGAACCGGCGCTCGCCCGGGCAACGCAGGCTACAACTCCTGCGTCCAATTCACACTTCCTGACTAAGGCACGAAGGGGCTGGTTCCTGATACCCACCGCGGCTTACATCTCGGCAGAGCAAGCTCACATCACCCTCTTCACCCCAACAGCATTGTCGACTGTTAAGGTTTCGAGGGTCTCCCAGTGCGCCGCGGAGTGTACCGGTCAATCTAAACAGCCTCATCTAACATGGTGTACAGACGCTGACCAGGAAGCCGTCCACTATGGAAACCGTCGCACTTGGATTTTTTTGTAACTCATCATGCCTATGCAAGATGAGGGGGACACAGTTTTCTAAGAGGCGGTGTCGATTCGCCACTGTCACAGGAACTTCATAGGATATGATAGCTTTTATACCGCATCCTCCGCTCCTGCCGCTCATCGTCGGGGATTGCTTATTCGTTTAAACTTATCTCGCAACTAACCTGCTACTACAGGCCGTCCGGCTATCCGCGACCTGCCGACCTCCGGACCCCCCCTCAGAGCCCAGCTATAGTACCCGATCCCGTAGGATCAGACCGTCCGGATGTCTGTGTGTGTGTGTGTATTAGCTGCCGAGGAATTGTCAGTTGCCTGCAGACATGTGGGTAAGATATATTCAAGTTGTGCTACCGCAGCCAGGGATTGAACTCACAGCCTACAGCTGAGAAGTCGAGCGCACTAACTACTTAGCTACGGATATACAAGGTGCGACATATATGTATTAAGACTCGAACCATATCTCAGCAACCAAGCGCGCCATCTATGTGTGAGCACAAGCGTTTTGATTCTTTAACCTTCCTCTACTAACTGTCAAAATATCATGGCATTTGGTTGACATTCATTTTACAAAATACGTGTTCGTTTGATGTTGAAATTTTAACATGGAGCAAAGTGCGGTCATTAAATTCCACGCAAAAATTGGTAAAAGTGCATCAGAAACATTCGGCGTATTCCGATGCTTGTTTATCAAGATCAAATGTTTTTATATGGCATAAACGGTTTGTGGATGGCAGAGAGTCGCTGGAAGATGAAATAAAAGAAGGAAGGCCAATTTCAGTGCGCACGCCGGAAGCGATCCAGAAAGTTCGTGATTTTATTACAATGCTTCAGTGCAAATGATGGAAGAGGCCTTAAACATCAACAGAGAAACTATCCGACTCATTCTTCATGAGGATTTGGGCAAAACAAAGGTCTGCGCGAGATTTGTTTCACACACATTGACCGAGGACCAAAAATTAATGAGAGTCAGTCATTCTAGAGACATGGTGGCAGCTACAGAAAATGACCTGAACTTCCTGAAAACAATTGTTACGGGTGATGAAACATGGTGCTTCCAATACGATCCAGATATCAAACGTCAAAGTGCAGAATGGAAATCAAAAAACTCACCACAAGCCATAAAAAGATGAAAAGTTTCATCAAAAATCAAAACAATGCTCACCACATTCTTCGATAGCAAAGGAATTATCCACAAAAAATTTGTTCTAACTGGTCAAACAGTTACTTCTGCATGCTACCTCGAAGTTTTAAAGCGTTTGATGTCCAGAATCCGTCGTGTTCGGCCAGAACACCGCGATCCAAAAACTTGGTCTCTGTTGCACGATAATGACCGAGTCACACAGTATTCATTGTTCATCAATTTTTGGCGATCCAAAAACTTGGTCTCTGTTGCACGATAATGACCGAGTCACACAGTACTCATTGTTCATCAATTTTTGGCTCGGAATCAGGTCTGTGTGTGGAACCACCCGCCGCATGCACCTGATTTGGCACCGTGCGACTTCTTTTTGTTCCCAAAATTGAAATTGAAGTTGAAAGGATGCTTTTTTGATGACACTCAGACCATACAACTGGCTTCGACGAGGGCACTGGAGGCAATTCTGAAAAATGAGCTGGAACACGAGTTTGAATCACTATTAAATCGATGTAACAAGTGTATTGAATCAGGAGGAAAATATTTCGAGTAAATATACCGAAAAATTAGCAGATATCGTGTTTTGATTGTGTTTTCTAGAGGCAGTCTTAATACATAATTGTCCACCTTGTATATATACACATATATATATATATATATATATATATATATATATATATATATATATATATATATATATATATATATATATATATATATATATATATATATATATATATATATATATATATATATATATATATATATATATATACAGTGGCTCACAGCTTATTTCGTACAGTGTATATATTTTTATGTACATGGCTGTAACATCGAAACTAAAAAACTTATCGATAAGTTTTGAATGTAGATGTCTGTGTATGTGTTTAGTAAACCTAATAAGAAAACGGGGAACCCCAAAAATTGTTCTTTTTGTCATGCAAGAAAGAAAAACTATTGATCAGCTAATTTTCAGCTCACATCTTATTTCGTACACAAACTTCAATGTAAGTAAGTTTCATTCTGCCGCGCAGTTACAAAGTTTTTTTGAATTGTATGAGTTTTTGGACCTTTTTAACTATTATAACAATTTTTATTATTATTATTTTAAATAGTTAAAGTGCTGTAAATTAAACATTTAGCGTTATGGGCGTCGTACAACGATGGAACAGCGTAAACTGGTAATTAACCATTTTAGGAAAGGTCAGAGTGTGCGAAAAATTGCTGAAATGACAAATTTAAGTGCCTCAACTGTCCAATACATCATTCAACGCTTCGTTCGCGAAAATCGGTTGGAGAACAAGGGCAGAGAAGCACCTAATAAGATTTTCAACGCATCAGACGAGCGTTATATTGTACGAAAAATTAAGAAAAATCCAAAGTTATCCGCTCCGAAGTTGGCTGCAGAGGTTCAGCGTGAAATAGGAAATCATCCAGTGCTGAAACTGTCCGACGTGTGCTGCGCAATCATGACTTGAACGGTCGAGTAGCCCGAAAGAAACCATTCATTTCAAAAATGAATATACAACGCCGACTTGACTCCGCCAAAGAGCATATTATTAAGACTCCTGCGTTCTGGAATACCGTTATTTTCGCGGATGAGTCTAAGTTTAATATTTTTGGTTCGGACGGAATGTCATATGTTTGGCGTAAAGCGAATACCGAGCTAAACAAGGAGAACCTTAAGCCCACAGTGAAGCATGGTGGCGGTAGCGTGATGGTTTGGGCCTGTATGTCAGCAGCCGGAGTAGGTGAATTGGTTTTTATTGAGGGGACAATGGACAAAATGAAGTACCTCGAGATTCTGAAAAACAATTTACTTCAAAGTGCAGACAAACTGGATTTGCGGGATGAATTTCGGTACTACCAAGATAATGACCCAAAACATAAATCTGGGATTGTGCAATCTTGGCTTATTTGGAACTGCCCACACTTGATGTCTCCACCACCACAGTCACCTGACATGAATGTGATTGAAAATCTTTGGTCTATTTTGGACAATAAAATAAGAACACACAAGATTTCTAATAAGCAAGACCTAAAGAAGGTACTGATGGAGGAATGGAAAAAAATCACACCAGACATCACTCAAAAATTGGTGGATTCAATGCCAAATAGACTCCAGGCTATCATTAACGCTAAGGGATGTCATACTAAATATTAAAATCAACTTACTTTGTTTTTAGTTTGAACTTAAAGAGACTGTACGAAATAAGCTGTGACATGAATTTTCCTATTTTATTCTTATTTTATTTTTTTATAGTGTCAAACACTAAAATTTTGAAAAAGTAAATTTTGGAAAATAAAAAACAAACCTTCCTTTCAAAAATGGCATTTATATTTTGTTCAAATTTTTGCTATATTAGGAATTACGACTGCAGCAATTTTTAAACTGTCACTGTACGAAATAAGCTGGGAGCCACTGTATATATAAATAAATATGTGGCACTTAAAGCCCCAAAGGGCTCATTGGCCGACCTTCTCTTCCATTACTGTTGTGCGTCCTAAATTTTGGACAGTCACAGAGTTCTTTTTAGAAGCTTTTTCATGGCAAGTTGTTACTGTTGGAAGAATTGCCAATTGCTTGCCGACAGGTGGGTACCGTTTGAAAGAAAAATCTTTTCGATATTAAATTTGTTATGCATCAGCCGGGTATTGAACCACGACCTACAGATCAGAAGGCGAACACACTAACCACTGAGCTACGGCACCCCATATATATATATATATATATATATATATATATATATATATATATATATATATATATATATATATATTTATATATATATATATATATATATTTATATATATATATATATATATAAAGGGTTATCCATTTCGCGGTTTCAAAAGTATAGGGCTAGAATTCGACATCTGTCAAACTGAGTTGTTAAAACAATTTCTTTCTTTTTCAGTTCAAAGTCTGACATTTGCGGAAATGGATCGTTTAACTATCGTCCAACTACGCAAGCAATTGGCAAAATTGTGAAGAAATATGAAGAGACTGGATCGGTTACAGATATTGTAAGGCCTGTGCATCATCGTTTCGCTCGTACCACCGAAAATATCGCTGCTGTAAGTGAAAGTGTTGCCGAAGACCCGAATGTGTCGATTCCTCGTCGTTCTCAGGAATTAGGACTGTCTTACGGCACATTATGGCGTATTTTGCATTTGGATCTACACCTACATCCATATAAAATCCAGCTCACACAACAACTGAAGCCAGCTGACCATTCACAACGTCGTAGATACGTCGAATGGGTGCTTGAACAACAGGCGATGGACGGCGATTTTTCGAACAAAATTTTCTTCAGCGACGAAGCACATTTCTCACTCGGTGGGTATGTTAACAAACAAAATTGTCGTATTTGGGGTTCTGAGAATCCTCAAGTAATTAAAGAGAGGCCTCTACATCCACAAAAAGTCACTGCTTGGTGCGCTCTTTGGTCCGGAGGTGTGATTGGACCTTACTTCTTCGAAAACGACGATGGAACGACTGTCATCGTCAATTCGGAGCGGTATGGTCATATGATAACCGACTTTTTTTTGCCTGCTATTGAAGAATAGGACTTAGAGAATATGTGGTTTCAACAAGACGGTGCCACATGCCACACAACTCGAGCGAATATGGCTTTATTGCAAGAGAAATTTTCTGGCCGCGTAATTTCTCGTCGTGGCGATATCAAGTGGCCACCAAGATGACACCGCTTGACTTTTTTTTGTGGGGCTACGCGAAAGACCGTGTTTATGCAGATAAACTCTTGAGCATCTAAAAACCAACATTCGTCACGTTATGGCTGAGATACCGCCCAATATGTGTCAAAAAGTGCTCGAAAATTACCTCAAAAGAATCGATGCTTGCGACAATTCGCGTGGTGGTCATTTATATGATGTAGTATTTCACACATAATGTCAACGTTCAAACTTTATAATAAAAGAGAAATATCATGATAAAAAATATTTTATATGTGTTTTATTTACATTTACTTTTGAAACCGCAAAATGGATAACCCTTTATGTATATATATGTATATATATAAAATATATATATAGGTTATATATATTATATATATAAAAAACAAGATGTGGCACTTTAAGCCATGTGCCATAAAGCTTTTTTTCATGGCAAGTTGTTACTATCGGAAGAATTGCCAAGTGCTTTTCGATATCAAATTCGTTATGGGATTGAACCACGACCTACAGATCAGAAGGTCAACACACTACTATATATATATATATATATATAGTATATATATATATATATAGTATATATATATATATATATATATATATATATATATATATACATATATATATATATATATATATATGCATATATATATATATATATACATATATATATATATATATATATATATATATATATATATATATCTCCGCTGAAACAATATATATATATATATATATATATATATTGTTTCAGCGGAGAGCAGAAAATGCTGGTGGGTTTACTCAATGTGGTGCACTTGCTTCAAAGTCGCTGTTCTATGTCTCGGTTGATGTTGTTGTTGTCGGAACACAAAACATTTCTTTTTCACTTTTGTATATCTAAATTAAATATTTATTTAATGTTTAGGGACTTAAATTATCGTTTAGAATTAAATCTATGTATTATATTGTTAAGTTTTTATTCTATGAGCATTTAAAACTATTTGAATTACCTTGTTCGATCACTGGATTCTGTTAATAATAACTGCAACACTCATTTTATACAACTATATACAACAACCATTTATTTAATAAACTCTATTTACAATCAACTCTGCTTACAATCAACTATTTACAATAACGCTTTAATGTACTTGCAACTTTTGCCTCTGTATCGATGTTTGCGCAATCACGTTTGGGATTAGAATGATTCTCACTTCTCAACACTGGCTCTATTTACAATCTGTTGGCAACACTCCAGGCAACAACCATCGATACTCGTTACACTGCCCTCCTCTTAACCTTGTAGGTCCCGAACAAGTTTTTATGCTTCCCCCCGATATGGCGCAAGTCGCTCCAAGTGCACTACTTTAAGCTTTGCTCTTTTATTCCGGGCACGTTGAATACAATACACTACGTCATTTATCTTCCCTATAATCTCATATGGTCCTTCCCAATGAGTCAATGAGTCCTTCCCAATTTGCTTTCAAGTTATCCTGGCCTTAGTCTTATCGCTTATACATACATATATACTAATGTACTTCATACAACTGTTCCCGTTTTTCGTTAGTGTTGTTACCTTCGGTTGATCTCGTTGGTGTTGCAACTTCAAATTTTAAATCAGCTGGCAGTCTTAACTCGTTCCCGAAAATTGCCATTGCTGGTGTAGTAGCCGTCCTATCATGTAGTGCGCATCGATATGCCATGAGGAACATTGGTATATGTACATCCCAGTTTCTTTGATATTTATCTACGACTTTTCTCAAATATTCCTCCAAGGTACGGTTAAATCGTTCTACCATGCCATCAGATCGTGGATGCAAAGGTGTTGTACGAGTTTTGTATATACCCAACAAACGGCACATCTATTGGAATACAACTGATTCGAAATTTCGACCTTGGTCTGAGTGTAACTCCATCGGTACACCAAAACGAGTAATCCATTGGTTGACGAATACATCCGCAACTGTACTAACTTCTTGATTTGGAATGGGGTATACTTCAGGCCATTTACTGAAGTAATCTATAATCACCAGAACATACTTGTTCCCTGCGTTGCTTATTGGAAATGTTCAAGCTATGTCCATAGCAATTCGCACAACTGGAGCACTCACGGTGTATTGGTGCATATTACCTCGAGTTTTCTTAGTGGGACCTTTGGCCATTGCACATTGCCTGCACTTCCGAATCCATTCAGCGACGTGGTCGTGGCATCCAACCCAATAAAATCATTTCTTTACCTTATCAATGGTTTTGGTTCCCATGCTCGGAATAAACAACCGTCTCGTAAGTGCAGGCTTTGCCACTGCGCCCAGTATGCCTTTGCTATTGAATTCTCATTAGCCATTTCTTGCCAATCTGGATGTATCCCTGCTCCTTGCATTCCATTATATCTACGAGATCTAAGTCGTTTCGCTGATCATCTTGCACTCGTTCGGTGGTCCATAACTCCTCCGGCAATATATTCGTAAGTCGTATGTCGACAATATGCTCCTTGCTTTTCACTCTCCAACAATGTTTACATTACATTTTGTAAGGACGACGGGATAGAGCATCCGCGTTGCTGTCCTCTTTTACGATGTTCGATTGTAAAGTCATAACCATGCAGCCTTTCAATCCAGCGCGCCAATTGTTCTCCGGAGATTTTAAATTGTAATAACCTCCTTAACGCTGAGTGGTCAGTTCGTAGATGAAATGACTGACCGTACAAGTATTTATGAAAATACTTCACACATTCAAGTATGGCGAGCAACTCTCTTCGAATGACACAGTAGTTTATTTCTGGCTTCGATATGATTTTACTGTAGTATGCTATTACTTTTCATGTCCATCTACGATCTGAGAGAGCACACCACCTATTCCATAGCCACTGGCATCTGTCTCCAATACAAACTTTTACCTGGTACTGGATACGCTAATACTGGTGCTGAATGCTTTCTGTTGTTCCTCGCCCCACACAAATGGTTTGTTCTTTCTTGTTAACTCATGGGGATTGCTGGCGATGTTTGAAAATCCAGGAACAAATCGTCTATAGTAGGTACATAAGCCTAGGAAGCATCTTAACTCGTGAAGATTTGATGGAATAGGCCATTCTTGTACTGCTGCTACTTTCTCCTCGTCGGTATGTACCCCTACTGTTGTTACTTTATGACCAAGATATTTAACTTCTCGCCTGAAGAGTGAACACTTTTTCATATTCAGTTTAAGCCCTGCTGATGGTATACGCTCAAGTACTTTTTTCAATTTTTCTAGGTGGAGGTTAAAATGTTTTCCCATCACAGTAATGTGATGGGAAAACATGTGCACGTGTGCACATGTGCACACGCTCCATCAAACGTTCGAAAGTAGCTGGCGCATTGCATAAACGAAATGGCATCATTGTCAATTGCCATAGACCATCGCCAATACTGAAAGCTGTTTTCTCCTTGTCTACCTTACCAAGCTCCACTTGCCAGTAGCCACTTTGAAATCAAGAGTTGAGAACCACTTCGCACCAAATAGCGTGTCCAGAGGTCATCAATTCTTGGCAGTGGATAGCTGTCTTTTTTCGTAATATCATTGTATTGATATATTAGTTGGATTTAATATTCGCACCGGTATTATTTCATTTTCTTTACGTTCCACTAACGTCCTACAAAGTATGATGTTTTTATTTGTTCCTTTTTTATCCGCTTCCACTACCCGCAACTTGCCTGTCCCATCATCCACATTCATATGTGCCCAAATCACCGCTTCTGATTTTGCTGGAACTTCTTGGCGTTGACATGCCAGTATTCATTTGGTGTTTACACTACGCTTGTAACCGATGTGCAATGGTAACTCGATATTTGCATAGCGTAGTATCCGTTGATTTAAATCTAACGTAAGCCCATTGTCAATCATAAAATCAACACCAAGTATTACGTCATCGGTGATGTCAGCCACAATGAATTCATGTTCCCACTTGCAATTTCCAATGGATACTCGTTTCTTTATCTTACCCAGAATTTGTGCATCCTCACCCGTTGCTGTACGCAATTTTATTCCCATTAAAGGCTCAAACCTCTTTAACAAATCGCTCTTGATTATAGAATGTGATGCACCAGTATCCAGGGTTAACATGAATTCCATATTGTCCAATTTTCCATCAATAGTCAAGCTGCTTGGCACACGCTGTAGTTGTGAAATGTGAATGATGCGGCAACCCACTGTTGGGTATAAAGAGTATAAAGAGTTCTGGCAACACCCCAGAATCTTCCTTAATCGAGATTCTTCTCTTTCTTTCTCGTTGGCTCATTCCGGTTATCGCTTATTTCTTTTTGTTGACATTCGTTTCGATGCTGCCAACATTCGTGTCAGTCATAATAGTGATGAGTAACCAACCATTGATACTCGTTACAATATTTATCCGGAGTCGAGATGTAATAAGGGGATAGGGTCGCGCACTGCTCGAGAAGTGGTTGTTTTTATATATTTTATTTTATTTTAGTTTTGTTTATAATAACTTCTAATTTTAATTTTTAACTCGAGTAAAACGCACTGCTTTAATAGAGGGAGTTAATATCAACAATAATGAAAGTAAATAAAATGGAAAGAGATGAGAAAAGAGAAGAGAACGGGAGAGAGAGAAAGAGCGAAATATAGCGGGATGAAATATAATTGAATTAAGGTTGCTAACCCATGCAAACTATACGGGCAGTGCGCGACATTTTGTTGTCTGGCGTAGACATTCTGCCCCCCTTGCATTAATACCGCAAAAGAGTCGGAACTTTCACCCGAGAGGAAGGAAATGAGAGAAAAAAATTTTAATAAAAATTAAATAAAAATAAAAGTACAGTATTTCATATACTTAAATAATCTTAAAAATACTTAAAATTAACTATAAAATATTCGGATTTTGAATTCAATTCGGATTCGGTTGATCAGCATCAGCGCTTGGGGAATTCCAATTGGGACTCGAGATTTTTGAAGGGAGAGAAAGAACCATCGCGGAGAGATATCACATGTTGATTCGTGGGAATGTTGATTGATGAGTCGGAACGAGTATTGAATGTTGATTGTTGATGTGTTGCATGTGGAATGTTGATTGGAGATCGTTTAACGAATGTTGATTGGTGACAAATGAGATGTATCTCCTCAAAGTGATGTAACATTTGTGATCATCTCCACACTTAGAGTAGTGATCTAGCAGTTTAGTTTGTGAGGGTTTCAAACTGTAAACTTTCAGACTTCTCGAACTACTTTCTCCTTCTTTCTTATACAGATAAGGTTAGTAAGTATACACCATAACGGCTGGTCGTAGACCAGATGTACGGGATTTTGGGTCAATGTAGTTGCTAAACAAGTATAGAGTTGAGATATATGCGAGTAATATTAATTATTTCGAGTACATTTTCTTGATAGTGAGTGTATATGTTTGTGAGTGTCCAATTTCTTAACGTCTGTTGCTCAAACTCGGTACGTAAGAGCCCCAACAGAAATTAAATATCACTGGAAATTTTAATGACTATATATTATATATATAATATATAATAATGAAATTTATATTCATCGGTTCGTAGAGCACGTGAAAAATCAACGAATATATTCCATATAGTTCACATATAGAAATCAGAAATGCTAAATAGGCGGGATTAGCGGATTATGTAATACATCCGACTGATCTATAATGTGAAAGTTCGGGGTTTATGATATCACGATGGTTGATTCTGATCATGAAAAAGTATTGAATAATGGGATGTTAACTTCAGGGCCCATACATACGCAGGTAAACTATGGCAGCGCACAGTTCATTTGATGCTTCGTAGAAGCTAACAAACTTGATGAGTGCAGTTACGAAGAACTGTTCAAAGTGAGAGAGGGATTCGTATGATGGTCAGTGTCATATAATCTTCAAGAATGTTGTTAAAATGGTGCGGGTGTGGCTTCAGAGGATTATATAATGCCCGAGCCACAATTCTCGTATCAGCATATCCGTGATAATAATCGTAAGGGGCCAGTATTTGACGAGATCGAACGCGTTGACATTCTTGAATCATTTCGCTCGTCGAATGAACGAGACTTCTTGGGGAAGTGATGCTCCGAACTCACTTTTTTGCTGAGTTCCGTTGTAGGGAATGTATTACTACGGGTTATAGATATCCTGGTCGGGAGCTGCTTTCGCTTTCTACATAATCTGTGAGATCTGTTTTTTGCAGTTGGAGGGGGGCTAGAAGAGCTCCAAACTTTATACCTCGGATTAGGGTAATACCATAGCAGTGTGAAGCAGGGAATTATGTTGATTTCCACTAACACAACATGAAAACTCGCTGTGGCACTTTGCAATGGTATGCGATGTTGCCATGCGGTTGCTGCAAATTTTATATTGATGCACGAAGATTATTCTCTCTTCAATTGTAAGTTTGGAGAACTCCGTATATCGTCGCAGGGGGTGAATGCCTTTACATAATGGACAGCGTGTATTTGTGATCATACGGTTGGATGAATTAACATTCTGAGTAGATATACGGGAGTTATCGGATTGTTGTAGACTATTATATTGCGTCTGAATCGTACTGCTTCGAGTATCGTAAGACGCACAGGGGGGTTTAACGAAACTTATTCCAGTATGGAATGAAGAAACTACTCTATGTAATTGTGAGTTCGTGTAACGACCAGTAATTATCCTTACAAAAACGGTGTTTTGTGCCATCAAACTTTCAAGGATACCTTTTTTCACTCCTTCGAGTAGAAGTGAGGAGTACATATCAGCTCCTAATATTAAATCCACAGGGGAGCTTCTGTGTAGATTTTCATCTGCCAACCGTAAACCAGAGAGCTCTTTACGTAAGTTGGCAGATATCGAATGTGAAGGGAGTTTTCCCGTAAGTTTTTGAAAAACAAAAGTATCTACTTGCAATAAAAAACTCAGGTCAATAGAGGATCCAATCACCAAAGAATATATTTCTGTCGAATGAGCCATAACTACCTCATTCCGACCAGTAATCTCCATTCGAACGTCGCGAACAGGGAGGGGCGTAAGCGTTCCAATTAGGGCACGGGCTGTAAATGTCGTATTGTGATGATGAATGTGTATTACTGCCGTTCCGAATAGTACTCTGTTATCTGCTGTTGAAAGGCTTGCAGTTTTCAAAGCTGTGTTGGTATTCTCAGTAGTAACAGCTCGCAGCTGCGAAGTAAACGACAGACAAGATCGTCCACACGATGTTGAGGCGGAAGTTGGCACAGGGGTTGCTGCAAAACTGTAGTTGTGTGCAGTTACTGTAGTTATTGGAGTTTGTGAGGCAGTTTGTGCACAGGGTGTACTTTCTCACGATATTGTATCTCTCACCGATTGACGAAGCGGGTGTGACTGTCGACACAATGGGCAATCACAATATGAAACGTTGACGTGATGTGTTTACTATTCGGGGGTTCACTGTAGGATTGTAGGATCGCTTGGGAGAATCAAATCGACTGGGTTGTCGGTGTTTTAAGTATCCTCTTGTTTTCGTACCGCTGTTTAAGATTGTACCAAGCGAGTGCGAAGCCATCATAAGTCAAGGGAGTCGACTTAATGATGCTATGCGCCTCTCCATGGGTTTTTTGGAATAAGTGGTAGAATTTCTCTACTGTGGATAACCGGGGGTTATTTCGATATAGACCCGTAAACATATTTCTGAAGCTCGGCCAAGATACATAATCCCCGTAAAAGCATTCTGTGTCACATGGCGGCAATTGAATAGGGGGAAATGAGTATAAATTATTTACTCTCTCTCTACGTGTATGCGGAATTGAAGACGAAACTGCGCAGGGTGCAACTTCGAAACTCAGCTCGTGATGATGAGCGTTGATTGCAGAGAGGCACCGGACATAAGAGGTTAGGCACTCTTTATATGCCTCTTTAATTTGACTAACGTCAACATCTTCAGCTACTTCCTCTGTTATGAGAGAGTGATATGAAATTTGCAATCACTCCATAGGGACTGGAATTCTTTTCTCTGTGCCTCCAAAATAAATTTTATGTCATCTACCGGGTTGATTGCATGAAAATAGCCACCAAATTCAATAACCTCTTCGGCGATAGCCTTGAAACGATTCAGAGCTGGCATTTCGAATATTAATAGTTCCTTTCGTGTAATCCAATTACTCAATATGAATTCTTGATCAATTTAATTGATAGCACAACCGTAGCGAGAAAGAAGTAAAAACTTTTGCAATTTAAAAAAATGTAGTATTAAAAAATTCAACACCAAAATCGCTAGTTGGTACCCACTGTTACAGCCTAATAGCAATGGCTAATAAATATTTGTCGCCAACAACAATTGTGAAGTATTTTCAATGTTCGTTGTGAAATTACAAAATTAGGGACCTCTTTTATCTCGTCGGGGGCATATACAAATAATGAATAATTGCCAATACGCCAATTAAATATTCGGGTATGTGTATATGTGTATTCTCTTTTGAATAACAACACTTCAAATAATGAGAACATAAGCAGGAAATAAAAAAAATAAAAACAAAATAGATCAATCAAAAGTGCGTTTTGCCATCGGCAAAACAATATCAAATTTAAGACAATATAACATATACATATGTTGTAATTTCTTAATTTTTGCCACTTTATGGGAGAGGCTATTAAGCAGAATGCAATAATTAACTCAGCCAGAGATTCGCTGTAAGTTAGAAAGATGTTTAAGCAAGATTTGTTATAAAATGTACGTACGACGTACTCATCAACAATAGCTGCGTTCTTTTGCACGCGAGTTGCAACACTCGCTTATTTGCCGAACTGCATGCAAAGCAACAACAAAAATAAGCGACATCGCTTATTTTAACCGAGTTCAATTGAACTCGCTAATATTTATTAGACCTAAGTTATAGTGTTGCAAATTAAAAAACAGCACTATTGTAAATGGGCTACTGGAATGTGCTTGGGAAATTTCAACAACACGTCAAATTATTGTAAATATAAACAAAAATAAGCAAAATAAAGCAAGTGCAAATAAAAATTTATGTTAAATAAACGAATATATTTACCACAGATTCCAACATTGGTTTCGATAAGCTAAGGATGGCCCTTGCTACTCGTGAAGTCAGCCCAACCATTATAAGGTGGGTGGACAGCATGCTGAGAAAAAGGGCAATGAAATTTCAAAATGGGAGCTACAGACTCAGAGGTAGGGTAGTCAAATGGTGTTCACAGGGAGGCGTATTATCGCCCAACCTTTGGAACATACGGTCGATTCCCTACTTCAGCTTCTGGACTCAAAAGGCATACACACCGTCGGGTATGCAGATGACATAGCAGTAACGGTAAACGGTAAGTTCGTGGACACTATTTATGATACCATGAGAGGTGCACTCAAAATAGTTAAGGAATGGTGCACGGAACAAGGTCTCTCTGTAAATGCTAGTAAGCCGGAAACAGTGCTCTTTACTAAAAGGAGGACTGAGCTAACAAAAGACCCTCTTAGGCTTTTTGGATCGAACATCAACGTCTCCAAGGAAGTAAAGTATCTTGGTGTCATCCTGGATAACAAGCTGACTTGAATAGTCACGTCAACGACAAGATCCAGAGGGGCAAGCGGGTATTGCATCTGTGTAAGAGAGTGTTCGGCCTCATGTGGGGAATTACTCCCAGAGCAGCGCAATGGATCTACACAACGATGGCAAGGCCCTTAATAACGTATGCTGCTGTAGTGTGGTGGACTAAAGTCACCCAAAAGACCGCGAAAAGCAAGATAGATAGAATGCAAAGAATGGCTTGTATTGAGATTACCGGAGCTTTTCGGACGACCCTAGTATAAGCATTGGAAGTCTTTCTGGGGGTGCTGCCGTTGGACTTGCATATAATGAAGTCGGCGGCATTAAGAGAATTACGTCTGAAAACATATTTGGTATGGATTCGGCACGGAGATAGGGCTCAGGGGCATCCTATCACTGTTATATAACAGTGTAAAGGAGGCGCAAAAGCCAATGGAAGGAATGGGTAGGCTGAAGATGACTGAAAAGTCACACAGAACACTCATTGAAGACGGCCTCACACATTAGGATGTCGAGATATTGGAATCTGGTACCACCAATTACCATGTTTCGTGCTGCGGCGAAGTCGATCATTTTTATTTTATTCACTGGGGGATTTTTAAGTGGCGGGTCCCAAACACAACGCACAACCTCTAGCCGAGGAGGTTTTCGCCACTGACTTCAGCCGCCTACCAGCGGGTGCCAGGAGGACGTTGCCCGGTGGTCGCCATGTAGAGGACCATCATTAATAATGAAGCAGCCATTACAGAGTAAGCAGAGCAAGCTATATGACTACCATTCATTAACAAATAAAGGTGTCATCACATAACGCTCAGAACAAACTACATGACAGCCAGTGAGTTGACTTGTATTTGTTGTGAGTCAAAATAATGCTCATCTATTTATGCATTTTGACTCACTACAAATGTTATAGTAATATTAATATTATCGTTATGTTATTTTATTAGGTGTATTTACTGTAACCATTAATTAATGATAATTAACACACTATGCATAATGTAATTATCATTGGTTAAAATGGGTTGTAGTAAATTTATAAAAATTGTAGAACAATTTCACAACCATGAAAAACAAAGAACAAAGAAAAATAATAAATAAACAATAAATAAAATAATAAACAATAATAAAAGAATGAACGGGTCACCTCGCGTACCTCGCTATATGATTATGAAATAATTCAACAACCATACACAGTGAAAAGAAAACAAAAGCCGAAAAAGAAAAACAAAATAAGAAACAACCAGGCATACATAAAATTGAACGCATTGCACAATATTTACAACAAAAAGTATTAACTACAAATAATAATAATGCCTTACTAAAAATAAGTTATATGACCTACTGAAGTAAATCCAATGAATTGACCTACTGAAGAAATTGCAATTTTTTTGTTTGTTTTTTTTTCTCCTTTAATCTCCTAATTGGAGCATAGGGCCACCACAAGGCTTCGCCATCGCACACGGTTTTGGGCAGTTGATCTAGCCCCTTCCCATGTGATGCCGGCAGCAGCTAGCTCACCCAGTATTGATCGTCTCCAGGTGTTTCTTGGTCGTCCGCGGCCTCTGCTCCCTTGCGGGTTCCACTCAAGCGACATTCGCGTGATGCTATCTGGCTGCTTTCTTGGCGTGTGGCCAATCCAACGCCACTTTCTACGCTTAATCTCGATTATGAATTAAATGGATATTAAATTAATGAATTAACCTACTTAAAAATTGCCATTTCTTCAGAAATTCTTTTATACTAAAATGGGGTTATATTTTATATTATGACATATATTTTAGGCTATATAAACTAAGACAAGGCCTAAAATGATGGCAATCAGACAAGTAGTAAATCTAGTGAAGTAAGATAACTCGAAGAGCGAGTTAGTGCGTGTATAGTATTAATAGTACATTGTGAAAGGATTCAATATCCTATTGAAAGTGGAAATTGTATTGTAAAGGATTTAGCGTCCTGTAAATGTATGTATACATGTGAAAGAAAGTAAAGGTAGTAATCACATTGTGAAGGATACAACATCTTTGATAGAGTCAAATTGTGAAAAAGAATATATATATATATATATAAATGGTGAAAAGGAAACATTTAAAGAAAACAACTTTGTTGAAGAAAATGACATATTTTTAAATAAAAACCACATGGTAAAAGGAAAACGAATCAACTAAATAAAGACAGACTGTTATTAAATTAAATAATAATTGTGTTGTGCGTGAAAGAACTACTGAAATCAGGAGAGAATAAAAGTAAGAGGTAAGTCCTAAACTATAAGGTATCTAAGCAAAGGTTACGGTGTCGGAAATAAGCGACACAACATATTGCGCTAGCCCCACCCGATTGAGGCAGTTAGACACGTTACCTTGCGAAAACACCACCAGACCACAGTCTTGTTAGTCCATGATTCATTATTCTTTGGAAGGTGGCAGGGGCTCCTGTCAAGCCGAAATGCATTCTATTAAATTCATAGTGCTCAACAACTATACTAAAAGTTGTATTTCCTCTGTCTGATTCTTTCAAAAACACTTTATGATACCCACAATATTATTACGTATTCGGTAAGTATGTACATCAAATTACTTCAGGTATTGGGTAAGTATATGTTACAAATGATATAAAATAAAATTTTTTAACCGTAATATACGAACGATCCCAGTGAGCCCACTTACTCGCTCACCCGACCGTGGGGCGCATCCGTCTGATCGCACGGATCGGTGACCGATAACAGTAGCAGTCTCTGTAAAAACGGCTTGGAGGCAGAGGAAAATCTAGTATCCGCGTCAGCTACAGAAAAAATATCTTCATCAGCTGAAATAAATTATAGATGAATGTTATATAACATATGAGAAAAAAAATTAATTAAGAGTATTCAATATATTTATAGTGGAAAGCGGAGGATATAACAACAACATAATAGTAGGAATTAAATTCCCAACATAAACAGCGAAACGGAACGTAGTACCGTGATACTCTTGACAGTATATTAAAACTTAATTCATTAAGAAGGAAGAAGCTATATATATCTCCAATTAAAAGTTTAAATATTAATGTGACATTCAGCATTAATCGCCGACTCTCCTAATATTGTAGAGCTTAAGGCGGTCTCTGTATGCAGGAAGATTCCGCGTTGGGACCCATATATATATATGTATATATATATATATATATATATATATATATATATATATATATATATATATATATTTATATATATATATATATATATATATATATATATATATTTATATATATATATATATATATATATATATATATATATATATATATATTACACGCTAACATTTCACAACTTAGAACAGTTCAAAGAGAGTTATTACGTTAAAGGTTAAGTGATGCACCTTTGGCAGAAGAAGGCACGCAAAGCAAGCGTTTGATTAAGTAGTTTAATCGACTGCGTTAAAATTAAAGGTAAACTTTTAAGCTTGACCCGTCTTAAGTGGTTAGTTGGACTACTTCCGAAAAGTGTTTTCAAAATAGATTCCATTAGGAGTTCATTGAGCTATTTCATCATAGCTTTCTGCTGTGAAAACTAATACTAGCCAGGTGTAATCAGTCGTTGATGATCCACCTTTTCATTAAAAGTGTCCTCCCTCTTCAAGGTTTAAGAATACTAATAAGTTCCGTAAGTAGCTCCTACATAACTACTTCCCATATAGATACCATTGTGTGTAAGCTAACGATTGAGCTACCACAAGCTGTAAGCTACCACCTACAGCCTTCTGCTTCAAAAAAAATATACACCTAAAAAACCTATTAAGCGGCCTCTCACTAAGGCATGCACCAGGAATAACCAATCGGCATTGGCTATCCCTTCCATAAGGACAGGGTATTAGTATATATATTTATACATATAGACGTAGATGGGATAGGTCAAATTTTAGCATTCATTGTATTTCTAATAAATAAAAAGGTACACCAACCGAGCTAAACACTCCCAGTGTCGGTGAATGTACTTATTCATAGAATAAGTAGTGCGTAATTAGATTATCATCCCATAACAAGAGTTTGTCTGTGTCCTTCTTGTTTCGGCATACTTCAAAATTTTTCCAATATGGATGGCTTTTTATGTGTCTTCAAATTTAGTTTAGTGACCATCAGTATTTTCAGATCTTTCTTGGTTGTTAACCCCGGGTTCGCGAACATCAGTATTTTCGAATAAAAACTGGTCGATAGCCTTGGGACGGGCGCAACAAAGATAACCCTTGTAGGCCCGATGCAGGTTTCGCGACCATCAGTTTTTTCGCATGTCTTTCATGATACCCACGCCTTATAAGGGCGTATCCCACAAAAGATTTTTGGTTTTTAAAATTTTATATTCACAAAAACAGTCTCTGTACAAAGATATATATGTATATATATATATATATATATATATATATATATATATATATATTTATATATATATATATATATATATATATATATATATATATATATATATATATATATCTTTGTACAGAGACTGTTTTTGTGAATATAAAATTTTAAAAACCAAAAATCTTTTGTGTGATACGCCCTTATAAGGCGTGGGTATCATGAAAGACATGCGAAAAAACTGATGGTCGCGAAACCTGCATCGGGCCTACAAGGGTTATCTTTGTTGCGCCCGTCCCAAGGCTATCGACCAGTTTTTATTCGAAAATACTGATGTATATATATATATATATATATATATATATATATATATATATATATATATATATATATATATATATATATATATATATATATATATATATATATATATATAAAGTCCTATGGTTCCATGGAGGAACAAAGGGCCACAACAAGTTTCCTCCATTCGTTTCTGTCAAGCGCCAACATCTTGATTTCGTTCCAGCTTTTCTTAGTTTTTATTATGTCTGCTTCCAGGTTTCTGCTCCAGGTCTGCGCGGGTCTGCCTCTTCGCCGGCTTCCTTGCGGGTTCCAGTCGATTGCGCAACGGGTGATGTCGTTTGATGCTCTCCTTAAAACATGACCGAGCCAGCCCCACTTCCTTTTTGTTATTTCCACTCGCATTGGTGTTTGATTGGTTTTGGCCCATAGGTTGATGTTTGATATAATATCAGGCCAGAAGATGCGAAGGATTGTGCGGAGGCAACGGTTTGTAAAGACCTGTATGGCCTGAACATTCGAGGATGATAGATTCCAGGTTTCGTCGCCGTAGAGTAGAGTGGATTAAACATTCGTGTTGAATATTTTTAATTTCGTGCGTCGTGTTATAATTGAGGAACTCCAAACTGCTTTGAGAGTACCGAAAGCTTGTTTTGCTTTTTTATGCGGTTGTCAATGTCGGCACTAGATCCTCCGTTGGCAGATATTATGCTACCAATATAGCAAAAAGAGTTAACTACTTCGAGTTCCGTGTTGTCGATCTGAAATTTTTGCGTGCAGGTGATATTCACACGTATTACCTTCGTTTTGCTGATATTCATTTTAAGGCCTACTTTCGCTGCTATTTCTTTCACCAGCGTTAATTTCTTTGACATGTCGGCGAAAGTATGTGACATTAGGCAGATATCATCGGCATAATCGAGATCATTAAGTCTTTCATTCAAACCCCAGGTTATTCCCTTTGTTTCAGGAGTCACCTTATTCATAACAACGTCCAAAACAATGTTGAAAAGCAGCGGCGATAACACGCAGCCCTGTCGAACGCCTTTCGTAATTTCTATACGGCCACTCAGCTCATTATTATGCTTGATACGACAGCCTGCGTTGCTATAAATTGCTGCTATTAACTCGATAAGTTTTGGTGGCACGTCTTTACAAGCGAGAGCGCTCAAAATTGCATTGTGGTGCAGTGTATCGAATGCTCTTGGGAAGTCGATAAAAATAAGATAGAGGGGGAGCACCATTCTACTGATTGTTCCACTATAACTCGGAGATTATTTACTTGATCGACGCAGGAGCGCCCCGGTCGGAAGCCTGCTTGTTCTGTTCAGAGTCGGCAATCGAGAGACGTATGTTAATTATTTGTGCGATTATTTTGTTTACCATGCTCAACAGCGTGATCTCTGCCAGTTCTTGCACTCTGATAGATCGCCTTTCTTGGGTAGGTTCATGATTGCACCTTCCTTCAGCTCTTCAGGGAATTGACCTGTAGCCCAGAAGTCCTCAATTAACAGGCCAATAAAACGTGCGCTTGCTTCATAGTCCGCTTTTAAGAGTTCAGGTGCAATCTTGTCGAGCCCGGCTAATTTGTTGTTTTTCAAAGTTTTTATTGCGTGTATTATTTCCTGCGAGTTTGGACAGCCACACAGAATTACATCATTCATTGCATGCGACGGACAATCGCAGACATTTTGTACGGCTACTGGCATGCGTTTGTAGTACTCTTCCCAGATCGCGAGTTGTTGTTCTGTGGCCGTAACGAGTTCCCCGGAAGAGCTTTTGAGTGGTCTGTCAGCTAGGCGGCTATTTGCATTTGTCAGTTTTTTTGCTGCCTTATATAGGTTCCTGCTGCGGTTGGTTTCTGCAGCCGCCTGAGCTTCTGAAGCCAGTACATCTGCCATGGCACGTTTGTCCCGACGTGCACTGTTTTTCACTTTTTTGTCTGCAGAGCTGTATGTAGATTGTCGCTGGGCTTTTTCATTACTGGTTCTGGCTGCATTTAATTCAACTGCTTTCTTCGTTGTATTAGCTCCCATGTTGCGTTCGTTTTCGGTTTCGTTAGGGGTGACCCACGTGCTGCACTGCAGCTTCGATCGATGTTTAGAGTGCTTGTGGCAGCTTGCAGTGATTGTGCATATTTATGGCATATTGTCGGATTTTGGAGTTTATGGACATTGAATTTTCTTTGAGGTTGTGTTTGACGAGTTTTATTTATTGCCGCGGCTTTGAGTCGAACTGTATCCACCAGTAGGTGGTGGTCGCTGGCACAGTCGGCTCCACGCTTATTCCTGACGTCCAAAAGAAGGCCCCTCCAAGTACGGCTAATCACGATGTGGTCGATCTGGTTTTCAGTTATGTAGTCTGGTGATACCTATGTTAATTTGTGGAGGTGCTTGTGTGGAAATGGTGTGCCTCCAATGACCAGATTATGCTGGCGCAGAACTCGGTGAGCAGATCTCCATTTTCGGTCGTTCTGCCCAAACCATGTCTTCCCATTACAAGCTCCATGCTGCCGTTATCTGAGCCAACTTGCGCATTAAAGCCTCCCAACAGCAGCATTATGTCTCCTTTGTTGATGGTTGATGACACCCTTGACAAGACTGGAAAAAGCCTCTTTTTCGTGGTAGATAGTAGGAAACCCACGCCGCTCGATCTAGGTTGCCGAAGTATAGGAAGGTCAGGCCGTCTATTGTTGTTATTGTCCCGGAGTCAGGCCATCTGGTTTCACTGAGTCCTAAAAATAGAAGGTTGTAATTTATAAACTCTTTGCTTACTTGAGCAAGGCGTGATAGTTCCAAGAGCGTCCGAATATTCCATGTTCCAAATCTAGTCCTGTTTTTCATACTGAAGGTCGTCGACGTATAAATCGTTTGGTTTTTCCGAGGCTTTTTTGCTGTGGTTTCGTTGATAACATTAGTTTAAGATTAGCAGGTTATCAGCCTACCTCTCCGATTCTGGCGTCGGGTTGCCGACTTAAGCTTCCAGACGAGCCGCCATCTCTGGCTTTGTGCAACAACGTTTCCATAGTCGCCGATGGTAAGGTTATACCGCCTTTGCTCGGTCGCCAGAGCCCCTTTTGCTGACAACAGAGGGTACCACGTGTAGGTGAGGTTGACAATTGGATGGGAGAGGCTGTATTTTCGCAATCACCATCCCTGGGCCAAAACATCGTAAACTCCGTTACGATATATATATATATATATATATATATATATATATATATATATATATATATATTACTAAGAAGAACACATTGTGTGTGTTGCTGTCAAGATACAGAACGGAAGTGTATACGAAAGAGTACGAATACTGATATGAATAATAACGACTGACAGTGAGAAATGTCATCTCATTTGCGTGCAGAATTGCACTTTAGGTAGTCGCCAACATACTCCCGCCGTTGAAGGCATGGTCTTCAACTACTCATCGATAAATAGAGGGCACAGCTTACAAATAGATCGTCGATATTCACCCTTCATAGTCTTCACGTCTACCACACGCACGTTATTGTCCCTTCCAGGATGTAAATGTGAGATGGTACCGAGGAGCCACTTGCACGGGGGTAACCCTTCATCCTTTAGCACTACGCAATCTACAACCTTTATATTGCGTGCGAGTTTTTCCCATTTAGGTCGACAGCGAAGTTGACTAATGTAGTCTGATGACCACTTGTGCCAAAAATTTTGAGTAACGTGCTGCATATAACGCCATCTGTTCAGGGTTGAGGCAGTAGCACCTTCATCAGGCACCGACAACAACGGACGCATTATGAGAAAGTGAGCCGGGGTGATAGGATCCAAGTCACCTTCAAAACGTAGACAGAGTGGGCGTGAATTGGCACACGCTTCAATTTGACACAACACCGTTGCCAGTTCTTCATATGTGAATGACGTTGTACCCATGACTCTACGGAGGTGGAACTTAATTGTCTTTACCCCAGCTTCCCACAACCCACCAAAGTGAGAGGAATTGGGTGGCGAGAAATGCCAATCGATACCCGTTGTAGCAGTTTCATTGATTATTGCATTACGAAACTCCTTACCGGACTGCATATTAACTATTTTACGTAGATATTGGTTTGCGCCGACGAAATTGAGACCGTTATTGCTGAAAATTTTCCTGCACATTCCACGCCGTGCTACAAACCGTCGCAGCGCAGCAACGAATGCTTCTGTAGTTAACTCGGTTACTGGTTCCAAATGAATCGCCTTAGTTGCGAGGCATACAAACAGAGCGATGTAGGCCTTATATACCTTTACGCCACGACCCTTCCATGAACGTATTGTTATAGGTCCGCAATAATCAAGGGCAGGCTCGGTTGGACCCGTTGACGTGGCAATTGACCCATTTGTTGATGATAGGATATTGCTCTATAGCGCATACACGTGGCGCATTGATGAATACATCGCCGCACGGCTCTCGAACAGCCAATAATGTGATATGAAAGGGAGACAAAATAAATCGTTTGGCGTAAGCCGCAGTGTAGGTCGGCAAAATCCTCCACTGAACCCGCCTCGAGGGTGCCGACTGGAAATAGATACCACAGTTTAGCCTGTACGATGTCAGGCGGTATCTAGCTAAGATAAGGGTAAGTTGGTGAGTGTTTGTTACTCTTCAATAGTACAGCATTCGGCAACGTACTCTTATCATGGTCGGAGGTGAGGGGCTGGATTAAGGTGTTAAGCGATCCGTGCCGAAAATCAGCCTGGCTGGGGGCCCCTTTTTCAAATAGCCCAGTCGTTAACGTGAGCTTACGGATACCTGGCGCCCTCCGTAATAATTAGCCTTACCTGCGTACTGCGAATCTCTGCGCAGGCGGACATTTATTTCTTCGCAACTCGTGGGAACAATATTGATTGTAAAAACCCAAAAACTGGATCTGGGGTTCCGGGGGTGTTAACGGGAGGAACGGCGGACAATAAGGCTTCACCAGAGGCCGAGCTGTTAGCTGCACCACTCGTTCCCACCTCTGGAACTCGGAACGAAATTCCTGCAATGGCGGACAGCACTGCCTCATACGAAGTAGTGCTGGTAGCCACGGCGGGAAAAGTAGTGGAGGGGATGGCGGAAAATGAGGCTTCCATAGAAGCCGAGCTTTTAGCCAGCCCAAAATCAATGGCAGCATCTGTTGCGGCGGACGGAACGGGTCTCGGAAGACCTAAGCCGGCGGCTGCGACGGTGTTGAACAAAGAGGACGGTGTCACCAGGTCGGCAGGGAAGTCGGTCTGGAGGCAGCGTAAAACATCTGGCCGAACATCTGATGGTGTGGACGAAGACGATCCTAGTGGAGCGGAATCGTTAGCTTTATCAGGTGTAAGCGAAAAGGACGGAGTCTCAAAAGCAGAGCGAATCCTGTTGAAGAAACGGGAGAGGCAGAAGCGAAAGAGACAACGTAAAAAGGCCATGAAGTCGTCGGAGAAGACCATTGAGCAGCTCTCGGGCCAACTCAGTGGACTTCTGCAAGATGAGTCGACCTTGGAGGTGGAGAACTCGGGGAAGAGGTTCAGGGGCGATAGCTCCGGAACCACTTTGAAAAGTTCAACGCCTGAGGAGCCTCATCCGAAGACGACGGAGGGGCCAATTGAGGTGGATGCTGGGAAGGATGGACAACCGTCTCTTGAGAAGGTTGATAATTCTTCCACGCAGACACCAAAAGGGGCAAATGCTCGGAGAGATGGACGGCCAATTATAAAGGCCGTCAGTCGCTCCGAAAGGGGCTCGAGGCCCAAGCCTAACACGGGTAGAGTAGCTCTGGGAACGACGGGACAGGGAAATCCGACGTCGGGAGGTGATGAGCGGGGTGGACAATCTGGAAAGATTGTTAACCCAGCGAACTCACAGTCCTCGCATGCGGTACCTGGGCCGAGCGGTCTTGGCAGAGCGCCTAAACGTCGGGCTGAACACTCAAAGGGCGAGCCCACCAGGGCGAGGAAGACTTACGCTCAAGTAGCGGAAGCTGACCTCGTTATGGGAGTCATGGACTTGTCACTAGAGGGGCTTCTGGAGGATACTCATCTGAGTACCTTCAAGGTATCTTTGTTGGATGCCATGGAGTCTCTTGAAGACGATGTCAATGACATTGGATTTGTCGGCAGGGCAAGGGTGGAGAGCGGATTGATTGTACTAAGGTGCAAAAATCAGCTATCCAAGCAATGGCTGTGCAAGACAGTGGAGCACCTAACCGGTTTGTGGGAAGGTGCGAAGCTCAAATGTGACAGCCTAACTGCCTTGTCGACAAAGAGGAAGATGGTGATTGTTGCTCATGGCAATGCTGTGGCCAGCGACATCATCCTCAGAAGGCTGCAGCGCCAGAACGTCTGTGTGAAGGACACTTCCAAATGGAGTGTTATCCGCACAGAAGGGTTTGGCGAGGCAGAAAGGGCAGGTGTTGTACTCACCGTGCTGTGTCCTAAGGAGGACGCGGAGGCCGTCAGGATCGCAGGGGGGAGACTCAACTGCGGTCTTGAACAGGCCGTCGTTAAATTCCAGAAGGATGCAGTATGAGGGGTGCGACGCAGCTCCTGGCGTGGGGCTAGTGGCAGATTCTGCAAGGAAGAAGCCATTAGGGCGGGAGGTGGGCCCGCGCCAGGAACCACTAAATGTGTGTCAACTCAATATTCACCACAGCAAAGCAGCATCAGCAATGATGGTGCGGAGCTTCGATGAGGATGAGCTTGACATTGCACTAGTTCAGGAGCCCTGGATTCTTCATGGAAGGATCAAAGGCCTATCTGCACAAAAGACCACTTTGTTTTATCCACAAACAGAGGGGAAGTTGAGGACATGCATTTTAGTTAGACATGGGATACGTGCGATTCTAATGTCTAACTTGTGTTCACCGGATCTCACAGTAGTGAGAATAGGTGACGGTGCGGGATCATTTATGATCGCATCAGCATACCTTCCATACGATTCTCCAGACGAACCACCTTCGAGAGAGGTGGAAGCTCTAGTGAGATTCTGTGATGGTAAGGGGGTTGGTCTGATCTTAGGCTGCGATGCCAATGCGCACAGTTCTGTGTGGGGCAGCAGCAATGAAAACTATAGAGGAGAGTGTCTACTCGAATTTATAGAAAGATTTGGTCTACAAGTTGCCAACAGGGGAACAGAACCGACCTTTGTCGACGCACGTCGTTGCGAGGTTATTGATGTTACTCTGACGAATGTCAAAATGTTGGATAGGATTTTGGACTGGAGGGTTGTGGATAGACTAACCATGTCGGACCACAGGGCCATTCAGTTTGGGATTACGTCCGATAAAAGACATAGGAACGACTGTAGAATGGTAAGGATACCGAAACGAACGGATTGTACAAGGTACTGCGAAGTTCTTGAGGAATTATTGCCAAGGAGGTTTAAGAGACCTAGAACAACTGCAGATGTTGAGTATCAGGTGAGAGCTATCAGCTCAGCCATGATCAAAGCATTTGAAGCTTCATGTCCTCTGACGGTAGTGGACGAAGGAGATCCCACTCCATGGTGGAATGGGGAACTGGAATCCATGAAAAAGGAGACAAGGAAGGCTTTTAATCGTCACATGAGAGGGGACCCCAACGCATGGGACGACTACAAGTCAAAGAAAAGGGAGCTGAAGAAGACTCTACGCAACCGTAAAAGGAAAACGTGGAGGGAATTTTGCTCAAATATGCAAGATATGACCGATGTATGTAGATTACAGAGGATCATATCAAAGGACCCGGTGTCAAAGTTGGGATTAATTCGCAAAACGAATGGATCCTTTACAGATACAATCGGAGAGTCACTGAAATACCTGATGGAGGTGCATTTTCCAGGAAGCTTTAGATCGGAAGATCCTTGGGAAGCCACCCGCAAGGGTGCAAACAGGAATGAAAGATTGGAAGCTGAAAGGATAGTCACCAGAGATGGAGTGATAAACGCCATTAAGCGTTTCTCTCCATTCAAAACAGCGGGTACAGATGGGATATTTCCAGCCCAATGAATGGATCCAATCCATAAAATTTGCTCTTCTTCGGTATTGAGTTATTACGTTTTAAAATATTGATATCTTCACGGAAAGATGATTGCTGACTAAGCCGTATAATTGTAAATCATACCAACGTTATCTCGTTCGTGGTGAGGGTAGCAATCCACTTATTGTCCCTTGTAGACATCGCGTTTCGAAACAATCTTTGTATGTACGTCACCCAACGTACTAATCGATTGAAATTGGAAAAACGAGATAAACGTTCATCGTAGAAATCTGTATTTGTTGTTCTTTCGAAGAACCGCGTGTTTTGAACAGTTTCGACTGTTATTTGTTGATTGCATAGAGTTGAGCACTTGCTCGGTAATTCTGTGGAATCAATCGGTATTCCCCAGAGCGTCAACTCAGTTGTAAGTAGAAATTCTGGGCCACACCACCACTGCCTCATATGCATTAGATGATTAGGTGTGACACCTCTGGTTGCGTGATCTGCTGGATTTTCGGAAGACGGAGCATACCTCCACGTAGTTGGTGATAATGTTGAAACTATATTCGACACCCTGTTATCGACATATACGTTACGGTGTCGAGGAAATCCCAATAATACACTGCAGTGGAGTCCGTCCACCCGAAACATTTATGCTTGGATATATTTAGTGCACCTGCCACTTTATCTAATAATTGCACTGCCAAAAGGGCAGCACAAAGTTCCAGTCATGGAATTGACGTTGTAGGTTTCATTGGTGCTAGTCGTGATTTTGCAGCTATAAGCGACACGGACACTGCATTTGTTGAGTTTTGAACTTGCAAGAAGATGACTGTGGCGTAAGACATCTGGGATGCATCTCCGAATGCATGTAATTCGACAGACGAACCCTGATCGAAGTTCACCTACCTTGGTATAGTAATATCGTTAATCTTTCTAGCATCGACCAGAAAGTTGTTCCACTCATCTCGTAGTGCTGTGGGTATGGGATCATCCCACTCGATTCCTGTGGACCATAGTTTTCTTATAAATAATTTTTAAAAAAATCACCAACGGCGCCAACCATCCCATGGGATCAAACACACTCGCGATCATGGAAAGGATATGTCGTTTGGTGGCTGAGCTGTCAATGGGATTCAGTGAAATTTGACAACGAAAAACATCTTGCTGTGTATGCCATAAAATCCCTAACGCCTTTATGCCGTCCTTCTCAGCGATATGTAACTCATGGGAACTTTCGCGATCTTCGTAAGGAATTTCCTGTAAGAATTCGGAACAATTCGATGCCCATTTTCGCAACCTCATGCCTGCGTTATTCAATATTTGAGTTAATCCATTCGTGATGACCATAGCGTCATGCAATGAATCTGCACCGCTTATATAATCATCCATGTAGAAATGCTCTATTAAATGATAGCATGAATCAGGATGCTGTTTCATATTGTTAAGTGCTATCTGTTTGAGTACTCTAGTAGCAATATATGACGCTGGTGACGTACCGTACGTGAGCGTATTCAGTTGAAAAATTTCGTAATTTTGGCAGCACGTAAGCAATCGTGGCCATATCATTATGTGGCTCGGCACATATTTGAATACTTATTTTACCACGAGAGACAATTGAGCGACTGGTGAATGTACCAATTCCGCTGATCAATACACTTGCATGTGTACGAGGAAGTAATAATCGCTGAACGCATGATTCAGATATTAAAGTCGATTGTGATCCAGTATCCAGCAGCGCACGGCACGACTGTAATACATCGTTTTTATCTTTTACCATTATGATCGCGGTTGGTAGTACATTGAATGACATGTTGTGCATAGATATTTGCAGTGAATTAATGGACACTCTTGGATCATGCATGTTTTCGATTACACGTTATGCAATTTGAAAATGTACATACCGTTAGGCGATGATTTGCGCGTAGGCAATTCGGACAAATACCGTTTGTTTTCACATATTCATTTCGTGCGGCTATTGATAGCGCCTTAAACAACGTACATTGGTATAGCTCATGAGTCCCGTTACATTTAAAACATGATTTCATTTCCACGCTTAACACACGTGGTTTTACTGTCCTTGACGTAATAATACATGTAGTTTCATATTTCTCACGATCCGTTACGCGATCATTGAGAAATGACATATATTGTTGGAACGACGGTTCCTCTATATTTCTGGTCTCTCGGGACCAAGCGAGCCTTGTATCAGGTGGTAGTTTCTTAGATAAATGATATATAAGCACTCTAGACCAGGATTCGACTGGTTGGCTTAGAACGTGTAATGCATTGTAATTTTCATTAATTGTATTATAAAAGCGTTTGAGCTCTGTATATGGGTCGTTAACTAATGATTTTTGCTCAATAAGTTTCTGCATATGTGCATCAACTATTAACGATTGTTTGTCATACCGATCACATAATAATGATGCTTTATGATCGATGACGCTTCACCCTTAATACGCGTTTGTAGATATTCTTCGTATTGCCCACTGAACTCGGGTACCATTAATTCTGGTAATTTTGGTTTAACAAATACTCGGTTTACTCTATTTAAATTGTGTTGTTTTTTCTCCGCAATGCTCTCCAATATCGTGTTTAATTTAGTTTGACCTTGTGCTAAACTTTCTATGGCAGCATTTATAGGAGAATTTGAAAAATCATTACCTGTACGACCTCCGTCTCAATTTCTGCTGATATGCAACGTTTCCAACATCCTTGCCTTTATTGCGTAGCAACGTGTTTCAATTTCTTCACGCGTTAGTAATTCATCACTAAATTTCTCATCGCTTACTGATTGTTCAATAGATGTTTGATTGACATCAAATTGTTTCATTATATCATCTAGTTTCGAGAATCGTACTTCTATATCTGCGCTGGAACAGTTGGGCTGTGAAATGTAATTTTCAATGCACGTGATACGTGCTTTAATGGCGATCCTCTGCCGAAGAAGCCCATCCATAATAATCCGATATTATTGATATAATCCGGCTCGAAGGACCAAATTATGTTCGCATATCGAAGTGCTGATTCCGCTGGTACAAATAAATAATAAATTTCAGAGTAATATGGTATGTTACCATAGAATGAGCTTTATTGATTTACTATAATTACTAAGAACACATTGTGTGTGTTGCTGTCAAGATACAGAACGGAAGTGTATACGAAAGAGTACGAATACTGATATGAATAATAACGACTGACAGTGAGAAATGTCATCTCATTTTCGTGCAGAGTTGCACCTTTAGGTAGTCGCCAACAATATATATATACATATTTATATATATATATATATATATATATATATATATATATATATATATATATATATATATTTATGTGTATATATATGTACATATATACATTTAAAAGGAAATTTTTTTTTAAATTTATATGTATATATATATACATATATACATATATATATATATATATATATATATATATATATATATATATATATACGTATATATGTATATAAATACGTATATATGTATATATACGTATATATGTATATATATACTTATATATGTATATATATACGTATATATGTATATATATACGTATATATGTATATGTATATGTGGGTGTATATGCGTATGTGGGTGCCGTGGCTCAGTGGTTAGTGTGTTGGCCTTCTGTTCTGTAGGTCGTGGTTCAATCCCCGGCTCATGCATAACAAATTTAATATCGAAAAGATTTTTCTTTCGAACGGTACCCACCTGTCGGCAAGCAATTGGCAATTCTTCCGACAGTAACAACTTGTAATGAAAATGCTTCTAAAAGAACTCTGTGACAAAGCTCAGAAAAACAACTAGTACAACAGCTTTGCATCCACATCTGATGGTAGAACGATTTCACCGTACCTTAGAGGAATATTTGAGAAAAGTCGTAGATAAATACCAAAGAGACTGGGATGTACATATACCAATGTTCCTCATGGCATACCGATGCGCACAACATGATACGACGCCTACTACACCGGCAATGGCAATTTTTGGAAACGAGTTAAGACTGCCAGCTGATTTAAAATTTGGAGTTGTAACACCAACGAGATCAACCGAAGGTAATTATACTTGCGAAAAGCGGGAACAGTTGGATGAAGTACATCAGTTCATCAGAGAGCGGTCGCAGATGATAAGCGATAAGATGAAGGCCAGGTATGTCTTGAAAGCAAATTCAAGAGGGTTCTATGAAGGAGAGCTTGTAATGCTTCATAATCCACAACGAAAGAAAGGCATGTCCCCTAAACTGCAGACTCATTTCAACGTCCCTGGAATAAAAGAGCAAAGTTTAAAGTAGTGCACTTGGAGCGACTTGCGCCATATCGAGGGGAAGTATAAAAACTTGTTCGGGACGAACAAGGTTAAGAGGAGGGCAGTGTAACGAGTATCGATAGTTGGTTACTCATCACTATTGTGACTGACACTATTGGCAGCATCGACATGAATGTCAACAAAAAGAAATAAGCGATAACCAGAACAAGCCAACGCGAAAGGAAGAGAAGAATCTCGATAAAGGAAGATTCTGGGGTGTTGCCAACAGAGTATAAATAGAGCCAGTGCTGAGAAGTGAGAATCAATCGAATACCGAACGTGACTGCGGAAACATCTATACAGAGGCAAAAGTTGCTAGTACATTAAAGTGTTATTGTAAATAGTTGATTATAAACAGAGTTGATTGTAAATAGTGTTTATTAAAATAAATTGTTGCTGTATATAGTTGTATAAAAAAAGTGTTGCAGTTATTATTAACAGAATCCAGTGATCGAACAAGGTAATTCAAATAGAATTAAACGCTCACAGAATAAAAACGTAACAATATTTATATATGTATATATACATATATATATATATATATATATATATATATATATATATATATATATATATATATATATATATATATATATATCTAAATATATATATATATATATATATATATATATATATATATATATATATTTATATATATATATATATATATACATATATAAATATTGTTACGTTTTTATTCTGTGAGCGTTTAATTCTATTTGAATTACCTTGTTCGATCACTGGATTCTGTTAATAATAACTGCAACACTTTTTTTATACAACTATATACAGCAACAATTTATTTTAATAAACACTATTAGATAGATGTATATATATATATATATATATATATATATAGATGTATATATATATATATATATATATATATATATATATGTATGTAGATGTATATATATATAGATGTATATATATATATATATATATATATATATATATATATATATATATATATATATATATATATATATATACTGTATATACATCTATATATATATATATGTAGATGTATATACAGTGGCTCACTGTTTATTTCGTGTACATATTTATTCAGAAGAGAATGTCTAATATTTTTATATGTCTTATATTTTCAAAAAAAATTAAACGTACATTCAAACACATTAATTTGAATTAATTTTATTTTAAATAGAATATTTTACAACAAAAACAAAATACAATGTAAAACGACCTCACAGCTTATTTCATGCATGCACTTTTACCGGTACCGGCGTCAATATGTCGGTTAACTTAATACACTCATTTGCTTACCATGTTAAATTAGATCACTTCTTAATGTAGTTTACATGTTGTAAGAGATCGGACTCGAATATTAATTCGACATACCGTGATGGGGTGGGTGCCGTAGCTCAGTGGTTAGTGTGTTGGCCTTCTTATATGTAAGTCGTGGTTCATTCCCCGGCTGATGCATAACAAATTTAATATCGAAAAGATTTTTCTTTCGAACGGTATATATATATATATATATATATATATATATATATGTATGTGTATATATATAAATATATATATATATATATATATATATATATATATGTATGTGTATATATATAAATATATATATATATATATATATATATATATATATATATATATATATATATATATATATATATATATATATATATATATATATACGCTTACAGCTTATTTCGTGTGCACATTTATTCAGAAGAAAATGTGTTATATTTTTTGCATGTGTTGTATTTTCGAGAAAAATTAAAAGTACATTCAAAAACAAATTAATTTGAATTGTAAACAACAACAAAAAAATTCAAAGCAATTCACTTTTAAATAGAATATTTACAACAAAAACAACATACAATGTAAAACGACCTCACAGCTTATTTCGTGTGGTTTAGTAAACTTAAAATATATGCAATATTTTTGTTTTATATCATAAAGTTTTTACTAAATTAATATTTTGTAGGGTAACCTTTTTGTTTTAAAACTGATTTAAGCCTGGATTGCATGGAGGTAACAAGCTTTTTGATACAAACGTGTGTTATTTTCTCCCACTCCACTTGGATTGCTTGTTTTCAAGTCTTCTCGGTTGCTTATTTGATGTTTCCTTATATTTTTCTCAAGAACACTCCATGAATTCTCAATCACATTGAGATCAGGCGAGTGCGCCGATGATTGAACCACATGTGGGCAGTACCAAATAAGCCAGTTTGCACAAGTCTTGACAGAACCTAAACCTGTCCCGAATGTCCAATTTCTCAGCACTTTGTAGTAAATTATTTTTCAATAAATTGAAGTACGCCGTTTTATCCATAGTTTCCGACACTTATGGGACAGACATGACAACACGGAGGGGTTTTACTTATACAACACAAATTCAAAACTATAAACAACACGTCAATCACTCACATACACACACACCACACAGACACATGATGGTTTTAACTCTTTTTATTTGGGCGCCATTATTGTCTGTTCGTGCCATAGTTCTGCCCCGACAATGCGCCGGCTAGTTTGTTATTCAGGGCCGTGGTCCTGAACCCGTCGAGACAGAACAACGAACAGACAATAAAGTCCACCTATTTTTTTTGGAATAGGCAGATCCAGATTCACACAAACACAAAAATTTACCACAACTCACTTTACGCACGCAATCGACGCAATCGCCTCATCCCCTTCACCACAATCTTCTCATCCAGCAACCTGAGCGTGCGTACCCACCCTTCCTGGATTGCTTCGCTTGCCGGAACCATAGCAATCCCCTAAAAAGAAACTCGACGCCTAAGTGGCTACACCATCGGCAGAATTTTTCTCCCCCTTTTTCCCCGAGAGAAACTTAGAGCATTTCCTTACAATACAACATGCTCTCAACAATAGATTTTATTACAAAAAAAATGTATGAAAAACGAATTTAAATATATGAAAAAAAAACTAAAATAAATGTATTAACATAAATAAATACCAATAATTAGGAATCAATAAATAATTAAACAAAATAAGACTAGAATAAAAAAAAAACCTCATATATGCGTATAGATGTATGTGTATATATATGTATAGTATATAGCTATACAAAATTAGATATATGTTAAAAGATAAATAATGAACCAATAAATCAACAAAAGAAATAATTAATACTAAATAAATTAATTAACCGAAAATATAACAAGAATTGAAAAACAAAAAAAACTGTATAAGTACAGTAAGTATCCTATAAGTTGTACAACGACAAAAAAAAATGTTACCTAATAATTGTATGATCGCAAAACAAAAAATTAAATGGTATGAATTCTTGAGTGAGGCTGAAATAATCTCGAAGTAAGTCGGGGATTCAGGGAGTTACACTCTTCTGGAGCAAACAAAAAAAAAACAAAGCCATAAAAAAAACTGGATAAGACCAATCCCAAATATGGAAAATTTGCTGGGGGGGTATCCCTACTCCTATTGAGCTCAATACGGGGGGGAAACACCTATGCCGTTCTATACTGCCACAAAAAAAAACAACTGAATTCACGATTGCACGGTTTTGCCCACCGAATCACACCAACTTACTCAACACGTGAGTGGCAGATCACCAGTCACTGTACAAACCATAGAATAAATATAGCAAGAGTAAATGAAAACGATACCGATGAAATAATAAACAAAAAAAAAACATGTACAAACATAAGAGAAAAACCTAATACTAAATGTAAACTAAAAAAAAAACTATTCTAAATCAGCGTCCAATGCGTAGGACGTAAATAAAAACGCGTGACGAACTTAGGCGTACGCAATACGCAACTACTTATACGCGTTCACACTCTTGCGTCACCCTTCTGCTTTACTTGTTGCTTGTGCCAGGTGCTAGAGTTTCGTGCCCGGCGTGTGCTGCTGATATGTGGACCTATTTCAATTACCACAAAGGCCCGCCACTGTATCAATACCAAAACTTAAACACAGCAAACACCGTGTATAAAGATGAAGTCTTTTCTTTCGCAAAAAAAAATATATGTGCCGCCGCGAGTGCTTAACTTGTATCAACCATTTTTGTGCTACGTGTTCTAGGAGTCAAGAGTGCGTACGTGCACTATAAATAAAAAAATTGGCCAACACTCAGGAAATTGAGGGGCCACTGATGCACCACATATATATATCTATATACCAAATATACAATAACACACCGCCAGTTAAGTTTCTCCTCTCTTCTTTGAAACACTAAAATATGCACACACTCGCGGACGGACACGAATCCAGCCACCGTCCACTCACAATTTCGGAGGAGCAATCTTCGTTTGAGCACCCACTTTTAGCAAATAGCACATAATATTTAGAAATATATATATAAAAAAATATATAACATAATAAAAAATAAAATTTATTTTTGCCTGCTGCATCATACACGCAACCACTAACCTTACGGATCTCGTGCTGCTGTCCAAGACAAAAATCCTCCACTCATTGAATCAACCGGAGTATCAAGGAATGTACTGGATCAGCAAAGAATAACAGCAGCAACCCTATTTCAATCATACCCATAAGTACGTCTATGCATAAACATAATTCACATGCATATAAATTTACTTACGTTCTACCATATAGTTTTCCTGCCACTACAATTGGCACTACTAACAAAAAAGAACACCAAAAAAAAGATTTCTGATGGAATGACCTTCACCAGACCGCCACAAAGATCACACCCACCACACTGACCGACACAACCTCTCTGGCTGAACACTAGTACCGTAGTGATCCTGAAAATTCGCCAACGGAATCACATCAGAAACGCTTGCTTCTGCGGTAGCGGGATATTTCCACAAACCAACAGAATACAACATTTCTACATACACACAACCTTTAACGATATCAAGTAACTACCCGCACCCACACTAACTAACATTAACTAAGTTCGTACCAAAGTACTAAGCAATGACGTCACTAGACATAGACAACGTGTATATCACCAAACATTAGATATGGGATAGGCTAACTTTCATCTTTCCTTTTCTTTACACTACGTTTCAAACAAGGAAAAAAAAGATTTTTTTTATTTTATTTTATATATATATATATATATATATATATATATATATATATATATATATATATATATATATATATATATATATATAGCCACACGCAACACAACTCTGACTATGTGAGGGAAGGCCCAGACGAAGCGGTGCCCCAACGTAGGCCACGCCCACGCCTCAGATAAGAGTCTCATGCTCTACCGACTGAGCTAGCCGGGCCAAAACACCTCACGATCAGGTTAATATCCGTCCTGCGGATGCAACATTCCTCACTGCTTTATATCTTTGGCATGAAATATGCCCAGTGGTCTGCCGTTCAAACTTTCTAACTCGTACAGACTTCCTCCTACTGCACGTACGACTCGACATCTTCCAAATTTCGGGAGATGCAAGTCCCAGTCCATCTGATCGCCATGCAAATACGCACGAATGGCATTAAGAACAGACTGATTCACCCTTTCCGATGCATTCGCCTGTGGGGCATACGCACCGTTCCTGACATGCGTAATGCCGTAATTACTCAGAAATTGCTGGAATTCACGAGATATGAATTGTTTGCCATTATCGGAATGGATGATTTCAGGTGCGCCAAATTTATAAAAAACGTCACATGTCAGAAACTCAATCACATTGCGCGTAGTCGCCTTACGCATTGCCTTCAAGAAGACATACTTGGACATATGATCGAGTACGATAAACACGTATGCACTGAGACGCCTCGACCTAGGATATCTTCCCAAAAAATCGATATATAATTTCTGAAATGGCCGATCCATTTTAGTCTCGCTACCCATCGTCGGACGCATAAGGTAATTAGTAGCCTTGGACTCTTTACAGATGCGACAACTGCGAATGTACGCACGCACCTGAGACACCATTCCCGGCCAATAGTACTGTCTCCGCAGCCGGTCCAGTGTTTTGGCTACTCCACCGTGGCCAGCTGTTTCCACGTCGTGAGCCTCTGTTATTAAGGCGGCGGTCAAACCCCGAGGAATCCACAACTTCCACCTGTTCTCGTCCAGTTCGCCGGTGTTGCAACACTTATACAGCAGGTCATCGATAACTCGAACGTTACTATACCTGCTTTTATTCTCGTTCACCGCCCGCATCAAATTTTGGTACTCCTCTGATTGGAATTCCGTCGTTTCCAAGCCAAGCACGGACATCGATTCTACCGCTCTAGACAGCGTATCGGCCACAACATTTTCTGAACCTTTACAATGCTGTACGTAGAAGTCGTATGCTTGAAGCTGAAGTGACCACCGTGCCAACCTGCCACTCAAATCCCGCAATGACATGAGCCACTTCAAGCTTGCATGATCTGTTACCACCGTAAAGGCCATTATTTCGACGTATGGCCGAAACCTTTTTACAGCGAGCACGGCTGCCAAGCACTCCTTTTCTGTAACACTATAATTGCGCTGACAATCGCTGAGCTTTTGCGAAAAGAATGCCACCGGCTGTTCGGAACCGTCATCACCCTTCTGATACAAAACGGCACCTATTCCCGTGTCGGATCCATCACATTGAATCCAAAAGCGTCTAGAGAAATCCGCGTGTCGGAGCACCGGCGCAGTCGACGAGGCCTCCTTCAACTTTACCACCGCCTCAATACCCTCCGATGTCATAGTAAACTTCGCCTTCTTCTTCAAGGTGTCTGTCAAGGGCGCCGAAATCGCTGCGAAGTTATTGACGAACCGTCGGTACCATCCTGCCGTACCCAGAAAGCTTCGAACCTCTCTTGCAGAACGTGGAATGGGGATCCTCCGTACAGCGGCCACCTTGTCTGGGTCCGTCTTCAATACACCTCCTCCCACAATAAATCCCAAATACCGCAATTCCTTAAAGCAAAAATATGACTTTGCTAGACCTATCGTCAAATTCGATTTTCTAAGGCAATCTGCCACTCTGTCCAGCACACGAAGATGCGTTTCAAAGTCAGCCGCTATAATCAGAAGGTAATCCAAGTACACGGACACGTTATCCTTTAGGTCTGAAGGGATTACCTTGTCCATCAGTCTACACAACCGTTGCGCCGCATTGCACAGGCCAAATGGCATTACGACGAATTCGTACAACGGTCTGCCGGGAATCGTAAAAGCCGTGCACTCCTTGCTATCGTCCTCCAACTCTATTTGCCAAAAAGCGTGTTTCAGGTCAACGCTGCTCATGTAGACAGTCTGCTCAATGCGGCTTAGGATTCCCTCGATGTTCTGCAAGGGATAAGCGTCCTTAACAGTCACCCTGTTTAACTTCCGGGCATCAAGGCAAAATCTATTCTTATCTGGTTTCCGAACGAGTGTGAATCGGTTACTCCACGGACTGTTACTCTCACGTATCACTCCAAGTTCAATCATTTTATCTATTTCGTGATACAACAATTCTTGGACGGCAGGCGAAATGTGAAAATACCTTTCTTTAACCGGCTCAGTGCCCTCCACCAACTGTATTCTATGTTTCTCCAGACTCGTTCTTCCAAGGCCATGTTCTTCGAAAGTAATAAAAGACTCGACCACCACACCCAAGCGTTTCCTCTGCTCTTCTGTAAGCGCGTGCTGTTCGGGCTTGCAGTCCACTTCGTTCACTTCGACCGTTCGCATATCCTCCTCATCTTCTCCTAGTACTTCAGGAGCCAGACGGAAGGCACGCCAGAAATCCACGCCAAGGTACAGCGTCTGCTCCAGCGATGGGCAAATGTAAAAAAGAAAGCGTTTCACCTGCGAGCGGTACCCCACCTCCACCCAAACTTCTCCCGTGATGTAATGTGAAACACCACCCGCAGTCTTCACGCACGAATGACATTTCTGCGGAGACGCATTTACCCGACGTAGGATCTCTGAAGCACCCGATCCGAGCAGGCTCACTGAAGCACCGGTGTCCAACAGCCCGCGAAGTGACTTTCCGTTAATATCTATTTCGGCAAATGCACGTGGGTCTGAATTCCGGAAGCAGTTTACCGATGCGACAATCAATCGCCGTATCAATTTTCGCCTTCGACAGCGGTCACGCGTCCCCTGAATACGTCTGGTAACCAGTCGCATTCCGGCCAACTGACTTTGCCCGAATATTCGCGCTTTTGCCTCATTTGTACCGTCTTATTCGCTCCTCCAACGGTAATAGTCGGTCGCCATTACGGTTATCGAGTGTTCCGTCATTGCTGTTCTTATGCGTGCGTACGCCGTCGCGACCTGTAGTACGCAACGGCGCACTCCGACTCACTGTCTGGGTGGCGACCTTACGGGAGTCTGAGTTGAACGTGACTCTCCCGTTCTCACAGTCACGTTCTTCAATAGGTTTCCCGAGTTGCATCTTGGACACTTTGGAGTTATTACGTCGCCCATTCCACATTTATAACAAAATATGGACCGAGTGGAGGCACCGCATTCCATGTAAACATGCCCTGCCTTCTTGCAGTTCCAACACACCGCGATACGATTCGGCAAGCCCCACGTAAGAGCGGCTATGTCTCCACCCTCAGTCTCATTGCCCATATCTACCATATCGACCTCATTTACGTGTTGGTTCCACGACGAGGTCATAAACCTATTCGCTGGCGGTTGAGGTACCAGGCGCATATCTCGCCGAGAGAAATGGTATTCGGCCTCGTTACACTCATCTCTGAGCTGCTCCACCGTGTAACACGCCATAGGGTACATGATACGTGACAGTCCCTCACGAAGATTACGTTTAATAATTTTCACCATTTCATATTCCGAAATGGGAGCAGTCAGTTGTGCACGAAGTTTGCCCATCGCGTGAAAGAAAGCATCGACCGTCTCCCCCGGCATCTGCCTTCGATCCACCATACACCTCATTATATCGAATTGCGATCTCGTGCTCCTATATTGTCGAATCAAGGCATACCTCAGTGTCGGCCAATCCGGAATCTCTCGGGTTCGCAAATACAGCCAATACCACTCTCTAGCTTCTCCGGTTAACAACAGGTGGAAACCTTTTAGTACTTCGTGCCTTTCGCATCCATATTTTGATTGAAGGTACTCAATACGAAAGACAAAGTCATCCACGGACAATTTGTCTTTGTTTCCGTCAAACGAAATGCTCCATTTATCCAAGTACACGGGTGCCGTCTTATGTCCATTACCCAGACTAACTCGTCGCTCCTGATCTTCCGGTGTTCGATTAGAGTTCACTCATTCCTCAAGCCTGATTCATCTGCAGCTGCCTATTTATCTGTGAAAACCCTCTCTCAATACTTTCTTGAAGACGTTGTGTATTCTGCGCCTGCAAAGTCAATGCCTTGACCAGATCGCTTGGTATGTTAGGCTCGATCTCTGGAGCGACGTCCTGATGTATTGGTCGAGTGGCGACCCTGGGTGGCGAATATCTTACGTCGTAGATGGGAGGTTGTGGATCTGGCCGTATTACTTTTGGGACTGCTCCCGTACCATCTCCAGATCCCACCTTATCGGTGCTCGTACCGCCCTGTATAATTGTCTGCGACATGTCACGAATAGACGTATCTGGATCTTCTTGTCCACGTCTCGGCGGGGAGTGCCCAACCGGCATGTTGGCAATCTCTTCTGATTCCGAAAGTAGCTCTTCCAAATCCTGGCTAATGTTACGACCTAAATCCGCTTCGGTGCTACGCCTGCGCCGTCGACTAATGTTACGCTTTCCGGCACCACGCATCGGCTACCGTGAAACCACACGTCTGTATCAACACACGAATGCCTTGCGTCAACCAACAACAAACCCCAATCCTGAATTCAAAAGAAAAACTGAGCAACCCAAAACCCAAAAGAAGAAACAGACCACTTATCAGATTTAGTTCTATAGCTTTACTTCATGAAAGTCTTCGAGCAACCGAACGTCCATGCACTGCTAATCAATTTTTATGAGGATATCAAGTTCACCGAGGAACACCAGAAATGATGCAGATGGTAGTAATTAGTATGAAATAATTAAAATAAATCTTATATGTCCTCAGATCAAGAAGGCATCGCCTCAATAAAAACAACAAAAAAACTATTATGAGTAAATAACATGTAATAACGAATCAAATGAATAATTGTATTAGCATATAAGCAAGTAGATAACTACATAAATATATCAGCAAATAAATATTTACCTTAGTAAATCAGCAAATAAATAATCACCCTAGTAATTAAATAAGTACATCAATAGATAAATAAATCATTAATTACACTAATAAATAAATAATTACTTCAATAAATACATAAATAATTACTCTAATAAATAATTAATTAAATAAACATTAATAAATCAGCAAATAAATAATTACACTAATAAATACATAAATAAATAATTACATCAACAAATATCGGAATAACTAATAGCAAAAGAACATAAACACTGACAATGGTAAAAAACTAAATAAAAATCTTAACACTTAAAAGGAGAATACTAATATAAAAATTGTAAAAGAGATTATAACAATAGCAATTAAAGACTGATAATAAATAGATGTATAAATAAATATCCAAAAAAAAAACAGGTATAATTTAATCTTCCTCTATTGCCTATTTTGAACTTGACGAATTATTTCTTGCAGATACAAATAAAAACCCGGGGTTAGGGGGAACAAACTCCGCCGATGGGTACTCCTTCGCAGTGCCGCTACCATCACTTTAGCGACCTTTATCCACGCACGCTTATATCTTCTTCCATTCTGCTTAGTAGATGAGGCGATACTACCATATACCGTAATAAAAAAAAATCGATAAACACGCTACTGATATGGAAGGTGTCGCCATTTTTTTTTTTCTGCAAAGTTAGAAGTACAAGCACAAAGAATGTTTTACTTGGGCCAGGGACTTATGGGACAGACATGACAACACGGAGGGGTTTTACTTATACAACACAAATTCAAAACTATAAACAACACGTCAATCACTCACATACACACACACCACACAGACACATGATGGTTTTAACTCTTTTTATTTGGGCGCCATTATTGTCTGTTCGTGCCATAGTTCTGCCCCGACAATGCGCCGGCTAGTTTGTTATTCAGGGCCGTGGTCCTGAACCCGTCGAGACAGAACAACGAACAGACAATAAAGTCCACCTATTTTTTTTGGAATAGGCAGACCCAGATTCACACAAACACAAAAATTTACCACAACTCACTTTACGCACGCAATCGACGCAATCGCCTCATCCCCTTCACCACAATCTTCTCATCCAGCAACCTGAGCGTGCGTACCCACCCTTCCTGGATTGCTTCGCTTGCCGGAACCATAGCAATCCCCTAAAAAGAAACTCGACGCCTAAGTGGCTACACCATCGGCAGAATTTTTCTCCCCCTTTTTCCCCGAGAGAAACTTAGAGCATTTCCTTACAATACAACATGCTCTCAACAATAGATTTTATTACAAAAAAAATGTATGAAAAACGAATTTAAATATATGAAAAAAAAACTAAAATAAATGTATTAACATAAATAAATACCAATAATTAGGAATCAATAAATAATTAAACAAAATAAGACTAGAATAAAAAAAAACCTCATATATGCGTATAGATGTATGTGTATATATATGTATAGTATATAGCTATACAAAATTAGATATACAGTGGCTCACAGCTTATTTCGTACAGTGTATATATTTTTATGTACATGGCTGTAACATCGAAACTAAAAAACTTATCGATAAGTTTTGAATGTAGATGTCTGTGTATGTGTTTAGTAAACCTAATAAGAAAACGGGGAACCCCAAAAATTTTTCTTTTTGTTATGCAAGAGAGAAAAACTATTGATCAGCTGATTTTCAGCTCACATCTTATTTCGTACACAAACTTCAATGTAAGTAAGTTTCATTCTGCCGCGCAGTTACAAAGTTTTTTTGAATTGTATGAGTTTTTGGACCTTTTTAACTATTATAACAATTTTTATTATTATTATTTTAAATAGTTAAAGTGCTGTAAATTAAACATTTAGCTTTATGGGTCATCGTACAACGATGGAACAGCGTAAACTGGTAATTAACCATTTTAGGAAAGGTCAGAGTGTGCGAAAAATTGCTGAAATGGCAAATTTAAGTGCCTCAACTGTCCAATACATCATTCAACGCTTCGTTCGCGAAAATCGGTTGGAGAACAAGGGCAGAGAAGCACCTAATAAGATTTTCAACGCATCAGACGAGCGTTATATTGTACGAAAAATTAAGAAAAATCCAAAGTTATCCGCTCCGAAGTTGGCTGCAGAGGTTCAGCGTGAAATAGGAAAATCATCCAGTGCTGAAACTGTCCGACGTGTGCTGCGCAATCATGACTTGAACGGTCGAGTAGCCCGAAAGAAACCATTCATTTCGAAAATGAATATACAACGCCGACTTGACTTCGCCAAAGAGCATATTATTAATACTCCTGCGTTCTGGAATACCGTTATTTTCGCGGATGAGTCTAAGTTTAATATTTTTGGCTCGGACGGAATGTCATATGTTTGGCGTAAAGCTAATACCGAGCTAAACAAGGAGAACCTTAAGCCCACAGTGAAGCATGGTGGCGTAGCGTGATGGTTTGGGCCTGTATGTCAGCAGCCGGAGTAGGTGAATTGGTTTTTATTGAGGGAACAATGGACAAAATGAAGTACCTCGAGATTCTGAAAAACAATTTACTTCAAAGTGCAGACAAACTGGGTTTGCGGGAAGAATTTCGGTATTACCAAGATAATGACCCAAAACATAAATCTGGGATTGTGCAATCTTGGCTTATTTGAACTGCTCACACTTGATGTCTCCACCACCACAGTCACCTGACATGAATGTGATTGAAAATCTTTAGTCTATTTTGGACAATAAAATAAGAACACACAAGATTTCTAATAAGCAAGACCTAAAGAAGGTACTGATGGAGGAATGGAAAAAAATCACACCAGACATCACTCAAAAATTGGTGGATTCAATGCCAAGTAGACTCCAGGCTGTCATTAACGCTAAGGGATGTCATACTAAATATTAAAATCAACTTACTTTGTTTTTAGTTTGAACTTAAAGAGACTGTACGAAATAAGCTGTGACATGAATTTTCCTATTTTTTTCTTATTTTATTTTTTTATAGTGTCAAACACTAAAATTTTGAAAAAGTAAATTTTGGAAAATAAAAAACAAACCTTCCTTTCAAAAATGGCATTTATATTTTGTTCAAATTTTTGCTATATTAGGAATTACGACTGCAGCAATTTTTAAACTGTCACTGTACGAAATAAGCTGGGAGCCACTGTATATAGCCACACGCAACAATATCAGTGCACACCTTTGAACGATCCCCAATTTTGTTTATATTGTTGTTTTTATTATTACATTAATTTTGTTTACTAATCCCTTGGACATCTCTCAGTAAACACATATAAGTACATCAAAGCATCTCTCTCATAACAAATACGTGGTATCAATTTGTACACTATCTTTTCTATTGAAAAATACCCAGTGTGAAAAAGTCACTCTCAACCCTAAGTTGCTACAGTGTTAACGAATATCAAATAATTGAGTTCTTTGTGCAAGATAATACGTTAAAAATTGAAGGAAGTAGTATACAGTGGTTCCCAAACGTTTTTATACCCATCGGATACGAATTTTCTATACGTAGATATCACCCCGGTTCATTACAATTGAGTAATTTATTGATTGTGAATTAATTTATATTACATCTCCCTACGTCAATTCCGGAATTCAGCGGAATCGAACACGAATTTAAAATAAGCTCAAGGTCATACCTTCCATAAGTTAGCCCACTATTATAACCTTCAATTTGGCTACGGAAGACTACGTCTTTCGGATTAATCTCTTTCCGGGCACATTTTGGCCACCCATTTGTTGATAAATCGTGCGAACAGGCAACATAATTCCAGATTTGCCAGCAATTCTCTCTCGTTTTCAAATTTTATCCCGTATTACATCTGGAATTCTACAATTGCTAAAAGGATGTCAGCTTACGATCTCTTCAGAGCTGCCGTGGAAGATATTATTGATTTTGATAGCAATTTTCATGCCATCAACCCGGAAAACCATAAAAAATTTGTCTTGGAAGCACAGCAAAAGCAATTCCAGTCCCTGTGGAGTGATTGCAGAACAGCATATCATAATGTTCTAACAGAGGAAGTCGTTGAAGATGTCGATATTAGCCAAATTAAAGAGATGTCCGGTGCCTCTCTGCAATCAACGCTCATCTTCACGAGTTGAGTTCCGAAGTGGAACCTCCTGCAATTCCCTCTTCCACCGCTGAAAATATACCCCGTCAACCTACATTTCCTGCTGTGCTTCACGAGCTGAGTTTCGAGGTGGATTCCCCCGCAGTTACCTCTTCTCCGGCAATTCCGAATCCACCCGTTGAGAAAATAAATAATGAACATTCATTTCCCGCTATTCAGCTGCCTCCATGCGACACCCCATGTTTTTCAGGCGATTATGTATCGTGGCCAAGTTTTCGTGACTTGTTACGGCATTATACCGTAATAACCCCCGTCTGTCGCCAGTGGAAAAATTATACCACTTGCTACAGAAAACCCGCGGTGAAACGCATAGCATCATTCAGTCTACTCCCTTGACTAATGATGGCTTCGCACTAGCTTGGCATAATCTCGAGGAGAGATATGAAAATAAGAGAATTTTGGTCAACTTACAGTTGAAATCCCTTTTCACTCTCCAGCCGATAACTCAAGAAATCGGCCCTAACTTAAAGAGACTGCAACGTACGATTAATGACAGCATTACACATCTTAAGCTGCTAAATGTTGATACTTCTCATTGGGATGCGATTATCGTATACTTGTGTTCCACGAAGATTCCCGACACAACTTTGTGTCTTTGGGAACAGTCGTTGAAGAATAAGCGCGAAATCCCAAAGTGGACTGACTTCGACGCCTTTTTAACAGAGCGGTATCAGACCTTGCAATCGGTCTCCGATATCAGAAGTGTTTCCCGGCGACCCAGCCAGCCACAGAATAGTAAAATCCACCAGCCATCGAATCGGCAACCCGGTCGGTTCGACCCTCCCAGGCGATCGAAGAGTCCTCCGACGACTCCCAGAAAAATCAGTAAATACCCCAACAACATTGTAACTCGCGGTTGTCCACTGTGTAGGAACACACCCTTTTCGCCATTGCCCGGATTTCCTTAAATTAAGCATAGAATAACGGTACAATGTTGTAAAAAAGCAGAAACTGTGTGGCAATTGCTTTGCTAATTCTCACGACCGTAGCAATAGCAAAAGCATATTCACGTGTTCGTTTTGTGCGAAAACGCATCATTCTTTACTTCATAGGCTAGAGAATGCTTCCAGCACTCGTTGCGATGCAACTCCCGAGTCAACTCCCACTGAAACATCAGCTGAACGTTCTTGTCAGCGTACTTGTACTTCTCAGCTGCGAGTTGTTCCGAAGGAAAAACACAATGCAGCTTTGGATACAGTACCAATCACGACAATCCTCCCACCAGTGAATTCTACTTCCCTCAGAACGGTTTCATCGTTCCACAGCAGAATCAGTTTCGATAAACTTCCATATCCATCTTCTTACGCTCGATGTGATAAGCTTCAGACACAAATGAGTAGTCGAAAACACGCTACAATTCCCAAAAAATCCCTCCAAACAAGTAAGAGCGTTATTTCGTTAAACACTACTATTTCGAAGACATGCTGCCCGCTATGTAGAGGCATGCACCCGCTACGACAATGCACAGAGTTCTCCAAGCTTACGGTTGAAGAGAGAATACTCTTTGTGCGTCAGCAAAAAATTTGCATAAACTGCTTGGCAACTTCACATACCCTTGCAAAATGCCACAGTGAGTTTTCATGCCGTCTTTGTGGGAAGCAACATCATTCCCTGCTTCACAGAGCACGGCATGACCCGAGAGCAAAGCGGAAAGTTCGACATTATACAATGCTCCCCCCAGATGCAGTGGATCGATCTTACAGATCGCATCCAAGAAGATGGCAACTCCCGTCAAATGTATTTCCCACCAGACGTAATACTTCCCATACAGCAATATCCAACGGAATATCGAGTTCTGCGTGTCACTCCCCAAAAAGGCTCGTTCAATCAACGAGAGTACTCGAATGTCAATGCAATCGATCCCACCTAATATTGGCCTCCCAAAATTGTTGTCACGTAAAAGGTGATTTGAAGATTGTGGCTTGAGCAATATATAAGCCTCTGATGCCACACCCATATTATGTAGCAATGTTTTGTCAGACTACACGATACTGACCGTCATACGCATCCCACTCTCACATTGTTCAGTTCACTGTGGGTTCCCGAGTTAATTCCCGAGATTCTACGAAGCTTCAATGGAACTATGCACTGGCATAGTGTATATGCGTATGAATAATCCCATGTGTTAATTTCACATTATTTGCTACATATTCATGAACCTAAAACATGCAGATTCTACCTGAGTTTAGAACTCGTCACGAGCGGTACATTCTATGGCAATCCCGATAATATAGAATTATTAATTCGGTCAGTCAACTACGTTGACTTGCCGAATCCTTTGATCTGGTCTACGACCAGCCCTGATAGAATCTACTCACCTAAGATGGTGTGATCCAATCCCGATCCACACACCAATCAACATTGATCTACATTCTACAACCAATGCTTCAACAATCACCATCCGTTCCTCGCTGCAATTTGTCATCGATCAACGTTCGCTTCGAGATCTGCAATCAACATCCTCAACAATCAACATGCGTCATCACTCCTCAAGGGCTCTTTTTCACTCGTATGAACGTCAACCTTCCACTTCAATTTCCCGCTTTTCCTTATGGTGTATCATCGCACATATACGCATAGGAATATTTAGAGTTAATTTTGATTACATTTAGGATTAGTATAAGTTATATGAAATATTGTATTTTCTTTTTTATTAACTTCTCCTTTTAATTTTTCCCCCTCAAACCCTTCGTCTTGGGTGGAGGTTCTGTCTCTTTTGCAGTATTCCTGCAAGGGGGGCGGAATGTCTACGCCAGAACATGTGATTCGCGCACTGCCCGTAAAATGTTTGCATGGATTAGCAACCCTAGTGTAAGTCTCTTTCCTCCCGCTATTTTTCGTTCTCATTCTCTCTTTCTCTCACTCCCATACTCTCTTTTCTTTTACTTTAGCTATTCACTTTCTGTTTATTTACTTTGCTATTATTGTTGATCAACTCCGTATTAAAGCAGTGCGCGAATTTTCCCTTCCCGATCATAATTATATATATTTAATTTTAAATATCTTTAATAAAATGTTAAACAACTTAAATATTGAATTATAAAAAGTTGAAATTAAAATTAATTACCCAATTTCCCATATCTCGATTCCCTTTAATATAATAAATAGATTTAATGTTAAACAAGAATTTAAAATTAGTGCTAAACATTGTTGCAACAACAACGACTCCCCCAGCACCGTCGTCAACACCTCAGCCGCCACCACGACTTGTAGGCAAGTGCACCACATCACAACAAGCCCACCGGTATTCATTCGCTCTCCGCTGAAACAATATATATGTATATATATATATATATATATATATATATATATATATATATATATATATATATATATATATATATATATATATATATATGTACAGTGGCTCCCAGCTTATTTCGTACAGTGACAGTTTAAAAATTGCTGCAGTCGTAATTCCTAATATAGCAAAAATTTTAACAAAATATAAATGCCATTTTAGAAAGGAAGGTTTGTTTTTTATTTTCCAAAATTTACTTTTTCAAAATTTTAGTGTTTGACACTATAAAAAAATAAAATAAGAAAAAAATAGGAAAATTCCTTTCACAGCTTATTTCGTACAGTCTCTTTAAGTTCAAAAACAAAGTAAGTTGATTTTAATATTTAGTTGACATCCCTTAGCGTTAATGACAGCCTGGAGTCTATTTGGCATTGAATCCACCAATTTTTGAGTGATGTCTGGTGTGATTTTTTTCCATTCTTCCATCAGTACCTTCTTTAGGTCTTGCTTATTAGAAATCTTGTGTGTTCTTATTTTATTGTCCAAAATAGACCAAAGATTTTCAATCACATTCATGTCAGGTGACTGTGGTGGTGGAGACATCAAGTGTGGGCAGTTCCAAATAAGCCAAGATTGCACAATCCCAGATTTATGTTTTGGGTCATTATCTTGGTAGTACCGAAATTCTTCCCGCAAACCCAGTTTGTCTGCACTTTGAAGTAAATTGTTTTTCAGAATCTCGAGGTACTTCATTTTGTCCATTGTTTCCTCAATAAAAACCAATTCACCTACTCCGGCTGCTGACATACAGGCCCAAACCATCACGCTACCGCCACCATGCTTCACTGTGGGCTTAAGGTTCTCCTTGTTTAGCTCGGTATTCGCTTTACGCCAAACATATGACATTCCGTCCGAGCCAAAAATATTAAACTTAGACTCATCCGCGAAAATAACGGTATTCCAGAACGCAGGAGTCTTAATAATATGCTCTTTGGCGAAGTCAAGTCGGCGTTGTATATTCATTTTTGAAATGAATGGTTTCTTTCGGGCTACTCGACCGTTCAAGTCATGATTGCGCAGCACACGTCGGACAGTTTCAGCACTGGATGATTTTCCTATTTCACGCTGAACCTCTGCAGCCAACTTCGGAGCGGATAACTTTGGATTTTTCTTAATTTTTCGTACAATATAACGCTCGTCTGAAGCGTTGAAAATCTTATTAGGTGCTTCTCTGCCCTTGTTCTCCAACCGATTTTCGCGAACGAAGCGTTGAATGATGTATTGGACAGTTGAGGCACTTAAATTTGTCATTTCAGCAATTTTTCGCACACTCTGACCTTTCCTAAAATGGTTAATTACCAGTTTACGCTGTTCCATCGTTGTACGACGACCCATAACGCTAAATGTTTAATTTACAGCACTTTAACTATTTAAAATAATAATAATAAAAATTGTTATAATAGTTAAAAAGGTCCAAAAACTCATACAATTCAAAAAAACTTTGTAACTGCGCGGCAGAATGAAACTTACTTACATTGAAGTTTGTGTACGAAATAAGATGTGAGCTGAAAATCAGCTGATCAATAGTTTTTCTTTCTTGCATGACAAAAAGAACAATTTTTGGGGTTCCCCGTTTTCTTATTAGGTTTACTAAACACATACATAGACATCTACATTCAAAACTTATTGATAAGTTTTTTAGTTTCGATGTTACAGCCATGTACATAAAAATATATACACTGTACGAAATAAGCTGTGAGCCACTGTATATATATATATATGTATATATATATATATATATATATATATATATATATATATATATATGTATATATATATATATATATATATATATATATATATATATGGATATATATATATATATATATATATATATATATATGTATATATATGTATTATATATATATATATATATATATATATATATGTACATATATATATATATATATATATATATATATATATATATACAGTATGTCAAGAATGAGTTTACACATTGAAACAAAATTCAAATTTTCAACTTCCTTAGCCAAAAACATGAACTTTTATTTCCATATACACATTTTTTTTATTAGTTACAGATATTTACAGTATTTATAAAAGAATCATGAAAAAAAATTGCAAGTTCTACGCAAAAGAAAAGAAAAATACAACAAAAAGAAATTTAACTCAATTTTACAAGTGTTAAGAAACTCTTTTCACAACTATTTTTTTAATTCCTTTATGCAACACTTCAACGATTAACGGTACATTTACAGTTATCTATTTGCGTAAATGCGTTGCAGTGACCCGTTCCTATGATTTTGTTAGTTAGTTTGTGATTAATTTTTCCACATTTTAAACATTTCCACATCATCTGTTTAAATATTGTGTTTTTAAAATGCCAGGCAAAAGGTTATCGGCTGAAGTGGTTCAGCTTATATACTACAATCGCCAATTGGGAGAAAATGTGGAGAAGTTATCAGAAATGTTCTCTGTAACACGTAAGATAATTTATAATGTTTTAAATCTTTCTGAAAATGAGGGTAGATTGGAGCCAATGTGTGGAGGTGGCCCAAAGCTTAAAATTACTGATCGGGCAGAGCGCTTAATGATGAGGGAACTGCACAAAAATCCACAAATATCGATCAGAACGCTTGCGGAGAAACTCAAGGAAGAGTGTGGTATAATGGTTTCCCATGAAACTGTACGACAGGCGATACTGAGAAACAAATACTCATCAAGAGTTGCTCGTAAGAAGCCGCTGCTATCAGCACAAAATATTGAAAGACGTTTTTCCTTCGCCTCAAGGCTCATTTCTCAACATGATAAATATTGGGACGACGTAATATTCTGTGACGAAACAAAAATGATGTTGTATTACAACGATGGACCGACCAGAGTGTGGCGCAAGGCATTAACAGCTTTAGAAAATCGACACATAATTCCTACTGTTAAATTTGGAAAAATGTTCATTATGATTTGGGGATGTATCTCAAGCAGTGGAGTAGGAGAATTGGCTTTTATAGAGTCAACCATGGACGCACAACATTATTTAGGCATTTTGAAGTCATTTAATCAGTAGTGCGAAAAAATGTGGGTTCATCAGAGAGGGCAAACCGCATTTCAAATTATATTAAGATAATGACACAAAGCATAAGGCGAGTAGGGTGCGACTGTGGCTTCTTTATAACTGCGGTAAAGTTATGGATACACCAGCCCAAAGTCCAGACCTTAACCCTATTGAAAATCTGTGGGTCTACTTAAAGGAAAAAGTGGCTAAAAGGCAACCTAAAAACCGTACAGCACTTAAAACTGCTATATTGGAAGAGTGGCAAAATATACCGAGCAATTATGGCCTAAAAAAGTTGGTTTATTTATGAATAAACGGCTAGAATCCGTGATAGATGCTAAAGGTGGCCATATTAAATACTAAATATTTTACTTGATCAAATTTTCACTAATAAATATTATAAAAAAAGACTGTATCGTTTGTGAAAAGAGTTTCTTGACACTTATAAAATTGAGTAAAATTTCTTTTTGTTGTATTTTTCTTTTCTTTTGCGTAGAACTTGCAATTTTTTTCAAGAATCTTTTATAAATACTGTAAATATCTGTAACTAATAAAAAAAAAATTGTATATGGAAATAAAAGTTCATGTTTTTGTCTAAGGAAGTTGAAAATTTGAATTTTTTTTCAATGTGTAAACTTATTCTTGACATACTGTATATATATATATATATATATATATATATATATGTATATATATATATATATATATGTATATATATACATATATATATATATATATATATATATATATAAATGTATATATATATATATATATAAATGTATATATATATATATATATATATATATATATATATGTACATATATATATATATATATATATATATGTATATATATATATGTATATTTATATGCATGTATATGCATATATATATATATACATATACTTTATATATATATATATATATATATATATATATATATATATGTACATTCAATATATACATATAATTATATGTATGTATATATATGTACATATGTATATATACATATATGCATATATATATATATATACATATACTTTATATATATATATATATATATATATATATATATATGTATATTTATATGCATGTATATGCATATATATATATATATATATATATATATATATATATGCTATATATATATATATATATATATATATATATATATATATATATGCTATATATATATATATATATATATATATATATATATATATGCTATATATATATATATATATATATATATATATGTAGAGTAGTTCGGGATTAATCTTTTCGGGATTTTCTACACTTTCAAGTTATTCGCTTTTAAGTTAACAATGGTGTGTTGCAAGTTAGCGTAGCTGGTAGAGAATATTCGAGAGCAAAACACATGATGTGGGTACCCAGGTTTTATTTATACATTTAAATTTGAAATATATGAATCGGAAATTATAATGCGATGAATGAAAATAAATTGTATGATCTGTAAAAAAAAATAACAAATATCTTTTTACATGAGAATTATAATACAATTAATGAAAATAAATTATTTTGTTTCGAAGAGCAAAAATGGGTGAATTTTCAAATAATTGAAAAGAAAATATAATTAAGAATTATAATGCATTGAATGAAAATTTCTAACCGTACTAATCTACATTATACCCGTTCGGGTATAAAATGGTACAACCGATATCTTCATAAGACATGATCGAACAAGAGGAAACAGTTCACTCCATATAAAGAGATAAAAAGTGCGATTAGTCGCATATTCCTTTGCGACTGATCTCGGATACATTCCGGACCAGTCGCATTTTTTGCAGGGTATCTATATCTATTTTCGTTTGTGTAGTAATTGTTGATGCTCCAGTAATAAAACAGAATTTGCGAAGACCGTTTTACAATGACAACACATTGTTACACCTTCTACTGTAGTCGCTGTGTGTGGAACAATCGTTTTGCCAGCAATACTCAACACATTATGCCTAACTTTCATATGAGTTATTAAAGATTGCTTAAAATTAAAAGCGGCTCCACAAAGCTCACATTTGTTTCCCCGTGCATTTTTATGTATTTTCATATGTTGTACCAAAGTGTTATGACGCCCAAATGTAGCGCCACATTCGTTGCAAGCGTGATTACGTTCGCCTGTATGCCCGACTTGATGGTCCCTCAGTCGCTCTAGTGAAAAGAATGCCATTTGACATTCTTCGCATTTGTGAGGGCGATTGTTTTGATGACGCCTCATATGCTTTGATAGCATGCCGGTTGCATAAAAACCTCTACCACATTCAGTGCACATGTAAGGCTTTTCTCCCGTATGTATGCGTTCATGAATTTCTAATTCATTCTTTGTGTAAAACTTTTTCGAGCAATGTGAACAAATATGATTCTTTATACCCGTGTGTCGTAAACGATGTTGTCTTAAAGAAGATTTTATCTTAAAAGCTGAATCACACAAGTCACACTTAAATGCTCGTACATCGCCATGTATAGGTTGGTGCGCGCGTAGATTACTCATAGAAGGAAATAATTTTTTGCACACCTCGCATACATAAGGATCTTTTTTCTTCCGCTTATGTGATTTAATTGAAAACCCATCGTCTTCTTCCCGCTTAATCTGTTTAGAATTAATACAGTTATAAACAAAATCATGATATTACGCTTTATATCTTACTCTAACATAATTTAAGTTTGCATTTTCTGGTTCATCAATATTTGGCTCCATTTTCTTCCTTGTTCGTAATTTCTTTGGAACAGCATTAGTTGTGCTCTGTGAAATAGTTTTAAATTTAGCTAAACTAAGCACGTACATAATTCTCTTAATCTTTTACATCTGGTATGTCTTCGGTAGCGCACAACTCTTTATTTTTGCTTTTGACATTAGCCGATTTATTACTTTTGTCCTTTTGTTTTTTGTGCAACTCTTTCGGCGTAACATTAATATCTGATTCCTGTTACAAAGTTTGGAATTTAGCTAGGTTAAACAGGTGACATATTTTTCTTACATTGGGAATATCTTCAGCTGAGTAAAAGCCTTCATTTTCATGTTCGAGGATATTGTCCTTTTTTTGTTTCCGTAGTCTCATTGGACAATCGACGATTTCTTCCTATTAAATAGATTAAATTATAGCCAAGTTATGTAAATACAAAATTTCCCTATTTTGAGTTCTTACATCCGTCTTATTTTCAATCGAATCAAATTCTACATATTCCGGTTCATCTATAGTCTCTTGTTTCGTTGCTCCCACCGTTACTTCAATTACTTCGAATGCTGCAAGTCCGCAACTATCTTCACTGTCGACATCACATTTAATTTTTTCATTTAATATATTTTGAATGACATGTCGAGTTCCATTATTGTCCGGGATCCACTTAACATCAGTGTAGTGTACCTTAGATATGTGATCCAATAACGTTGGGAAATGCTCATACTTTTTGTCACATAATGAACAATGGAATGCAAACAATTTTTGCGATGTTATGAAAACCTCTCCACATCGTGCTATGCAAATATCATTTTCCTCCATTATTCTAAAAATGCCAAGATGTGTGAAAATACTCAAATGAAGAAAATACAAATAAATCCATACTGCTATGCAAGGTATACACACACCAACAATTGATTCAACATAGGCATGTTGGACAAACGGTTGTATCATGTACAGTATGGTTATACAACCAGCGGTGGGTGGAGGTTTCGGTCGTACAATGGAATGGAACGTGTGTACGCAGATTGTACAACAAGCTTTGTTTACATTTGTCGTTATAGTTGATTTCACGGAAAAAGAGATATCATCGATTCCGCATTTTGCGAAGTGTTGAACGCGATGAATATGACAATAATAAAGTTGTACAACGCATTGTACATCGTGTTGATACGTGTATACTAAACACCCAACCAACTCATTGTACAATGTGTGTAACCATCGGTTGGAGCGTGTATGTTCTGCATTAGAATTGATTTCACGGAAAAATTGGTATCATCGATTCCGCTTTTTGCGAAGTATTCAACGTGATGAATATGAGAATAATGCTGCAACTAGCCACCGACGTAGCGTACGTACGTACCGCCCGTACGTAAGAACATACAAAATTGCATTGATTTTCTCCGCTACGAGCAACGTCTACGTCACCGTCATACGGTGGTGAGTTTTCGTTTACACGACATTCCCATAAGATAGGTCGTGTCAGCTGACACGTTCTACGTTTTTACGTCGGTGGCTAGTTGCAGCATAGCTTTTGACAAATTTTTGCTCTTACGTACGGGCGGTACGTACGTACGCTAGGTCGGTGGCTAGTTGCAGCATAATGCTGCAACTAGCCACCGACGTAAAAACGTAGAACGTGTCAGCTGACACGACCTATCTTATGGGAATGTCGTGTTAACGAAAACTCACCACCGTATGACGGTGACGTAGACGTTGCTCGTAGCGGAGAGAATCAACAGCAATTTGATTTTTTAAGTAAAAACGTGTTAAGTTTATTTTTTTTTGTTTTAATTAATCAAAACTATCATCGTGTTTAGTTATTTATTAAAATCTATTATCTATATTATGAAATTTGAACATGAAAATGGTAAGTGTGATTAAAAGCATGCACGCACAGTGATACATGGCAACATTGTAATATATGTATACAAAAAACAACAGTCGATTTCTCCGTCGCTGCTACGGGCATAACTTTTGACAAATTTTTGCTCTTACGTACGGGCGGTACGTACGTACGCTACGTCGGAGGCTAGTTGCAGCATTATGCTTGTAGAGTGTAGACTTGTAGAGTGTAGTTTTCGTTCTTCGAGAGAGGGCTCGACTTCTCAATTGCTTACTCAGCCCAAAGTAACACCTGTTAGCAAGAGTTATCCTACGCATGATCTCCAAACTGACGTCATTACTGCTGTTAATGCTGGTTCCAAGATAGACAAAGTCCCTTACTACTTCAAAAGCGTAGTTGTCAACAGTGACGTGCTGTCCAAGACGCCGGGACTCTTTGTTTGTTGACACTAGATACTTCGTCTTGCCCTCGTTCACCGTGAGACCCATCCGACGCGACTCTCTTTCCAACTCTGAGAATGCTGCACTGACTGCTCGCGTGTTCATGCCGATTATGTCAATATCGTCGGCATACGCTAACAGCATGACACTTTTGTTGAAGATAGTGCCATTATGTCGTAGATCAGCAGCTCGTATTATTTTCTCCATAATAAGATTGAAGAAGTCGCACGATAACGAATTACCTTGTCTGAAACCCCGTTCGGTATTAAACGGTGCGGAGAGGTCCTTCCCAATTTTCACTGCACAACGGGAGTTATGCAGTGTCATTCTACAAAGTCGAATGAGCTTTGCAGGAATACCGAACTCAGACATTGTTGCATAGAGGTAATTCCTTACCGGACTGTCGAAAGCGGCTTTATAATCAACAAATAGGTGGTGTGTGTCGATCTGTTTTTCTTGGGTCTTCTCCAGGATTTGGCGCAGTGTGAAAATCTGGTCGATGGTGGATTTACCAGGTCTGAAGCCACACTGATAAGGTCCAATCAGGTTGCTGAGTATAGGCTTCAACCTTTCACACGTTACGCTCGATAGAACCTTGTACGCGATGCTCAGGAGACTTATTCCACGGTAGTTGGCGCAAATTGTGGGGTCTCCTTTTTTATGTACAGGACAGAGAACACTGAGCCTCCAATCATCAGGCATGCTTTCATCCGACCATATTCTGCTTATGAGCTGGTGCATGCGGGTGAGCAGCTCATCGCCTCCGGTCTTAAACAACTCGGCAGGCAGGCCATCAGCACCTGAAGCTTTGTTGTTCTTCAGCCTTAAAATGGCCGTTACAACCTCGTCATAGTCGGGTGGTGGAATATCAACACCATCATCTGTAATTGGGGTTATCGGGCAATCTCCTCCACTGGCGGAATTGTTCGTAGCATCGCCATTCAGTAACGTGGAGAAGTGTTCCCTCCATAGGCTCAGTACACTCTGGACATCCGTAACCAGATTCCCATTTGAATCACGACAAGAAGAGGCTCCGAAAGAAAAAGTATCATCGCAAAATCGGTAAAAATGAAAATGATCAAGTGGGATAAAAAAAGTCAAAAAAAAAAAAAACAAGTACAAATGGTTCTTTCACATTCTTGATAAAGAAATTACCACATAACGACTTCTGGACCTTCAAAAATTACATAAGTATGACTGATGCGAAATTCCAGAACATATTGCGGTTCATTGAAAAGGATATAAAAAAAGTGAAACGCCTGTTGGAAATGTATCAATAGTTGTTAACTCTTTCCTATATTGGCTTCAAGGCACTGAATTTTTCCTATATCGCTAGCAATTTTAGACAATCGCTGTTGCATAGCATCTAGGATCTGTTCCCGTTTTTCCCGATTAGAATCACTTGGTTTTCTTGTATCTCACAAGAGTTCATTAATTTGCAGCAGAGTAATAAGCTCTTCAGCTCTTCAGATCTGCTCCACGAAAACACAATTTCTAAATAAAATAATAAAAATAAAGTTATAGAATTTCTCTGTTTAACGAGAAATTCTCTCAATCAGTACATCTCAGAATATAAAACAAACGCGAATAGATTTCTTTAAGGGGAATTTATATAATTAATGTTGGAAATTTAATAATCCTACGCAGTTGTCAACATAATAAACATGTATGTACGAAATACCCGTAAAGCAATATTGCATTATTTAGAAATATTTTTTCTCACATTTTCTTTTTTCTCTATAAAATTGCATAAGGCAACACTGCTGAAATTGGTCTGATTGATGGCGAGAACAGCAATTAGAACTCATTAACATGCCTATATTCAATTTTGGAGTTAATTTTTCATTTTGTATTGAAACCAACAACAATTTTTTTGATTAGCGTTCAATTGATTGACCGGATCAGCTGTTCCGATCTATTTGATACAAAAGCCAATAGAGCGATTAGCCAAAACGGTTTGGTAGGTAACGTAACGTTGGAATCTGTAGAAATTAGATTTACAACCGAGCGTTTGAGAGTCATTTCTTTCTATCATATTTCTATTTTATACTAAACCTAGCTATCTCTTTCCTACTTATATAGCATATGGACTGAGCTATCCGTGTTGACTAATCGCACTCCGTTTTTCAAGTTAATTTGTTTTCTTTCTGTTACTTTACGTTTTGACTAATCGCACTCTAACTTTTTAATGTACTTGCAACTTTTACCTCTGATACTGTATCAATGTTTGCGCGATCAATTTCGGAACTCAATTGATTGATTTATCAACAACTGGCCCTATTTATACTCTGTGGCAACACTCTAGAATCTTCCTTTATCGAGATTCTTCTCTTTCTTTCTCTTTGGCTTCTTATGGTTATAGCCTATTTGTTTGTTGACATTCGTTTCGATGCTGCCAATATTCCTGTCATTCACAATTAGCGTTGAGTAACCAACCATCGATTTTTATTTCGTGAGCGTTTAATTCTACTCAAATTATCCCTGCTCGATCACTGATTTCTGTAAATAAAAGCTGCAACATTTATTTTGTACAACTATATACAACAATAATTTATTTAATCAACTTTATTTAATCACCTGTTTAAGTCACCCTGTACTTAAACAAATGAAAGTAGCCGTTGAGTGACACACGTCGCATTTATTATTGTTTAATCTGTAATCATATTTTGAGTTATCACTCGTGTTTATATTCTTTGACTGCGGCATGGGAAGTGTGGATCGGCATATTTAAAAAAATAACAAACAACAACTAAACACTAAATAGCCTGTGTTACAAATATAAACGACGTATATTTAAAAATATAACAACAATTGTTTTTTTGTTTTCAAACAATACAAATTACATTTAAACCTTATACAAATAAACACATATACATATGTGCGCATATTAAAACTAAATATTAAACAGTTAAATTTAAAATTAAAAACAAACTGTTTTATTTATTGGTCCTTCGAGCCTACATTGAATAAAAAAAATATTTATATAATTTATAATATTGGCAGTTGCAGTAATATGTACATACACTTAGCAGAAAAAGTGAACGTACAAGAAGTAAATAATTCTTCGCTGCACTAAATACCAATAAGGAAATAATTTTTCTCAAAAGAAATTTTTTTTTATTTAAATGTTAGAGTATTATGTACACTTTAAGATTAAATACATTAAATTATAATGTACAGAAAAATTATAAGAAATAAAAGAATTCAAAAACACCTGTTAATTGGTCAGAAAAAGTCTACGTACAAAGATAAGATTATATGATAAATTATTGTTTTTTGTGGGTTTTTGAAAAGATTAGTAGCTGGTTGGGTAGCCTTTCCGTTTTAGGACTTCTTGCAATCGGTTTGGCATAGACCTGCCTAACTTGGAAGTGTCCTCCGTTGAAATTTTGTGCAACTCATCTAAAACTACATGTTTAAGCATTTGCTTGGAGGTGATGGTGTGCTGCCTTATCCTACGCTCAAGTAAATCCCACAAATGTTTAATAGGATTAAGGTCAGGTGATTGTGGAGGGGTCTTGCATTGATGCGGACATTATATAATATCTAAAGCTTCACATTATGGGCAGTATGCTTCGGGTCGTTATCCTGTTGAAAGTGCCAGCCAGAACCCAGGCCGAGATTTTCAGCACTCTGCTTCAAATTTTCTTTTTAAATATTTAAATAAGCTCTCTGATCAATAATTGACTCAATGAACACCAAATTGCCGACTCCATTGGCAGCCATACATCCCCACACCATAATACCACCTCCGCCATGTTTAACCGTACCCACAAGATTTTGCGCATGAAGGGCTGTGCATGGTTGCCGCCACACAAGCTGACGGTCTTTAATACTAAACAGGCAAAACTTGCTCTCATCTGAGAATCGCACCTTCTGCCAGAACTCGGGCGGCTTATTTATATATGGTTTGGCAAAAGAAATTCGTGTTTCTCGGTTTATGAGCGAAATAAACTGCTTGCTACGCGCTATGCGGCCACGATAGTTAGCTTTTTTTTAATTTTGCGCACGGTGTCGTTATGCATGGTTTTGTTAAACTCTTCCTTAACATTTTGAGCAATTTTCATTGCGGTCAGTCGAGGATTATCCTGAACAAGCTGCAAAATACATCTCGTTGGGTCAGAATAGAAGGTCGTCCTGAACGCGGTTGCGACACGAAAGTTCCAGTTTTTTGAAATTATTCATCACCATTTGAACTGTGGGGTGCGCTCTCCCAAGGGTTTTAGCAATTTCACGGAAAGTTTGGATTTTCTTTCCATAATTCTATTATAATTTTCCGTTCTTCAACTCCAATTACCTTTCTTTTTGAATTCGTCTTTATTAAACTTTTTGAAATAGATTATTCAAAGCACAAAATCGAACCACGAACCAAGAACTTGTGAAAAAAATGAAAAAAAATTTTTGATGGCACGAGCGATCGAGCAAATGAGCGGGGAAGTCCCGTTTTCGTTTCTGTACGTAGACTTTTTCTGACCAATTAACAGGTGCTTTTGAATTCTTTTATTTCTCATAATTTTTCTGTACATTATAATTTAATGTATTTGGGCTTAAAGTAAACATAATATTCTAACTTTTAAATAAAAAATAATTCTTTTGAGAAAAATTGTTTCCTTATTGGTATTTAGTGCAGCGAAGAATTGTTTACTTCTTGTATGTACACTTTTTCTGCTAAGTGTAATTACGTACAAAAGTAAAAATGAGAAGAAGAGAAAATGTAACTAAAAAGTGGACACCACAACAAACAACAAGATCTACAAAAACAGTGCAGTGTATCATAATCAAAACAACAATTGCATATATTTTCCTATATATTCAGTATTTCTTATACTGAAGATTAACTTTCAGTCATTTGCGGTTTGTATCTCTTACAAAAACTACTAATATTCTGGAGTGAATAATATCAACAGTTTCTTCAATTAACTTTTCGTTACATTTTGCATAAAACTCACAATCTTGTAATTTATCATCACAATTTTAGAAATTCACCTTTTTTTTCTGTACGGCAGACAATCAATTACCATCAATTTGCATTATAAATTGAAATATATTTCTCAATTCAGACTTCTGTGATCAATTTTCACAATGCCGATCACAAAATCTTCCACAAATAAAAGCAAAGCCGTTTAAAGTCCCAGAATTTCCAAAGAGTCTGCACTGAAGACAGCACAAAAAACTCCTCCTCTGCAAAAATTACGAATTTATGATTCGTTAATATAAAAGTTCAACTTTGAATCTGATGACCTCATTCAGTTCTGCAACGATTTCAATACAATTCCCATTGAAAGTCCGACCGAATATCCCGTAGAGGTCAGATGAAAAGGCCTACTTGACTGTTGGTCTCGTGCACGGTCGCTTTGAGAACAATATCTCAATTCCAGAAAAGACCTACTTCTCTGGTCACAACTGGATGAGTTCCTAACATACAGGTACGAAATACTAGAAAGACCTAATTTCTTTCACCCCAAGAAAGAAAAGTTCAATCACATCTCTTATGATTCTCAGAAAAGTAAATTTGCGCATAAAATTCACTCTTATGTGACAGAAAATTAAATGGAATTCATATGCAAATTATGCAGTGTCAACCACGCATTAAAATATTTCGCTAAATTTAAGAAACTTTCGGCGCTCGACCGAATTAATTTTGTAAAACAAAATAGTTACTGTAAAACTGCCTCGCCCATACTCACCTGAAAATTAATTGTGGTAGTAAATATTCTTGTATGTATTGTTAGCGGAAGGATCACTCTATGCTTCATGTCAGCACCACGTCACATTCTCCACAATTAAATAGTATATCTCAAACTATTATATCTCAAAAAATCATTTCAATGTCTGCATCTTTACGCACACATTTCCAAGCAAGTGATGTGCCAGAGGAACACCCCTGTTCTTCTCATAAGAAACAGCATCAAGTGCTACCTTCTTTTAATAGGAAGCATAGCACTAAACTGTTCCTTAACATTTTGAGCAATTTTCATTGCGGTCAGTCGAGGATTATCCTGAACAAGCCGCAAAATACATATTTTTTCTCGTTGGGTCAGAATAGAAGCTCGTCCTGAACGCGGTTGCGACACGAAAGTTCCAGTTTTTTGAAATTATTCATCACCATTTGAATTGTGAGGTGCGCTCTCCCAAGGGTTTTAGCAATTTCACGGAAAGTTTGGCCTTCTTTCCATAATTTTATTATAATTTTCCGTTCTTCAACTCCAATTACCTTTCTTTTTGAATTCGTCTTTATTAAACTTTTTGAAATAGATTATTCAAAGCACAAAATCGAACCACGATACGTATTAAATATAGAACTTGTGAAAAAAATGAACAAAAAAATAGCACTAAAGCGCTATGTTTCCTGGCAATAGAAGGCAGGTCAACCTCCCAACTGCACTTATCCCTATAGTGCGCTCGGGAGACACGTTCACTCTCCGAGCGTTGGTTGACCAAGGATCGTAAAAATCCTTTATTTCCTCTGAGCCACAAAAGCGAACCCGGCTTCCAATCGAACACCCCTCGTTCGAAATATCACATATAGGAGGAAAAGCTATTGAAAACTCAAATGAGCTCTGTTCTTTGACACTAGTTTCACCTAAAGCGAGTCAAAGAATAGATGCCAAAGCAATAGTAGTTTCGCAGCTGACTCTATCTCTCCCCACATCCCGTGTGAAACAAGCAAATTGGCAAGAATTCGCCAAACTTGATCTTGATTGACATCCATCATGGAAATAAATGCAATCCCCCTTCCTAATTCTTAAAGTTGCACTCGTGTAAGGGGGTCAGCTTGTTTAAGTCACCTTGTACTTAAACAGATGAAAGTAGCCGTTAGGTGACACACGTCGCATTTATAATTGTTTAATCTGTGTTGTATCATTCTCTTCGGTGATGTAAGAAAAATTCATATGATATTTTGCGTTATCATTCGTATTTCTATTCTTTGACTGCGGCATGCTAAGTGAGGTTCGTCATATTTTAACCCTTGCCATGTAACGTCGTTTTTCGCACCTCTTCTGTGTAACGTCGGGTCACTTGTGCACTTTTCAAATTTGACCTGGCTCCCACAACGGCTGTTTACGCACTAAACTGTCGGTCCTTGGGGAGCTAGTAGCTTTCCAGTGTACAATTTTTTCCAGCCTAGTATGGCCCCGCCCCTTCCGCCCCCCTTCAAGCTACAAGGTATAGTCACTTTCGGGAGGGCACAAGTGACCCGACGTTACACGTTAAGGGTTAAAAAATAAGAAACTACATTCAACTAAACACTAAATTGCGTGTATTACTAAATATAAACGATGTGTATTTAAACACTGTGGGTGCCGTAGCTTAGTGGTTAGTGTGTTGGCCTTCTGATCTGTTGTGGGTTCGATTCCTGGCTGAAGCATAACAAATTTAATATCGCAAAGATTTTTCTTTCGAACGGTACTCACCTGTCGGCAAGCAATTGGTAATTCTTCCGGCAGTAACAAATTGCCATGAAAAAGCTTCTAAAAGAACTCTGTGACAAAGCTCAGAAAAAGTGATGTCGCCAGAGGTCTGCCGCTAGGAACTGGCTATAATAAGTAGGTCCCTTCTAATACTGTCCAAAATCTAACACGCACAACACTAATGGAAGAGAAGCTCGGCCAATGAGCCTTTCGGGGCTTTAGGTGCCACATATTTATTTATTTTTATTTGTATATGAATATATTAGAATTATTTTTCTATTACTTTCACACCTTTCTACTACTACAATTTTAAGTTGAAAAGGTATGTGAAAAAATAATGCTTACGAGAAGCCAAAAATGGCCAGAGGGTAAAGCAATAATAACAATAGGTGGCGAACTCACGAATAGGAAAAATACATATAAAAAATGGAAATTCTTTGAGCGGGAGTGTCTTTCCGTTCCTCAGTGTTCTTATAGTGTTCTATTCGACGAAAGGTAGATTGAGCAGATAGTAGCAGTTGAACACCTTGACTTGGAAACGTCAAACATTCTTTGCATTTCACTTTATGGTTAACAGTAACGTCAAATACATACATTATTGTGCAAAATAAATGCAACCAATTTGTATTTGTTATAATTTCATTGTTTCTAATTAAATGAAATTTTACACAATCTGTTATAAAAATATAGTTAGTTCAACAACAAAACTATCTAACATCCGAGTTTCAAGGTTTGTGCAAAAATTTGAAAATTTAACTTAAATGTTTTTAAATACATTTATTTTTTTCAAGAACCGACTTTTTTCGGAAATAAGCCTTATTTACCTATCAGCACGATATTAAAGCCTTTACAACGGTGTGTAAAAAATGTTTTAAAAGAATTTAAATGCATAAAATTTTTTTTTTTCAAAATTATATTTCATAATGTTTTTTCAATATGGACGGCTTTCAATACAATTACCTGTATGTCTTCAAATTAAGTATCGCAACCAACAGTATTTTACGATGTCTTTTTTGATAGCCGCAAAAAAAATAACTCTTATGTGTCCGACGCCGACTACGCACCCAACAATATTTTAGGATGTCTTTTTTGATAGCTGTCCTTTTTCCGGGCGCAAAATAACAGCCCTTATTGGCCAAACGCCGGCTTTACGACGATCAGTATTTGTACAGTATTATGACTATCTCACTACTCTTTCACTATGCACGTATGGTATGATCATAAAAAATATATTTAAAATATATACAAATTCTTTTCATTGGAAAGGTAATCCTATGACCTTTAAAATAATATATAATTTTTGATAGTTTAGCGGTGGATTTTTTCGAAAAAAATCGGTTTTTACCAAAATTTGTATAAAAATTCTATATTTTTCTTCATAACATTTAAAAATTCAAAAATTCATATGAAATGTTATATACCTACAAAAAGGTATTAAAATTACCTGTTTTGATACCTGTCTACGCCATAGTAAAAATCGTTGTTGCCGGTGTATTTTGGGGTCAATTGGGGGAATGGGTTGAGTTGGTCATCTGTTTTCACCGTGTATGAAGGTTGTTCCCATTCCGCTATTCACGCTCTTTTTCTTTTCTTTCTCGTACCCTCTCTCTATTTTTTTAATTTGCATTTATTTTCTCCTACTTTCTCTCTCTCTCCTTTTTTATTACATTTACTATCTTGCACTCTCTCTCTCTCTCTCTTTCTCTTGCCTTATTTATGTTCTATCAAAGTGCAATATCTTTTCTTATCAGTTTTCTATTTATTTTTTGTTTGATATTATGCTTTTGAGCAAATCCATAAGGTACGCTGTGCAGTGCGCGTCCCCCCCTCACCAAAAATTAAATTAAATTAAAAACACAATAAGTACAAATAAAGACTATATTGAAAGATTAATTGTGTACAAAACAGTCTAAGTATACTTATGGATTGGGAAAAATAAATCTAAATTAAACTAAACCCAAACTAAAAGTGAAATTTATTAAAAAACCAGACAAATAGAGCAAACTAACAAATACTAATTATGTGTGAATTTGTAGCGGCAGCGGCTCGAGCAAACAACAATAACGACAACAGCAATGACAACATCATCCCAAGACAAGGCCTTATCATCGCGCGGCCCACCGGCATCACTCCCCTCATACTCAATAACCATATTGCGACGCCACCGTCAAATTTTTAGTTTGTTGTAACGGCAAGAATAACCTGTATCCGACACAATTTATTATTTTTGCTTTCTCAAGGAGGCCGTATTCTGCACTTATGCTTAATAAATAACTAAGCATGAAGATAGTTTTGATTAATTTAAAAAAAAAAAACACTTTCAGTTTTGTTTGTTTCTTTCTCGGTTTGGTTGGCGGAATATATACTCGCATAAGCCAGGTTGTCCCACAATTTATATTTTCTCGTCTTAGTTATAGTTTTTCCAATTAATTTCTGAACATACATTCAGCTTCATAGTAATCGTCCTTTGGTACAATTCGTATATGAAATAGTCATTCACAGACCGAATGGAATACCGTTTTAGAAACAATAATTTTTTCTTCTTTGAGTACTAAGTAATTCGTGTGTCTTTCTTCCGTTTTAAGTTATATTAATATTGCATTAATCTCTTTTGTTAAAATTAACATTTAATATGATATACCAAAAGTACCGTTCATTTACTGTAAAATTCAATCAACTGTAAAATTTAGTCAAAACGAAGTCACATTTAATTGTACGCCATTTTGTGACACGCAAAAACAAAAATAAGAATGATAAAACACAACCTACAGACAATCACGTCCAGAGTAACACGTCCGTACCTCACGCGCTATTGCTTTTTTAGTTTATTTCCTATTTATTTATAAAAGTCTATTCTCCCCACATTGTACGCATAGAAAGCGATCAGCTGACACGATTTAACGGAAAAATCAAATTGCTTTTGATTCTCTCCGCTACGGGCACCGCTACGTCACCGTTCTCCGGTGATTTTTCGGCGGTGGGCAGTTGAGCTATTAGTCATAAGGGAAATAATAAAATATATGCAATTGTTGTACCTTGGTTCGATGTTAAATTTTATTATTAAATGGTTTTTATATAGTATATTATTTGCTTTCCGCTTTCCGCATACTCTTAGAGCGAGCCCTCTGCTTCACGTTGGGAATATTATTATAAAATTAAATAATAAATAAAAATAAAATAAATAATGGTTTCAACAATATCACTAATTATTTTCTATAAAGACAAAATTCGTAATCCATAAACCGATCCTAGTATTAGTTTATACCATGATATTTTCATGAATAAGCTTTATTGGATGCACAGTACAAGAGGCTCTACTTTCAAAAACAAAATTCTAGACGAATCTCCATGGAGTTAAGGATCACTGTTATATGCGAATAAATTTCTTACATCCATGACCATTGATATATTTCAGTGAGTGTACTAATTGTTCATGTTCCATTAAAATGAATTTACACACTCCATTTTACAATAGCAATGCACCGCCTAGTACTCCGGACACTTTATGTGGTACAATCATTTTACCAGCAATGCTTAACACATTGTGTCTTACTTTCATATGATTTATTAAAGATTGCTTAAAGTTGAAAGCGGCCCACAAAATTCACACTTGTTTTCTCGTGCATTTTTATGTATTTTCATATGCTGCATTAATGTTTGGTGACGCACAAATTTAGAACCACAATCACTGCACACGTGATTACGTTCTCCCGTATGCCTCATTTTATGGTCTCTCAGTCGTTCTACTGTGAAGAATGCCTTTTGGCACTTTTCACATTTATAGGGGCGATAATTTTGGTGTCTCCTCATATGTTTCGATAGCATACCGGTTGCATAAAAACCTTTTCCACATGCAGTACATATAAAGGGCTTTTCTCCCGTATGTATTCGTTCATGTATTTCCACTTCATTATTTGTGTAAAATTTTTTTGAACAATGTGCACATACATGATTCTTTATGCCTGTGTGGCGTAGCTGATGTTGTCATAAAGCAGATTTCATCTTAAAAGATGTATCACACAAGTCACACTTAAATGCTAGTACATCGCCATGTGTAGGTTGGTGTGCTCGCAGAATACTCATAGAAGTAAAGAATTTTTTGCATACCTCGCAAACATATGGTTGCGTTTTTTTCCGCTTGCGCAATTCAATTGGAAAACCATCGTTGGCGTCTTCCTATCAAATACATTCTTGTTTAATAGAGTTATAGACATATTATATTATACTTTTATTCTGACTTTAATATTGTCCGATTCGCCGCTTTCCAATTTTTCGATATTTAGTTTAATATCCCTTTTTCTTTTCCGTAATCTCTTTGAGACATTAATGCTTGCTTCCTGTTATATGGTTTTAAATATAATTAATTTCAATACAGTATGCATTTTTCCATTAATTACATCTGGTATATCTTCCGTAGTGTATAATTTGATGTTTTTGTTCTGGACATTGCCCGAAACTATATTTTTATTAACCTGCTTTCTTCTTTTGCGTAATCTCATTGGAAAAGCGATGTTTGTTTCCTATTAAATAGTTTCAATTTAAACTAAGTGAACCACAATCTACCATTATTTCTTACTTTTGGTTTTTCCTCAATAATGTCCAATCCTTCGTGTTCACGGAAAGTTTGCTGTATAGTTTCTTCCACAGCAATTTCAATTACTTCGAATGCTGCCAGTCTTGAAATATCTTCGCTTTCCACATCACGTTGGAATTGATCGTGTGATGTGTTTTGAATACCTTGGTGTGGAATTCCTATATCGTTCGCGTTCCATTTTACATCTGTGTCGTGTAACTGTGATATATGATCCAATAACGTTGGGAAATGTTCATATTTTTCCCCACATAGTGAACAATGGAATGCAAATAATTTTTGAGATGTTATGAAAATCTCTCCACACCGTGTTTTGGTCATATAATTCCCTTTCATAATGTCGAACACAAGAGGTATTTATACTATTGACACAAATCCAGATTACTCTGAAGTATTAATACTAAAGCAATTGACGTATATAGTAAACATGCTTTATGTCACATGCAACTACTGCTCACATAAATGGGATTGTATTCGAGATGATTGGAGTTAGCTTACATAACACAGAAATTTAAGACTTTCAAAAGCATGTTAACAAAATTGTATTGAACAAATAATTTTACAAGTGACGAAATTCTTTGCCGTCATCTTCGTGTTTTGTTATTATATCTTGCATGTGGAAACTACGGCTACCCAAGACTAATGCAGTGATTATATTATCCCGTGGTTATAGTATAGCCTAGACAGACGACAGCGTTAATCTGTATTACCGGCGCACTTAATCCGAATAAAATATTAACCTGACAGACGGCAGTATTGCGGATTAACTAAACGGCTGATTGCTGTTTTATTAGGTCTGCTCTCTTACATTACTATCACTATCAATTTATGTCATCTGTCACTCTCGATTTGAGAAAATCTACAAGAAGTACGTGAACTGAAAACTATCAGAAACTTGTAAATTGACATTCACCGTTCGTAATTGACAGCTGGATTTATTTGTTCGCCAACGCTTTTGATGTTGAAAACTGTTAACAATTGTTGAAAGTTTTTTGCTGCGAACACACCTAATATTTTGTAAAATGGATCGAGAAAAATTCACAATAGAAAATTTGTAGCAGTGTTGCCATCGCAAATTGCCCTAATCCTCTTTTATTTTGAGAATTAACTTATGGAGTTTATGCGGATTAGCTGCAGTTAATGCCCGAGTTAATTCGAATTAACTTGGTAATCCGGAATAGGCTGCCGTCTGTCTAAGTTATTACCAATTAATTGAACTCTAATGATAATATTATTCAAATAATATTTTTTCAAAATAATTGTGCTGCATTAAATTCCAATTGATTCCATAATGGATACCGCGCTTAATGATTTGATAAAAACATATTTGTGTTTTTGGAACGATAATCATAGAAGTGTACTGTATCATCGAAAAATCTGCAAAAATGAAAAAAGTCAAGTGGGATAAAAAAATGGCTAAAAAAACCAAGTACAAATGTTTCTTTCACATTCCTGATAAAGGACTTACCACATAATGACTTCTGGGTCTTCAAAAATTACATAAGGATGACCGAAGCGAAAGTGAAACGTCAGTTGGAAATGCAATACCGCCAGATCAACAACTGACAGTGCTGGTGTGGGTAGGTAGGTAGGTAGAATGGCTGCGAACCTGGTCGCTCAAGTAGGAAACAAAATGTCGTTTTGAGCCATAAATCTCGCTAAGATCTACTGAGTGTTGAAGGATATGTTACAACCACCCGGAGTTGTTTATGAATTGAAGGACATGGGAGATCTCTATTTTAGATACCTGTCTTAGGTTGTCAAAGAAATGGCTACCTAAGGATATTAATCGGTTTCTGGATAAGGCCGGACATTTGCACAAGAAATGCTCTACCGTCTCCTTAGCGATTATATCGTTACAGCTGCTGGAGTGGTCGTTGTGCGGAATACCCATTTTCTCTGCATGTGTACCAATGGCCCAGTGGGGTGTGCATACTGCTATTAGTTTGTGTATGACGGTCCTAGGTCTACTCAGAAGGCTTCTTGTCCTTTTCTCGTTGTGGTCTGGCCAGGTGGATTTTGAAATTGCGCAGGTTGTGGTGCTTGTCCATTTCCGTTGCGCTTTGTTTAGGTAATATTTTTGAATGATCCCCTTGGCTTCGGCTAGGGGAACACCTAAATCGGCGTTGGTTGTTCGTTCGTTGTCTGCAGATGAGCCTCTACGGGCTAGCTCATCAGCATTCTCGTTGCCTGCGATTCCCTTGTGTCCTGGAACCCAGATAACTGATACTTCGAGGTTAGCAGTTATTGAGGTTATTATTTGTTTATATTCTCCGACCAGCTTTGAACTAACAGCCTTTGTCTGAGTCTGAGTGCCGTATGCGTTGCAGTACATAGTATGTTTAACTCAATTGGGAGGAGGTTCAAAATAGGATCCAAGGCCGCTGCAGAGCATGTGCGACAGGCCCCGGTGGCACCAACGCACGCTGTGCTCTGAACTTTCCGTAGTTTATTGGTGATATAGTTCTTCCGAAGAGCTTCCCACCAATCTACAGAGCCATAGGTCAACACCGGTCTCACAACCGCTTGGTACATACAGAGTACCATGTTTGGTATTAGACCCCATTTCTTTCGAAACATCGATTTGCAAACATAGAAATCGATGCAGGTCTTCCGTACTCTCTTCTCGGTGCATGTTTTCCAATTCAGCTTGCAGTCTATAGTCAGTCCCAGATATTTGGTACTGTTCGATAAGGTTAGTTGTTGTCCATTTAATGTTGGTCAGACTACAGACAGGTAGGTGGTTTGTACTTCCTTGTAAAGAGTAGTAACTCCGTCCTATCCGCATTCAACTTAAGGTCACATCCTTGTGCCCACCTACTAAGTTTTACTAATGTTCTTTCCATGATTTCACACATCACGGAAGGGAAGGGACCCGCGACTAGGATCGCCACATCATCAGCATACGCTACAATCTTAACGCCATTTGCGTTAAGTTCCACAAGGATATCGTTTATGGTTATGACCCAAAACAGGTGGGACAGCACGCCCCCTGCGGTGTGCCCCTACGTACCCTCTTGCTGCGTTTCGTACCCCATAGCTCAGCTGTTATTTCGCGGTTGAGAAGTAGGAATAAGATATAATTCCTAATTGGTTCTCCTATTTCTGCCCTGGCAAGGGCGGATCTAATTGAATCTGCCTTGAGGTTATTGAACGCTCCCTCTACGTCAACAAACGCCGCCGTAGTGAATTTCTTATGCAGAAGGGACTTCTCCACTGTGCGTACCACCTAATGTAGCGCAGTTTCTGTTGACCTCCCCCTCAAGTACGCGTGTTGCAGTGTAGAGAGAGATTGCTCATCTATCCGTATAGCTTTTTTATATTCCCTCAGGGAAAATCTATATTCCTGATTGTCACCCGTTGCATAGCAATCATTAAAGATTTTTCTGAGCTTGGACCTCAGGTCACTCAGTTCCCTATCCCACCACGGCGGAATAAGGAACTTCCTACTCCTAGAAATGGGGCAGGCAACTTTGTACGTCATCTGAAAACTTTTTTCTAGATATTTTACACGGTCTTCTAGATTATCTCGGGACTCTATGGTTGTTCTATTTCTACGGAGTCTATCGCTAACTACCTTGTCAAATAGATTCCAGGATGTTCGTTTGAGGTTTCTATGTGGCGGTCTAATCTCCCCCTCCCAGCCTAAATCAAAGAATCATTCGATGATCCGACAGGGAGATTTGTTTCGAAGCTATCCAGTTACGAATTACATGGTCGGGAGAATTTTTTGTAAGTGTAATGTCAAGGACTTCTTCCCACCCCCTGCAGATTTCTGAACCAGAGAAAAGTGTGGTAGGTGAATCGCCCCTGTTACAAATGTTGAGATCGTAGGATATTATAAAATTAAAAGATACTCACCTCGCTCATTTGTTTCGCTACTTCACATGTCTTGCATTGGCGTCGCAGCCCAATATAGCATCCTTTTTGCTAGTTCTGATGTTGCTGATAAGTCGTTGGACCTGCTCGGGGGGCGCTGGATGGTCACGCGCCAAATACCCAGAAGCGATCGTGAGACTGCGACCGCTTTGCGACTAAATCTTGACCACTACGACATCGTAAGAACTAAAATTAGGTAGAAAGAAAGCATTAATTGTATTCCTTACCAGGATACAAGCCCTAGGCTTACCTTCCCCATGAGTATAAAAAAGGTTGTAGTCCCTGGTGTGCAGACCCATCATCTTTGAGCGCCATATCCAGGGTTCCTGTATGAGACAGATGTCGAAGTCCTCCAACCTGAGTAGGATTATGAGGTTTTCCGAGGCTGCTTTGGCATGCTGCAAGTTAATCTGCGCCACCCTCAGCATCTGCTTGTTTGCTGGTTTGTGGCGCACTTCCAGTTTGCTCGGCTGATGACGAGGCACATTCCCCGGACGGCTCGGCCAGCTTAAGCCCCCTAAACCTCCTCGCAGTTGAAGGCAGGAACTGGAGTCTGTTTCTCCAAGAGGTGCTCGACGATCATCTCAGATAGCCATCCCTCAATGGATATCCACACTGCCAATACCGGCCTTCCATTGTTGCTCTTCGTGTCAACAATATCAACCTGGCAAGGAGGTCTCTGACCACCTCACTATAGGGTTGCTTTGATGACGCTGGAGCAACAGAGGAAGGACCCACCTCCCCCTGCTTGGAGTACTTGCCCTTTTTCGCGAGGTGATCAGTCACGTCCTGTGACCGATTTCGCTTCGCTGTCTGCTTCGGACCCGTATGTTGCTGTGGCTGTGCTGCTTTATTTGCGAGGGAAATCACGTACTGCTTGACCACCGCCTCGTACCTGGCCTTGCCCTCTGCGTCCCGCTCGTGGACTTGCCCATCTCTCTTATTTTTTTGCTCTTAGATACCTCGCTTTCAGCAGGGTACCGGACGACTTTTTCGACTTCTTGGGGGCCACTGTGGCTGGTGTGCTCCCTTTGTTGGATGTGGATGGTAAATTAGGTAAAATAGGGTCGGTGACAGGGTGCTATGTATGGGACCATTGTCATCCTTGTTTTTGACGCTCTCCTGACTACTGGCCAAGAGATCATCCTCCGAAAGCGCTCTCAGAGCGCTCTTCCTGACTTCCTGTTTTTTGTTTTTTTATTTGATGTATGTTCTCCGTTTTGAATCCCACGAGTAATCTGGAAAGGGACCCTCCCCAGCAGACCCAGAATACCAGGGTAAGGCACTTAATACAACCGACCTTGTCTGGGCATCGGAGGGGACCGGTAACGACTTGGTTTTTTTTAACACTGCAACCCATTCAGCTATCGGCACGGGTACCTCAACACCTTAGCTTAAAGTGTTAAGTCGTCAGAGCCTCTTCTGTTATTGATAGGATGCACCGACGTGTAGGTGATGTTGACAATTGGATAGGAGAGGCTATATAATCGCGCCACTACCCCATTAGTACCCCGTGCTGGTGTTAATTAGCTCTCAACTCTTTCCTATATTGGCTTCAAAGGATTGAAATTTTGCCCGGATATCATGTCTTGCTATATCGCTAACAATTTTAGACAATAGCTTTTGCATAGCATCTAGGGCCTGTTCCCGTTTTTCCCGATTAGAATAACTTGGATTTCTTGTATCACACAAGCGTTCATAAATTTGCAGCAGAGTAATAAAGTCTTCAGTGAGAACAGTGAGAGGTCTGCTCCACTAAAACACCATTTCTAAATAAAATAGTAATTTTAAAGTTATAGAACTTCTTTACTTAACGAGAAAATTCTTTCAATCAGTACATACTCAGAATATAAAATAAACGCTAGTAGCTCTTTTTCTTCCTTTTCATTTGGTTTGTGAAGTGACTGCGGCTCTGCCTACGCATATGTTGAGTAAGCTGGAGAGCAGCGGCCAATTTATTTTTCTTTTAAATTTTTTTTTGAATTTGATAATTCTTTTTTTGTTTTGTTTTTTTTTTACGAATAACCGCGTAAGGCGTTTCCAGCAATTATTGAGCTCAATACGTGTAGGAAAACTCGCATGGGGTGCTTGTTTGCTGCTGGTGCTTTTTTTGTTTGGTTTGTTTTAAATAATAACCCCGGTGTCTTCCGCTTACTTCTGAAGTGAGCCACCTACACTGTAGGAATTTATTGTTCTTTTTGTATTGTTTTATTTAATAATTATTTTCAGTTTTTGGTAAAAAAAAAATTGTTAGTGCAATTGATCAAAAAATTATGTTTCTGTAATACTCTATAAGAAACATGTTGTGCTAATTTCGGCGAATGAGGTGATCACCCTGGCGTTCGAATTTTTTTTGCAATGATCGTGTGACGTGTAATCTTGATAAGGAAGATACGCGCGACCAGGCTCCCGGGTTTTAAATAGCGTAACATTTTTTCTGTAAAGGCAAGTGAGGTATGTGAATGCATGCGTATGCAACAAATAATGGAGGTAATGGGTGATTATGTGTCTTGTTGTTTCGTATATGGAAGGCAAAATAGAAAATCAGAAATTTGATGAGTCTTTCTCTACCTTCAAGAAACGAGACCAAAAGCAACAACAAATACACAGGCATAGATGAGTGTGTGTACCAATGCGAGTGTAATCGAGAAAAGACGAAAAATTTGATGTGTTAGCGCGTCTTCCTCTTGATTTTGTTCTGCTGGATGGCATAAAAATGAAAAAATCTTGAAAAAATTGCAAAAATTCAACTATTGAACCAAAGAAGTTGCACGACCAAACACACATGAATTTCAGCCAAGACTAAAAATTAGACCACTCAATCCTGCAGCGAGCGCTGAAAATGTTCACTCAAAACCTGACATTTTTTATGGTGCTCTCGCTTTTTTGTTGACTAACCTACTCATTTGAAATATTTTATTTCATTATGCAAAGTTGATATTTCTTTATTTATGAAAAAATATTATTCCTCAAGAAACGAGAGCAAAAGCAACGAGAGCAAGTCCCCCAGCGGGTTTCGAATATAACACCTTCTTAGCTGGAGCGTGTTCTTCCATTCGCTCGACATGACTTAGCCAGCGCAGACGCTGGATTTTGATGCGCTTTACTATGTCAATATCGGCATACAGCTCGTACAGCACATGGTTGTACCTTATTCGGTACTCGCCACCAACGTCATATGTTAGGACAGGCATGATGAGAGACTTGTAGAGTGTAGTTTTCGTTCTTCGAGAGAGAGCTCGACTTCTCAATTGCTTACTTAGCCCAAAGTAGCACCTGTTTGCAAGAGTGATCCTTCGCAATATCTCCAGGCTGACGTCATTACTGCTGCTAATGCTGGTTCCAAGGTAGACAAAGTCCCTTACTACTTCAAAAGCGTAGTTGTCAATAGTGACGTGCTGTCCAAGACGCCGGGACTCTTTGTTTGTTGACACTAGATGCAGAGAGGTCCTTCCCAATTTTCACTGCACAACAGAAGTTATGCAGTGTCATTCTACAAAGTCGGATGAGCTTTGCCGGAATACCGAACTCAGACTTTGTTGCGTAGAGGTAATCCCTTACAGGACTGTCGAAAGCGGCTTTATAATCAGGTCTTCTCCAGGATTTGGCGCAGTGTGAAAATTTGGTCCATGGTGGATTTACCAGTTCTGAAGTCACACTGATAAGGTACAATCAAGTTGCTGAGTTTAGGTTTCAACCTTTCACACAATACGCTCGATAGGACTTTGCATGAGATACTCAGGAGACTTATTCTACGGTAGTTGAGCAGATTATGGGGTCTCCTTTATTCTATACGGGACAGAGAACACTGAGCCTCCAATCCTCAGGCATGCTTTCATCCGACCATATTCTGCTTATAATCGGGGTTATCGGGCAATCCTCTCCACTGGCGGAATTGTTCGTAGCATCGCCATTCAGTAACGCGGAGAAGTGTTCTCTCCATAGGCTCAGTGCACTCTGGACATCTGTAACCAGATTCCCATTTCCACCACGACAAGAAGAGGCTCCGGTATTTAAACCGCCACTCAGGCGCCTGATCTTCTCGAAGAATTTTCGAGTCTCATTCTTGTCGGTACACATCTCTATCTCCTCACAATCGCGTCTTTCTTGTTCTCTTTTTTTGCGCCTAAAAAGACGTCTCTATGCACTCGTTTTCTCTCTATACCGCTCCTTAACAGCTCGCGTTGCGCCTGCACACAGGGTTTTTCTGTAGGCGGCGTCTTTCTCTGCGGTAGCGTCGCGACACTCCTGATCATACCACTCATTCCTCAGAGGCCGGTAGTAACCGATTACCTCCCCGGCAGCAGTAGTCATGGAGTGGGATATATGTGTCCACCGTGCGCATGTATCATCAAGTGGGGGAGTGTTCTGCATAAGCAGATCCGATAGTCGAGTGGAAAATGCATCTGCTGTCTCTGATGATCGCAGCTTACTGACGTCGAGCTTTCTCTGTGTGGGACTTCTCTTGTTATTTGCGACAGTAGTGATCCGAGTCGATGTTGGCACCACGGATGGATTTTACGTCCATCACACTGGAAGCATGCCTTCCGTCAATCACCACATGATCAATTTGGTTTCTTGTTCTTTGATCTGGAGACAGCCATGTCGCTTTGTGGACGTCGAGATACTGGAATCTGGTACCACCAATTACCATGTTTCGTGCTGCGGCGAAGTCGATCAGTCTCATTCCGTTATCGGAGGTGTTCTGGCGGAGGCTGAATTTTCCGATAGTTGGACCAAAGTTACCTTCCTTGCCCACCCTGGCATTAAAGTCGCCAAGCACGATTTTGATATCGTGGCGGGGGCGGCGGTCGTAAGCTTCTTCGAGGCGCTGAAAGAAGCTCTCCTAGGTCACATTGTCCTTCTCATCCGTCGGAGCGTGGGCACATATAAGGCTGATGTTAAAGAATTTTGCCTTGATGTGGGTTGTGGTCAGCCGCTCGTTCATAGGCTTCAAATGTGAGACAAGATGTCGTAGTCTCTTGCTGACCAAAAATCCACATCCTAAATCGTGACTTTCAACATGGCAACTGTAGTAGATGTCACAGGACGCTCTTTTGGAGCAGCCCTGTCCTGTCCATCGCATTTCCTGGAGAGCGGTGATGTCGGCTCTGTATTTTTCGAGGACATCAACCAGCTGGATAGAGGCACCCTCCCTATAAAGGGACCGGACATTCCAGGTGCATATCCGTAAATCATTGTCCTTTTTTCGTTTGCGGGGGTCATCAACAAAGGGGGTAGTCCGTTTTCGAGGCATTTTTATATTATTCACTGGGCAAGTTTTTTTATGTGGCGGGTCCCAAACCCAATGCCCAACCTCTAACCTACGAGATTTTCGCCACTCACTTCAGCCGCCTTCCAGCGTGTGCCAGGAAGACGTTGCCCTGTGGTCGCCACATAGAGGGCCCCCATTAATTATAATGAAGACGCCATCACATAGTAAGCAGAGCAAGCTGCATGATTATCCCTCATTAACAAATAAAGGTATCATCACATAGCGCTCAGATCAAACTACATGACATCCAGTGAGTTGACTTGCGATGAGTTCAACAGTTCGATGAGTTGCGCTAGCCCCACCCGGTTGAGGCAATTAGACACGTTACCTTGTGAAAACACCACCAGACCGCCAACATAGTATATATACATATATATATATAGCATAGTATCTAATATAGTATAGTGGGTTACTCATCACTATTTTGAATGACATTTTTGTGAAAGACACTAATATAGGCAGCATCGAAACGAATGTGATAAAAAAGAAATAGGCGATAACCAGAAAAAGCCAACGAGAAAGAAAGAGAAGAATCTCGATAAAGGAAGATTCTGCGGTGTTGCCACAGAGTATAAATAGACCCAGTTTTGACAAGTGCAAATCAATCTAATCCCGAACGTGATTGCGCAAACATCGATACAGTTTCAGAGGCAAAAGTTGCAAGTTATTAAAGTGTTATTGTAAATAATTAATTGTAAACAGAGTTGATTAAATAAATTGTTGCTGTGTATTGTTGTACAAAATAAGTGTTGCAATTATTATTAATTGCAAATAGAATTAATTCAAATAGAATTAAACGCTCACAGAATAAAAACATAACAATTGGCGTCAGAAGTGGGATTCTGTAAAGATGGTGAAAATTGACCAACTAAAAGTGGATCAACCTATCGTCATCAGGTACAAAAGCAGAACTGTTGGTGAGGCTAAGGGCATTAATGTAGAAGAACATGAGTTCTTTGAGGAAGCCGAGATACATGCAGGCGTGCACGCTGAAGAAGAGAGCAAGATAGTTTCGAGTGGTCTTCTCATGGATTTAATGAAAACCATGATGCAAGAGCTACAAGATAATGCGTATCGCCATGAAATAATTATGGTAGAATTATAGAAAAGATTTGATTCCTGGTTTCAAGAACATTCGGCTCGCCAAGAAAACGCTATGAGAGAATTGCAGAATTCAATTGACTCCAAGCTTAAAGAACATTCGGCTCGCCAAAAACACGGCTGCGAGAATCTACAAAAAGGAATACTAGATTTCAGGAAATTTCTAAAACTATTAATGTCAGCGTCAAAGTGCTGAAAGGACATGTAGATGATTTGGATGGTATGCCGAAGGAACATGTAGACAGACATGATGACTTGGAAGAAAAGCTTGAGAAATTAGAGTGCAACCTTAATAAAATAAAAATAAGTGGAGCAACCATATCAGTGATAAGATCATCAATTAAAATTAAACTAAAGCCATCATTTGATGGAACTACATCTGCAAGCTTCAGTTCGAGACAACAGCTTCGAAGAATCAATGGGATGATAGTGACAAAACTGCTGCTTTAATAATAGCATTAAAGGGTAATGCGTAAGAAATCTTGCAGATGGTTCCAGAGAAAGATCGTGGTAGCTATCAGTCACTGATGAACACACTCCAGCTGAAATATGGAAATGAATATAAGAGTCAATTGCATCGAATGGAATTAAGATCGCGAGTGCAACGGAGCAATGAGAGCCTTCAGGATTTTACTTCCGACATTGAGCGCTTATGTCATCTTGCGTTCTCTGGTAATTCGAAGGAATTCATCAAGAAAATAAAAATAGAGGCATTCATAGATGGTATACGCAACGGAGAGACTAAGCGTGCCCTAGTCATGTCACCAAGGGAGTACATATGCGGAAACAATTAGTAGTCCCTTGACGTATGAAGCCGTTTAGTGAGTCGACCAATGCCACAAGGACGCCAACTAGAAACGGAAACATCAGATCTGGTTGAAGCAGTGTGTCAGACATTCAAGTCAGTAGTGTAACCTGAAGCAAGAGCAACAGGTCGACGCGAAAACAAATTTACTGGTAAGTGCTTCATTTGCGACAAACGAGGACACATATCGCGTGATTGGCGTCTACCATGAAACCGATCGAGATCGAATTCTCCAGAAGAAGACAACAGAAGGAGGATAAGGTGGAAAGCGATCGCTCCGCTAACACAAATCCATCGTTAAACTAAATCGAGTCAGTACAGCGGGGCGTGAACTGACTCCAACAGTTGGTTGCCCCATCATTCACATTTCACAACAGCGTGTGCCAAGCAGCCTGACTATTGATGGAAAACTGAACAATATAAAGTTCATGTGAACTCTGGATACTGGTGCATCACTTTTTGAGCCTTTAATGGGAATAAAATTGCGTACAGCAACGGGTGAGGATGCACAAATCCTGGATAAGATAAAGAAAATAGTATCTATTGGAAATTGTTCAGTCAGTTTAGTTCAATCTTTTTTTGAAATGGAAAAACTGAAACTCATTTGTTTCGCTACTTCACATGTCTTGCATTGGCGTCGCAGCCCAATATAGCATCCTTTTTGCTAGTTCTGATGTTGCTGATAAGTCGTTGGACCTGCTCGGGGGGCGCTGGATGGTCACGCGCCAAATACCCAGAAGCGATCGTGAGACTGCGACCGCTTTGCGACTAAATCTTGACCACTACGACATCGTAAGAACTAAAATTAGGTAGAAAGAAAGCATTAATTGTATTCCTTACCAGGATACAAGCCCTAGGCTTACCTTCCCCATGAGTATAAAAAAGGTTGTAGTCCCTGGTGTGCAGACCCATCATCTTTGAGCGCCATATCCAGGGTTCCTGTATGAGACAGATGTCGAAGTCCTCCAACCTGAGTAGGATTATGAGGTTTTCCGAGGCTGCTTTGGCATGCTGCAAGTTAATCTGCGCCACCCTCAGCATCTGCTTGTTTGCTGGTTTGTGGCGCACTTCCAGTTTGCTCGGCTGATGACGAGGCACATTCCCCGGACGGCTCGGCCAGCTTAAGCCCCCTAAACCTCCTCGCAGTTGAAGGCAGGAACTGGAGTCTGTTTCTCCAAGAGGTGCTCGACGATCATCTCAGATAGCCATCCCTCAATGGATATCCACACTGCCAATACCGGCCTTCCATTGTTGCTCTTCGTGTCAACAATATCAACCTGGCAAGGAGGTCTCTGACCACCTCACTATAGGGTTGCTTTGATGACGCTGGAGCAACAGAGGAAGGACCCACCTCCCCCTGCTTGGAGTACTTGCCCTTTTTCGCGAGGTGATCAGTCACGTCCTGTGACCGATTTCGCTTCGCTGTCTGCTTCGGACCCGTATGTTGCTGTGGCTGTGCTGCTTTATTTGCGAGGGAAATCACGTACTGCTTGACCACCGCCTCGTACCTGGCCTTGCCCTCTGCGTCCCGCTCGTGGACTTGCCCATCTCTCTTATTTTTTTGCTCTTAGATACCTCGCTTTCAGCAGGGTACCGGACGACTTTTTCGACTTCTTGGGGGCCACTGTGGCTGGTGTGCTCCCTTTGTTGGATGTGGATGGTAAATTAGGTAAAATAGGGTCGGTGACAGGGTGCTATGTATGGGACCATTGTCATCCTTGTTTTTGACGCTCTCCTGACTACTGGCCAAGAGATCATCCTCCGAAAGCGCTCTCAGAGCGCTCTTCCTGACTTCCTGTTTTTTGTTTTTTTATTTGATGTATGTTCTCCGTTTTGAATCCCACGAGTAATCTGGAAAGGGACCCTCCCCAGCAGACCCAGAATACCAGGGTAAGGCACTTAATACAACCGACCTTGTCTGGGCATCGGAGGGGACCGGTAACGACTTGGTTTTTTTTAACACTGCAACCCATTCAGCTATCGGCACGGGTACCTCAACACCTTAGCTTAAAGTGTTAAGTCGTCAGAGCCTCTTCTGTTATTGATAGGATGCACCGACGTGTAGGTGATGTTGACAATTGGATAGGAGAGGCTATATAATCGCGCCACTACCCCATTAGTACCCCGTGCTGGTGTTAATTAGCTCTCAACTCTTTCCTATATTGGCTTCAAAGGATTGAAATTTTGCCCGGATATCATGTCTTGCTATATCGCTAACAATTTTAGACAATAGCTTTTGCATAGCATCTAGGGCCTGTTCCCGTTTTTCCCGATTAGAATAACTTGGATTTCTTGTATCACACAAGCGTTCATAAATTTGCAGCAGAGTAATAAAGTCTTCAGTGAGAACAGTGAGAGGTCTGCTCCACTAAAACACCATTTCTAAATAAAATAGTAATTTTAAAGTTATAGAACTTCTTTACTTAACGAGAAAATTCTTTCAATCAGTACATACTCAGAATATAAAATAAACGCTAGTAGCTCTTTTTCTTCCTTTTCATTTGGTTTGTGAAGTGACTGCGGCTCTGCCTACGCATATGTTGAGTAAGCTGGAGAGCAGCGGCCAATTTATTTTTCTTTTAAATTTTTTTTTGAATTTGATAATTCTTTTTTTGTTTTGTTTTTTTTTTACGAATAACCGCGTAAGGCGTTTCCAGCAATTATTGAGCTCAATACGTGTAGGAAAACTCGCATGGGGTGCTTGTTTGCTGCTGGTGCTTTTTTTGTTTGGTTTGTTTTAAATAATAACCCCGGTGTCTTCCGCTTACTTCTGAAGTGAGCCACCTACACTGTAGGAATTTATTGTTCTTTTTGTATTGTTTTATTTAATAATTATTTTCAGTTTTTGGTAAAAAAAAAATTGTTAGTGCAATTGATCAAAAAATTATGTTTCTGTAATACTCTATAAGAAACATGTTGTGCTAATTTCGGCGAATGAGGTGATCACCCTGGCGTTCGAATTTTTTTTGCAATGATCGTGTGACGTGTAATCTTGATAAGGAAGATACGCGCGACCAGGCTCCCGGGTTTTAAATAGCGTAACATTTTTTCTGTAAAGGCAAGTGAGGTATGTGAATGCATGCGTATGCAACAAATAATGGAGGTAATGGGTGATTATGTGTCTTGTTGTTTCGTATATGGAAGGCAAAATAGAAAATCAGAAATTTGATGAGTCTTTCTCTACCTTCAAGAAACGAGACCAAAAGCAACAACAAATACACAGGCATAGATGAGTGTGTGTACCAATGCGAGTGTAATCGAGAAAAGACGAAAAATTTGATGTGTTAGCGCGTCTTCCTCTTGATTTTGTTCTGCTGGATGGCATAAAAATGAAAAAATCTTGAAAAAATTGCAAAAATTCAACTATTGAACCAAAGAAGTTGCACGACCAAACACACATGAATTTCAGCCAAGACTAAAAATTAGACCACTCAATCCTGCAGCGAGCGCTGAAAATGTTCACTCAAAACCTGACATTTTTTATGGTGCTCTCGCTTTTTTGTTGACTAACCTACTCATTTGAAATATTTTATTTCATTATGCAAAGTTGATATTTCTTTATTTATGAAAAAATATTATTCCTCAAGAAACGAGAGCAAAAGCAACGAGAGCAAGTCCCCCAGCGGGTTTCGAATATAACACCTTCTTAGCTGGAGCGTGTTCTTCCATTCGCTCGACATGACTTAGCCAGCGCAGACGCTGGATTTTGATGCGCTTTACTATGTCAATATCGGCATACAGCTCGTACAGCACATGGTTGTACCTTATTCGGTACTCGCCACCAACGTCATATGTTAGGACAGGCATGATGAGAGACTTGTAGAGTGTAGTTTTCGTTCTTCGAGAGAGAGCTCGACTTCTCAATTGCTTACTTAGCCCAAAGTAGCACCTGTTTGCAAGAGTGATCCTTCGCAATATCTCCAGGCTGACGTCATTACTGCTGCTAATGCTGGTTCCAAGGTAGACAAAGTCCCTTACTACTTCAAAAGCGTAGTTGTCAATAGTGACGTGCTGTCCAAGACGCCGGGACTCTTTGTTTGTTGACACTAGATGCAGAGAGGTCCTTCCCAATTTTCACTGCACAACAGAAGTTATGCAGTGTCATTCTACAAAGTCGGATGAGCTTTGCCGGAATACCGAACTCAGACTTTGTTGCGTAGAGGTAATCCCTTACAGGACTGTCGAAAGCGGCTTTATAATCAGGTCTTCTCCAGGATTTGGCGCAGTGTGAAAATTTGGTCCATGGTGGATTTACCAGTTCTGAAGTCACACTGATAAGGTACAATCAAGTTGCTGAGTTTAGGTTTCAACCTTTCACACAATACGCTCGATAGGACTTTGCATGAGATACTCAGGAGACTTATTCTACGGTAGTTGAGCAGATTATGGGGTCTCCTTTATTCTATACGGGACAGAGAACACTGAGCCTCCAATCCTCAGGCATGCTTTCATCCGACCATATTCTGCTTATAATCGGGGTTATCGGGCAATCCTCTCCACTGGCGGAATTGTTCGTAGCATCGCCATTCAGTAACGCGGAGAAGTGTTCTCTCCATAGGCTCAGTGCACTCTGGACATCTGTAACCAGATTCCCATTTCCACCACGACAAGAAGAGGCTCCGGGATTTAAACCGCCACTCAGGCGCCTGATCTTCTCGAAGAATTTTCGAGTCTCATTCTTGTCGGTACACATCTCTATCTCCTCACAATCGCGTCTTTCTTGTTCTCTTTTTTTGCGCCTAAAAAGACGTCTCTATGCACTCGTTTTCTCTCTATACCGCTCCTTAACAGCTCGCGTTGCGCCTGCACACAGGGTTTTTCTGTAGGCGGCGTCTTTCTCTGCGGTAGCGTCGCGACACTCCTGATCATACCACTCATTCCTCAGAGGCCGGTAGTAACCGATTACCTCCCCGGCAGCAGTAGTCATGGAGTGGGATATATGTGTCCACCGTGCGCATGTATCATCAAGTGGGGGAGTGTTCTGCATAAGCAGATCCGATAGTCGAGTGGAAAATGCATCTGCTGTCTCTGATGATCGCAGCTTACTGACGTCGAGCTTTCTCTGTGTGGGACTTCTCTTGTTATTTGCGACAGTAGTGATCCGAGTCGATGTTGGCACCACGGATGGATTTTACGTCCATCACACTGGAAGCATGCCTTCCGTCAATCACCACATGATCAATTTGGTTTCTTGTTCTTTGATCTGGAGACAGCCATGTCGCTTTGTGGACGTCGAGATACTGGAATCTGGTACCACCAATTACCATGTTTCGTGCTGCGGCGAAGTCGATCAGTCTCATTCCGTTATCGGAGGTGTTCTGGCGGAGGCTGAATTTTCCGATAGTTGGACCAAAGTTACCTTCCTTGCCCACCCTGGCATTAAAGTCGCCAAGCACGATTTTGATATCGTGGCGGGGGCGGCGGTCGTAAGCTTCTTCGAGGCGCTGAAAGAAGCTCTCCTAGGTCACATTGTCCTTCTCATCCGTCGGAGCGTGGGCACATATAAGGCTGATGTTAAAGAATTTTGCCTTGATGTGGGTTGTGGTCAGCCGCTCGTTCATAGGCTTCAAATGTGAGACAAGATGTCGTAGTCTCTTGCTGACCAAAAATCCACATCCTAAATCGTGACTTTCAACATGGCAACTGTAGTAGATGTCACAGGACGCTCTTTTGGAGCAGCCCTGTCCTGTCCATCGCATTTCCTGGAGAGCGGTGATGTCGGCTCTGTATTTTTCGAGGACATCAACCAGCTGGATAGAGGCACCCTCCCTATAAAGGGACCGGACATTCCAGGTGCATATCCGTAAATCATTGTCCTTTTTTCGTTTGCGGGGGTCATCAACAAAGGGGGTAGTCCGTTTTCGAGGCATTTTTATATTATTCACTGGGCAAGTTTTTTTATGTGGCGGGTCCCAAACCCAATGCCCAACCTCTAACCTACGAGATTTTCGCCACTCACTTCAGCCGCCTTCCAGCGTGTGCCAGGAAGACGTTGCCCTGTGGTCGCCACATAGAGGGCCCCCATTAATTATAATGAAGACGCCATCACATAGTAAGCAGAGCAAGCTGCATGATTATCCCTCATTAACAAATAAAGGTATCATCACATAGCGCTCAGATCAAACTACATGACATCCAGTGAGTTGACTTGCGATGAGTTCAACAGTTCGATGAGTTGCGCTAGCCCCACCCGGTTGAGGCAATTAGACACGTTACCTTGTGAAAACACCACCAGACCGCCAACATAGTATATATACATATATATATATAGCATAGTATCTAATATAGTATAGTGGGTTACTCATCACTATTTTGAATGACATTTTTGTGAAAGACACTAATATAGGCAGCATCGAAACGAATGTGATAAAAAAGAAATAGGCGATAACCAGAAAAAGCCAACGAGAAAGAAAGAGAAGAATCTCGATAAAGGAAGATTCTGCGGTGTTGCCACAGAGTATAAATAGACCCAGTTTTGACAAGTGCAAATCAATCTAATCCCGAACGTGATTGCGCAAACATCGATACAGTTTCAGAGGCAAAAGTTGCAAGTTATTAAAGTGTTATTGTAAATAATTAATTGTAAACAGAGTTGATTAAATAAATTGTTGCTGTGTATTGTTGTACAAAATAAGTGTTGCAATTATTATTAATTGCAAATAGAATTAATTCAAATAGAATTAAACGCTCACAGAATAAAAACATAACAATTGGCGTCAGAAGTGGGATTCTGTAAAGATGGTGAAAATTGACCAACTAAAAGTGGATCAACCTATCGTCATCAGGTACAAAAGCAGAACTGTTGGTGAGGCTAAGGGCATTAATGTAGAAGAACATGAGTTCTTTGAGGAAGCCGAGATACATGCAGGCGTGCACGCTGAAGAAGAGAGCAAGATAGTTTCGAGTGGTCTTCTCATGGATTTAATGAAAACCATGATGCAAGAGCTACAAGATAATGCGTATCGCCATGAAATAATTATGGTAGAATTATAGAAAAGATTTGATTCCTGGTTTCAAGAACATTCGGCTCGCCAAGAAAACGCTATGAGAGAATTGCAGAATTCAATTGACTCCAAGCTTAAAGAACATTCGGCTCGCCAAAAACACGGCTGCGAGAATCTACAAAAAGGAATACTAGATTTCAGGAAATTTCTAAAACTATTAATGTCAGCGTCAAAGTGCTGAAAGGACATGTAGATGATTTGGATGGTATGCCGAAGGAACATGTAGACAGACATGATGACTTGGAAGAAAAGCTTGAGAAATTAGAGTGCAACCTTAATAAAATAAAAATAAGTGGAGCAACCATATCAGTGATAAGATCATCAATTAAAATTAAACTAAAGCCATCATTTGATGGAACTACATCTGCAAGCTTCAGTTCGAGACAACAGCTTCGAAGAATCAATGGGATGATAGTGACAAAACTGCTGCTTTAATAATAGCATTAAAGGGTAATGCGTAAGAAATCTTGCAGATGGTTCCAAGGAAAGATCGTGGTAGCTATCAGTCACTGATGAACACACTCCAGCTGAAATATGGAAATGAATATAAGAGTCAATTGCATCGAATGGAATTAAGATCGCGAGTGCAACGGAGCAATGAGAGCCTTCAGGATTTTACTTCCGACATTGAGCGCTTATGTCATCTTGCGTTCTCTGGTAATTCGAAGGAATTCATCAAGAAAATAAAAATAGAGGCATTCATAGATGGTATACGCAACGGAGAGACTAAGCGTGCCCTAGTCATGTCACCAAGGGAGTACATATGCGGAAACAATTAGTAGTCCCTTGACGTATGAAGCCGTTTAGTGAGTCGACCAATGCCACAAGGACGCCAACTAGAAACGGAAACATCAGATCTGGTTGAAGCAGTGTGTCAGACATTCAAGTCAGTAGTGTAACCTGAAGCAAGAGCAACAGGTCGACGCGAAAACAAATTTACTGGTAAGTGCTTCATTTGCGACAAACGAGGACACATATCGCGTGATTGGCGTCTACCATGAAACCGATCGAGATCGAATTCTCCAGAAGAAGACAACAGAAGGAGGATAAGGTGGAAAGCGATCGCTCCGCTAACACAAATCCATCGTTAAACTAAATCGAGTCAGTACAGCGGGGCGTGAACTGACTCCAACAGTTGGTTGCCCCATCATTCACATTTCACAACAGCGTGTGCCAAGCAGCCTGACTATTGATGGAAAACTGAACAATATAAAGTTCATGTGAACTCTGGATACTGGTGCATCACTTTTTGAGCCTTTAATGGGAATAAAATTGCGTACAGCAACGGGTGAGGATGCACAAATCCTGGATAAGATAAAGAAAATAGTATCTATTGGAAATTGTTCAGTCAGTTTAGTTCAATCTTTTTTTGAAATGGAAAAACTGAAGGACGAGCAACCATCGTGAAACATCACATTGGCACCGGCAAATCTAGACCAATTCGTCAAGCACCACGACGAGTTCCATTGGCCAAAAGAGATGAAGGCATTAAGCTGATTTTCGATATTCAGAACCAAGGTTTTTCTGGTAAAGAAGAAGGATGGAAGTACTCGATTCTGAGTGGATTACAGAAAGCTAAATGATATCACGAAAAAAGACAGCTATCCACTGCCAAGAATTGATGACACTCTGGACACGTTATCTGGTGACAAAGAAAGCTTTCAGTATTGGCGATTGTCTATGGCAATTTACAGTGATGCCATTTGGCTTATGGAATGCGCCAGCTACTTTCGAACGTTTGCTGGAGCTTGTACTCAGAGGACTGCACTGGAAAACGTGGTTGGTGTACCTCGATGACATTATCCTGATGGGAAAATATTTTAACGACCACCTGGAAAAGTTGAAAGAAGTATTTGAGCGTATACAAAATATGAAAAAGTGTTCACTCTTCAGGCGGGAACTTAAATATCTTGGTCATAAAGTAACACCAGAAGGGGTACATACCGATGAGGAGAAAGTAGCAGCAGTACAAGAATAGCCTATTCCGTCGAATCTTCACGAGTTAAGAAGCTGCCTAGGCTTATGTACTTGACCATTTCCAATAAGCAACGCAGAGAACAAGTATACTCTAGTGGTTATAGATTACTTCAGTAAATGGCCTGAAGTATACCCCATTCCAAATCAAGAAGCTAGTACAGTTGCGGTTGTATTCGTCAACCAATGGATTACTCGTTTGGTGTGCCGATGGAGTTACACTCAGACCAAGGTCGAAATTTCGAATCAGTTGTATTCCAAGAGATGTGGCGTATGTTGGGTATTTACAAAACTCGTACAACACCTTTGCATCCACAATCTGATGGCATGGTAAAACGATTTAACCGTACCTTGGAGGAATATTTGAGAAAAGTCGTAGATAAATAACAAAGAGACTGGGATGTACATATACCAATTTTCCTCATGGCATATCGATGCGCACAACATGATACGACGGCTACTACACCAGCAATGGCAATTTTTGGAAACGAATTAAGACTGCCACCTCATTTAAAATTTTGAGTCGTAACACCAACGAGATCATCCGAAGGTAACAACACTAACGAAAAGCGGGAACAGTTGGATGAAGTACATCAGTATATAAGTATGTATAAGCGATAAGACTAAGGCCAGGTATGACTTAAAAGCAAATTCAAAAGGGTTCTATGAAGGAGAGCTTGTAATGCTTCATAATCCACAACTAAAGAAAGGCCTGTCCCCTAAACTACAGACTCATTGGGAAGGACCATATGAGATTATAGCAAGGATAAATGACGTAGTGTATTGTATTCAACGTGCCTGGAATAAAAGAGCAAAGTTTAAAGTAGTGCACTTGGAGCGACTTTCGCCATATAGGGGGGAAGTACAAAAACTTGTTCGGTACAAACAAGGTTAAGAGGAGGGCAGTGTATTGAGTATCGATGATTGGTTACTCATCACTATTGTGACTGACACAATTGTGAATGACACGAATATTTGCAGCATCGAAACGAATGTCAACAAAAAGAAATAAGCGATAACCAGAAAAAGCCAACTAGAAAGAAAGAGAAGAATCTCGATAAAGGAAGATTCTGCGGTGTTGCCACAGAGTATATTTATACTCTGAGCCAGTGTTGACAAGTGCAAATCAATCTAATCCCGAACGTGATTGCGCAATGATTGATACAGTGGCAAAAGTTGCAAGTACATTAGAGTGTATTGTAAATAGTTGATTGTAAGCAGAGTTGATTGTAAATAGAGATTATTATATAAATTGTTGCTGTATATAGCTGTATAAAATAAGTGTTGCAGTAATTATTAACAGAATCCAGTGATCGAACATGGTAATTCAAATAGAATTGAACGCTCACAAAATAAAAACGTAACAATATATATACAAACTATCAGCTCTTTTCTATTTTTATGGTATCATTTTTGGATGCGTTGACACATAAATCGAGTACGCGGACGCTTTGCTGTCAACAATTGTTAACCATTATTGAAAGATTGTGCGGGATTATTGTGGCTAACAAATAGATCATGAAACCATCTGTTGAATTGTATCATGGATGGGCCCCATTACTAAAAAGGTTTTTACACAAATTTCATCATTTTATCTGTTTATTATTGAAGAAATGGAAGAAAATGATCTGTACATAACGCGTTGTGGAGAAATATTCATAACATCACGGAAATCATTCATGTTACACTGTTCATTATGTCAGGATAAGTATGAGCAGTTTTCTGAATTGTTGAATCATATATCAGAGGAGCATTTCCCAGATGATACATGGAGCAATGATGGTGTAGAAGATGCAGAGATGGAGAGTTTGGAATATAATGAAAAAAGTAAAGTAGAAAGCTCTGAAGCATTAGGTAATGGAGAACACATCGAACTATTGTACAACAATGAGGTGAAGGAGGAAAGTGAAAATTTTTTTAGCGAGCAAGAGCAGCCAACAACAGCAGCACAAAATTATGATTCTGTGGTGAGTCATTTCCATTGAACTTTTTTTAAATGCACTATTAAACATACATATGGTTATGTATTCATATGTCTATGATGTAGGATAAAGTTCCTAACACTCCAACCAAACCAACAATTAATAAGCAGAGTAAATTGGAAAAATTAGTCTGTCCCTTCTGCAAAACATATTTTAATGCAAGAAGCAACTTACGCTCACACATTCTACACAAACACACTAACGAACGGAAATATAAGTGTGATCAATGTGAATGGGCTTTTAAGACTTTGAATAATCTACGAGCTCATCAGCGTCGCCATGCAGGTGTTAGAAAACACGTATGCTCATATTGTCAAAAGAAATTCTACACAGCTACCGAATTAACACAACATATTCGTATGCACACAGGAGAACGACCTTATATTTGTACGCAATGCGGCAAAACGTATAATTCATCCGGTGATCTATCTAATCATATGAGAAGGCATGACAACTATCGTCCTCATAAATGTATACATTGTGATAAAGATTTTTACTCAAGCAAAGAATTGAAGTGCCATTTAGTTGTCCATACAAAGGAACGTAAACATGCTTGTGCTGAGTGTGGGGCAGCGTTTGGACATCGCAAAACATTAGTTCATCATATGAAGATACATGTTAATGCACGAGAATATAAATGCGGGATTTGTGAAGCGGACTTCAATCAGAAACATTCGTTAATAGCGCACATGAAAGCAAAACATAATGTTCTGGACAGTAAAACTGTTTTGGCGCCATCATGTGGTGTAGTAGAAGCCGTCAAAACTTGTCTGCGTTGTAACTTAAAATTTTCAAACTCAAAGTTATCACTAGAGCATGAACGATTAGTGCATTCTAATGCGGATGATTGTGTTATTAAGCATATGTAAATAAATAGGGATTCTGGTTGATATAGCCGTACCTGCGTCAAATAATATTGGCTGGCAATGGAAAAAAAAGGATATGGAATTTATCCGAAGTCGAAGTACTCACAATCATAATCAGCGCTGAGGGTAAATTATATAAAAAAAACTGAAGGACGACACCAAATCACTTTGATTTCCCCCATGGACGATTGACCTGATGCGAAAGTCGATAATATTGGATACATGCCATTTGATTATAAATACTTTAAATTTTAGCTAAGAAATGCTAATGTACTATACATAATATATATTTAGGTTTAAGGTCTCCAATATATAATGTAACTTACCCTTAATTGAGAATTAATAAAAATAACAATAATAATAATAATATTAGTAATTATATTAATTTGGACAATTTTTAAATAATTCAAATAAAAAAAATATTTACATATAGCTACAATATGAAATTTGAATAAAATGCAATATTAATACAATATTAATTTTAGATAAATGTTACAAAATTCGATTCGATTGTGACAAACTATTGGCAGCATCGAAACGAATGTCAACGAAAAGAAATAAGCGATAACCAGAACAAGCCAACGAGAAAGAAAGAGTAGGATTTCGATAAAGGGAGATTCTGGGGTGTTGCCAACAGAGTATAAATGCATTTATCATTAACAGAATCCAGTGATCGAACAAGGTTAATTCAAATAGAATTAAACGCTAATAGAATAAAAACTTAATATTTACAATTAAAGAGCCAGTGTTGAAAGATGAAATTCAATCACATACGGAAAGTGATCGCGCAAACATCAATACAGTATCAGAGGCAAAAGTTACAAGTACATTAAATAGTTGATTATAAACAGTTGATTAAATAAATTGTTGCTGTATATAGTTGTACAAAATAAGTGCTGCAATTATTATTGACAGAATCCAGTGATCGAACAAGGTTGATTCAAATAGAATTAAACGTTCACAAAATAAAAACGTAACAATACATTAAATAAATTCTTATAATATTTTTGCCAACTTGCCAATTGATAGCTTCAATGTAAAATTTTTACAAATTTTTTGACAGTTTAACATTTGTCCAGTCATTGTCAACATTATTAACCCTCTGGTTGACCACAAGATTTTGAATGTATATTTTTTAATTTTTGAAAGCAAAACAATGTCCTTATACAAATGCTTGATCATTTTAATTAGAGTAACAATTAACATAAGATTTATAAGTTAATGTTATCACGATGAAATTAATACGAACCGAGAAGAAGAAATACACAAATGCATTTTAGAAATTTGACCCTCATACATAACCATGGGGTTATTGTATCAAAATATTTTTGAATTTATCACTTTGATAGATTTCATAAAGCAAAAATAAATGCTCAAATTATTTTGTCAATTAATGTCAATCTCTTTCATTCGCACTCATTACATAAAAAAGAAAGCAATAAATAATATCCCGCAAATATGCATTAGTATATGTGTTCAAAGAAAAATCTGTGAGATTGTATTGGAATTTTAAGGGGAAGTGGGTAGCCATGGCTAGCAGGGAAGATACTTTATCAGATTTGTACTCGCTAAAGTATAATTAAAAGCGTGAATTTAATTATTGTCTTTGTTTTGTTACTAATGAAATAATTATAAATATTTATTATTTATTATTTAGTAGGAGCGCTTCTTAAACAACATTGATGCAATTTTTTTCTAGTTGAGTTACGAAATAGTGAACATCTAAACCGCAGCATTAATCCCGGAATCCCGGGAATGTAATAGCGAAATCCGCAAATCTCCGGATCCTAAAAACCGAAAATTGACATCCCTAATATGTACCAGTAGTCCGGTGAGTAGTAACTAATGTGATTCAAGGTTTTGCAGGTTTCCTAGAAAATGAACCCGGAAGATATTGGAAACATTTTGGAGGATGAGGCTGATAGTGTTAGCAACTTAGAAGACTTTGAAGCTTTGAAGAACTTGCACCGTGATGTTTCTAACTTGGCAGATCAACTGAGTGGCCTCTACCGATACGATCGAAAATTTGATAAATGGTACAAGACAGTTCTTTAAAATGAAAATAAATAAATTAATATGTTGCACTTATAACCCCCGAAGGGCTCTTTGACCGAGCTTTTCTTCCATTACTGTTGTAGATGTTAAATTTTTGGACAGTATTCGAAGGGATCTACTTATTTTAGCCGGTTCCGAATGGCAGACCTCTTGAGACTCTTGAATATGTTATATTTTCGCATCGTCAAATAGATTTTAGAATTACAAAATCGTTTTGAATCAGGGAGAGCTCAAATTAAACAACTACCGGGAATTGATTATAAGAGAGAGCAGAAATTGGAGTTGCTACGTAATCAACTAAATCTCGACTTCGATCACTTTCATAATTATAGGCACATTTATACGCATACACTTTCATCATTACTTGTATTCTACCATTCATACAATAATTTGTAGAAATCATATTATTTTTATTAAAATAACAATCATCTTTTACTTTTGATTAAAGTTGTTTTAATAAACGTTTTTAAAATTAAAATTTCAATATTAAATTTCAACTTATTATTTGATTACAATATAATACTAGTATTTGTATTTATATGCACTTGCACGTGACCACAGAGCTCAGCTCTGGAAAACTTAAATATGTGTGCAACCAACTGTAGTGTCTCAATATTCATTGGTATTATACGTATATCATAGGTTGCATCCGTGATGCGAATGCCACCATTTCGTGCTCCACCAATTATAAATAAATAAATATGTGGCACTTAAAGCCCCAAAGGGCTCATTGGCCGAGCTTCTCTTCTATTACTGTTGTGCGTCTTAAATTTTGGACAGTATTAGAATGGACCTACTTATTTTAGCCGGTTCCGAACGGCAGAACACTTGTGACATCACTTTTTCTGAGCTTTGTCACAGAGTTCTTTTTAGAAGCTTTTTCATGGCAAGTTGTTACTGTCGGAAGAATTGCCAATTGCTTGCCGACATGTGGGTATCATTCGAAAGAAAAACCTTTTCGATATAAAATTTGTTATGCATCAGCCGGGTATTGAACCACGGCCTACAGATCAGAAGGCGAACACACTAACCACTGAGCTACGGCACCCACCAATTAGAACCGACAATTTTGACTCATTATCTTAGCTTTTTCTTTGTTGCTCTCCGTTTGGTTGGCGGAGTCAGAAGCTCTCATATGCCAGGGTATCGCACAGAAAATATAAGATAGAGATAGATAGATAGATAGATATAGTTCTTTATTTAAAAAATATTCTTACAAATTATAAATCAACAGCTAATACAAAATAAACAATTAAAGAACATACGACAATGACTATATAGTCGTCTGTCGGAGATAAACCTAATATTACATAACATAAAATACTACATTCCAATTAATCTTATTTATCAATATTTTATATATTAACACATACTCATTCAATATTAATTTTCTATACGTCAAAGCACCAATGATAAATTTAACTAAACCTTCCCAACCACCTTCTTTTGTCCCATTTAATACGTCAATTATTTCGGTTAAATCTAAACTATATTTTCCAAAATATCTATATCTAATTCGTTTGAGTATTGGACATTGGACACAGAAAATATAACGGTTTTATCTTGATTCACACTTTTTATTTCTATTTCCAAACAGTCTTTAGGTACCATTCGGATCTGAAATAGCCCCAGACTCAAGTCAGACCGAATGTACAGCACAGTCACATCGATGGAAATCTAATACATTGTGCTACAAAAAATAAAGAAATTAAAGAATGCCGTGGTTATATTACCAATCAATTAAACGCCAATAAAATAAATTGTTGTTGATTTAAATTCAAAATGAAACATGAACTCCAAAAATGAATATAGGCATGTCAATACGTTCTGATTGCTGTTTTCGATACCAATCAGACCAATTTCACCAGTGTTGCCATATCCTATTTTATATACAGAAAAAGAAAATGTGAGAAAAAAATATTTCTAAATAATGCAAAATTTCTTTACGGGTGTTGTGTACATACATGTTATTATGTAGTGTTTGTTATGTTAACTACGAAGGATTTTTAAATTTTAAACATTAATTATATAAATTCCCTTTAAAGAAAGCTATCCTCGTTTGCTTTATATTCTGAGTATGTACTGATTGAGAGAATTTCCTCGTTTGACAAGGAAATTCTATAACTTTACATGTATTATTTTATTTAGAAATTGTGTTTTCGTGGAGCAGTCCTCCCACTGAAGAAGTTATTACTCTGCTGCAAACTAATGATCGATTTTGGTATAAAAATTCCAACTTATTCTAATCGGGAAAAATTGGGAACAGGCCCTAGATGCTATGCAACAGAAATTGTCTAAAATTGCTAGCGATATAGCAAATCATGATATCCGGTAAAAATGTCAGTACTTTGAAGCCAATATAGGAAAGAGTTGAGAACTATTGATACATTTCCAACTCCTTTTTTTATATCCTTTTCAATGAGCCGCTGGATGTTCTGTAATTTCGCATCGGTGATCCTTATTTACTTTTTGAAGGTCCAGAAGTCGTTATGTTGTAATTCCTTTGTCAGGAATGTGAAAGAGCAATTTGTACTTGTTTTAATTTTTTTATGCGACTTGATCGTTTCCTTTTCGCCTATTTTACGATGAAACTTCTTCTATTTAAAATAAAAAAATATTTACTCAATTATTTTTCCTAGTACACTTTTATGATTATCGTTCCAAAAAGACACATTCTCAGCATATATGGTTCCCGTTTTTATCAAATAATTTAGCGCGGTATCCATTATGAAATCAATTGAAATTTAATGCAGCACAATTATTTTGATAAAATATTATATCTCTGTCTCAGTAATCATGTGTAACCACCCAAAAATCTAAATTGGTGAAACGAAAATTCACCACGGTAAAAAAACGGTATTACCATCACTACACAACAATCATTGCAATATCCGAACCGGTAACATCGCCGGAAATTATACTAAATCACATTAATTGCATAAATGAATTTGAAAATCTGTAACATAAATATATTAATAATCTTGTTATCATTTAATAAATAAATATGCACACATGGAAATCCAAATAAACAAATAATCATTTGAATTAGATGTCTAATGTATTGTTAAATGAATTTAATGATGCAAACGGTTGTATTTATAACTGTAAAATGTTAATAATATTTTACTTATACGAACTATTTACAAGTGATATAGTTAATGTAAGTGTATTAATATATTTCCTAAGTATATATACGTAAAATTTGCTAAAATTTTAATAGATCTAATGCATACATTTTAATCTAAATGCAACAATGCACTAAAATCCATTCAGCATTTATCGGAATGCGATTAGGCAACATGGATAGCTCAGTCATTATGCATTATGTATAGGAAGAAGAACAAGGTAATGGAAGGGAAAGAACTACACCAGGGGACGCTCTACCCAAGGATGCAGCAGAAAAGGTAGTGGTAGTGGTCAGCAGGGATGAGAAGGTCGAGGAAGTCAATCTACTACCTCACGAAAGTGAGGAGCTTGACGACCTAGACCTGACCATGTTAAACCTGAGGTCGGAAGATGACTCGGATAGTCTCCGTGTCAGAGATCGATGAGGCTCAGACAGTGGATGTACTCGATCTGAGTCAACAGTAGAATATGGACAGCACTAGGGCCGCTTAGATCAACCTCCACCACACGAAAGCGGTTTAGACGGTAATCGCGAGGGCAACGCACAGATCTAAATTGAGCATAGTGTTGGTTCCAAAACCTTGGATATTCAGGGGCCAAATAAGAGGCTTGGCGAACAAAAATACAGGTAATATCGGATATAGGGTGTGATAACTCGAGAACCTGTTTGATACTTACCAATAACATTAAGTTTTTTTTGCTTTCAGAGAGCGTAAACGGGACTGCCAAGAAAATTGTAATAGCAACAGCCTATCTACCAGGGGAAGACTAACAGGTGCCACCTGCGTCAATCCAAAGACTGGTAGAGTATTGCGAAAGGAAGAAAATGTCGTTAATACTCGGCTGCGAAGCAAATGCGCATAACGATGTCTGGGCAGCACTGACACCAACACACGGGGTGAGTATCTTCTTGACTTTATTCGAAGTAATATACTAAAATTATTAAATATAGACGATACGCCAACTATTGTTACTAGCACGCGGAGTGAGGTCTTATATATTACGATGTCGACAGAGCTATCAATGTTGGATCATATAATAATAAGATTCGAACTCTCAATCATCGCCAGTAAAGAGAATTTTAAGAAATCCTAGAAAAACAGACTGGGAAAAATACTCAGTAAACCTGAGAACAAATCTAAACCAGCTCAACTTGGGTGATAATATCAGGAGCGAAATAGAATTAGAAACCTTGGCAGAAAGCTTTAATAAAACCATTATTGGGGATTATGAGGACAGCTGTCCAATAAGTAGGGTCAGCTCCAAAAAGGATGGACCTCGGTGGAAAATTACCTAGAGAAACTGAGAACTAGGGTTCTTAGACTCCTGAACTGGGCAAAAAAGACTGGGGATTAAGAAACTTATAAGAACACTCTGACACTCTACAAGAAGGAGATTATACATTTCTGCAGCAGCATAAAAGAAACTGGGGAGGCATCAAGACTCTATAAAGTAATATCTAAGACGAGTAGTCTAACCTCTACCAGCCCTAAAAAGGAAGATGGGAGTTATACTGAGAGTGAGGAAGAGAAAGTTCAACTTCTTCTAAACACTCACTTTCCAGTATCTTCTAACACATCAGGAAGAAAGCAAACTGAACTTTTTAGTGTAATAAATAGGACAAAATGAAACATTGCAAGGGAGATATGCACGGAGCCGAAGGAGCGGTGGGTGGTAGGCACCTTTAAATCCCCTGGTGTTGATGTCATATTTCCTGCACTACTACAAAAGGTCCTAGGATATATCCTAAGTACATTAACTAAGATCGTCAGGTGCAGCATTGTATTGGGGTATATACCAAGGCCGTGGAGAAGAGCAAAGGTGGTCTTCATACCGAAGGTCGTCAAGAAGGATCCGAAATCCTTTAGGCCAATTTGCCTAACATCCTTCATTTTTAAAGTACCAGAAAAAGTTGTAGACAACTACATCAGAATAACCATTCTAAACTCTCCGTTACATGCGTGTCAGCATCCGTACAGAGCAGACAGATCTACAGAAACTGTATTGTACCAATTAGCTAACGCAATCCAGGAAGGTATAGAAAATGAAGATACAGCATTATGCGCTTTTCTTGATATAGAAGGTGCTTTTCATAACACTTCACATGAAGCCATCCATAAAGCCCTGATTAATAGAGGTGTCAATTAGACTGGCTCTATGGATGAGCAACATGCTCTCCATTATGAACGCAGAATAGCAAACACCTCACGGGGTGCCCACGGGTTGAACTTCTTGTAGAAATGGATAACTCTGGATTACTATTTCAGGGTTGTGCTGATGATATGGACATAATATGTAGAGGAAAGTTCCAAAATACTCTATGTGATAGAATCATGCTAAGACTAAAGCTAACAAAAAAAATGGTGCTGCAAAGTGGGGATTAACCCAGCAAAAACCACAGTTGTTCCATTCACTAGGAAGTACAAGTTTAGGAATCAAAAAACTATTAGCTAAGATGGTGCAGAGATAGAGCTACAGAAAGAAGTCAAATTTCTGGGCGTAGTACTAGACCAGCGCATGCATGGAGGACACAAATAGAAAATGTGGTGAAAAAGGCCACTAGAATATTTATGATTTGTAAATCGATAGCGGGGAAAAGTTGGGTTTGCACACCAAAGATACTGAGATGAATATACACTGTAATCGTTAGACCCAGCTTCAAACTGTTACACCATACTCGGCAGGATTTTGAAACTAGCATGCGTATGTATAACAGGAGCTATGAGTACATGTCCAACAGCAGCATTGGAATTTCTCTTGAAACTCACACCTCTTCATATTCACATCCAGTCCCAAGAAAAGAGGGCTATCATGAGGCAAATGGATGGACCGCAAGAAATATGATGTTCTAATAAAACAACATCCTGAAGTCGGAATGCCGAGGGACTCAATATATATGGAATTCAGCTTTACTAAGCGATTCCAAACAGAGTTCAGTAATAAAAACAAATGGGAAGGTATATCTAAAACATACGGGATAAATCAGAACATGATAACATGGTTCACGAACGGCTCCTTAATTAATGAAGGGGTCGGTGTGGAATGTCGTGAAAAGCTGAATAAACTTGTTGAAAATAACCAATTATGTATCCTTTGGGTTCCAGGACATATTGGAGTTGGAGGCAACGAGCTAGCGGATAGGCTTGCTAGGAAGGGAGCAGCAAAACCCTTTGTATGCCCAGAACCCTTCTGTGGTGTGGGCAAAGGAACTTTATCCATGCTCATTACAAGGAGTGAAGAATCAGGGAGGAGAATAAAACTGAAAAACATGTGCTGAGAACGTGCCCAGCACTTATGCACACAAGAAAGAAAAACTTCGGGGAATTTATAATATAGGAAAATCTGCTGAATTCCATTAGGGTAGAATCTATACTAAACTTCCGTATGGATGTTGGACTTAGAGAAATACTCTAGTACATGATGGGGTGCACAATAGACCTAGCGTCGCAGTGCAATAAAACCCTCTAATAATAATATTAATAATAATAATAATAATAATAATAATAATAATAATAATAATAATAATAGTACAAAATAAGTGTTGCCATTTTTATTGACAGAATCCAGTGAACAGGTTTGATTCGAGTAGAATTAAGCGTTAAAATAAAAACGTAACAGAATTGGGATTCTGTAAAGATAGTGAAAATTTACCAACTAAAAGTGGATCAGCTTAAAAAGCTGTTGATAGAGATTAATATATCTATCTATCTATCGTCTTCAGGAGCAAAAGCGGAACTGCTGGTGAACGGAAACCATGGAGCCTAAGGGTAATAATGTATATGAACATGAGTTCTTTGAGGAAGCCGAGGTACATACAGTTGTGCACGCTGAGGAAGAGAGCAAGATAGATCCGAGTGATCAACTCATGGAATTTATGAAAACAATGATGAAACAACAGCAACAGCAACTGCAAGGAATTAATTAAAAGCTACAAGAAAATGCGTCTTGCATTGACTCTAGGGTTTAAGAACATTCGGCTTAACTGCGTATGGAAATTCTAGAATGTTCGTCTCGCAAAGAAAACGTTATTGGAGAATTCCAAAAAACAATTGAGTACAAACTTCAAGAAATTTCTGGGGATATTAATGAGAAAGTTGCAGAACTAAAAGCACATGCAGAAATTTCTGGTGCCATTAAGGAGAGTCACGGAATAGAAGGAACATGAAGACGACCTGAAAAATAAGTTCGAGAAATTACAGAATGACGGAATTTGTGATCGTGTCTAAGTGTGTCCTAGTTATGTTACCAAGGAGTACATATGCCGCAACAATTAGTAGTACCTCCACGTATGAAGGTGCTAGTTTAATGTGCTGACCAGTTCTACGAGTACGGCAACTAGAATCAGAAGCATTAAATCTGGTTGAAGCCTGAAGCAAGAATAACAGCTCGACGAGAAAACAAAGCAAGATCAAATTCTCCAGGAAGACAAAAGAAGGAGACAATATGGAATTCACGTTAACCCTGGATACTGATGCACCAGATTCTATATAAAGAGTGAGATGGTAAAGAGGTTTGAGCCTTTAATGGGAATAAAATTGCGTACAGCAACGGGTGAGGATACACAAAGGTAATGAAACGAGTATCTATTGGATATTGGACGTGGGATCATGAATTCATTGTGGCCAACATCACCGATGACGTAATAATTGGTGTTGATTTTATGATTGACAGTAGGTTTACGTTAGATTTAAACAACGGTCACTGAGTTATGCAAATGTCGAGTTACCATAGAACATCGGTTACAAACGTAGTGTAAACATCGAACAAATACTGACATTTCAACGTCAAGAGTTTCCAGCAAAATCAGAAGCTATAATTTGGGCACAGATGAATATTAATGATGGAACAGGCTAGAATTAACGAATAAAAACATCATACTTGGTAACACGTTAATGAAACCTAAAGAAAATGGAATGGTACCGGTGCAAATACTAAATCCAAATAATACGTCTACAGTTGTAAATAAAGGAATGGTGATTGGTCCTTGCCAGGAAGTTACTGTCGTAGTAGACTGCGAAAAGGGTTCGTCGATGAAAAGTGGAAGATCAGGAACGGTTAGAGCGGAATTAAAAGCACAGATGGAAAAATGGGCAGGTGTGCTTACCAAACAGCAAAAAGAAAAGGTCTTACAACTATTGGAGAAGCACGGTTCAATCTTATCATCAAATGGAAAAACTGGTGGATGAATAACCATCATGAAACATCACATTGACACCGGAGATTCTAGACCAATCCGTTGAGTACCACGACGAATTCCATTGTCCAAACGAGATATAGCCATTAAACTGATTAACGATATGCAGCAGCAATTTGCTATTGAACCATCAGCGAGTCCATGAAGTTCACTAGTTGTGCTGGTAAAGAAGAAGGATGGAAGTATTCGATTCTGTGTAGATAACAGAAAGCTAAATGATATCATAAAAAAGACAGCTATCCACTGCCAAGAATTGATGACACTCTAGACACGCTGTCTGGTACAAAGTGGTTTTCAACTCTTGATATGCATAGTGACTACTACTAGTGGATTACTAATTTTGAGGATTACAAAGAGAAAACAGCTTTATTTATTTAAAAAGAAAAACAAACCATTTGTGTGGGGCGAGGAACAACAGAAAGCATTCGAACAGCTGAAAGAAAGACTTTGTTTGGCAGCAGTATTAGCATATCCAGTACATGGTCAAAAGTTTGTATTGGACACAAATGTGAGTAGCTATGGAATAGGTGGTGTGGTCTCCCAGATCAGATGTGTCAAGAAAAAGTGATAGTATACTGCAGTAAAATCCTGTCGAAGCTAGAAAGAAACTACTGTGTTACTTGAAGAGAGCTGCTCGCAATACTGGAATGGGTAAAGTATTTCTTTAAGTACTTGTATGGTCAGTAATTTCATCTATGAACTGATCACGCAGCGCTAAGGTGGTTATTACAATTTAAAAATCCAGGACAATTTGTGCGCTGGATTAAATGGCTCCAGAGCTATGAATTTACAACCGAGCATCGCAAAGGAGGACATCATGGTAACCCTGATGCTTTATCTCGTCGTACTTGCACCATGGATAGTAAACATTGTTCTCGAGTTGAAAGCAAGGAACACTTTGTCGACAAACGACTTACGAATATCTTGCAGGAAAAGTGCAGGAGCACTGAATGACCCAGATCTCGAAACGATTATTGAATACAAAGAGCAATGCGTACGTCCAGATTGGCAAGAAATGGCTAATGAGAATCCAATAGCAAAGGAGTACTGGGAACAATGGCAAAGCCTACACTTACGTGATGGATATCTATTCCGAGCATGCGAAAGTGAACATGGAAAAATCACAAATGATCTTCTATTGATACCGGAGGCAAGAATAAACGAAGTGAGAGCTGAATGAAACAATGCTTCCAGTGAAGGGCATTTGGGCACCACTAAAACCTCATATCTCTATGGATTTCTTCTGATAATTTAATTAGATAGTTTAATTATAACTTATGTGAATATACCTAAAAAAGTACATAAATTACCTTGGTAGACTAAAAGAAATTGATAAATCTCAGAAATATATACTTTACAAAGAGGGTAGAATAACAAGAATAGACGGATAATAATTTCTGCCGCAAATTCATCTGTAGTAAATATAGTTGCATGGTAGCATTTTGAGTGATTGTGCAATAAGTTCTAATAAACTTTGTACTTTTAACCAATTCCTGTTGACAAAAGCATTCGAATGATCTTGAAAATACTACTGATAAGAAATATATGTATTTCACAATAATAGCGCGTGTAAAAAGCACGAAAAGCACGCAGTAAGCACGAAAATCAAAGTCAAAGTCACGAAAGTTAATGTATTTGGATGTTCCGACAATAGTGATACTATAGTTGGACGTTTTCACAGTACCAAAGAGTTGAAAGATATCCACATTAATCTCTTATTTATTCATCAAGAAGACAATTTCCGCTATGTTTGGATTAAACATATATCAAGGTAAGACCAGGAGGCATAAACTGTCAAGTATGTCTCAAATATTTTATAGCCTAGACAGACGGCAGCGTTAATCCGGATTACCGGCGCACTTAATCCGAATAAAATATTAACCTGACAGCTGGCAGTATTGCGGATTAACTAAACGGCTGATTGCTCTTTTACTCGCTGTCACACTCGATATGAGAAAATCTACAAGAAGTACGTGAACAGAAAACTATCAGAAACTTGTAAATTTACATTCACAGTTCGTAATTGACAGCTGGATTTATTTGTTCGCCAACGCTTTTCATGTTAAAAACTGTTAAGAATTGTTGAAAGTTTTTTGTTGCGAACACACCTAATATTTTGTAAAATGGATCGAGAAAAATTCACAATAGAAAATTTTTAGCAGTGTTGCCATCGCAAATTGCCCTAATCCTCTTTTATTTTGAGAATTAACTTATAGAGTTATAGCCTAGACAGACGGCAGCCTAATTCCGGATTACCGGCGCACTTAATCCGAATAAAATATTAACCTGACAGACGGCAGTATTGCGGATTAACTAAACGGCTGATTGCTCTTTTATTAGGTCTGCTCACTTACATTACTATCACTATCAATTTCTGTCAGCTGTCACACTCGATATGAGAAAATCTACAAGAAGTACATGAACAGAAAACTATCAGAAACTTGTAAATTGACATTCACAGTTCGTAATTGGCAGCTGGATTTATTTGTTCGCCAACGCTTTTCATGTTGAAAACTGTTAAAAATTGTTGAAAGTTTTTTGTTAGCGAACACACCTAATATTTTGTAAAATGGATGGAGAAAAATTCACAATAGAAAATTTTCAGCAGTGTTGCCAGCGCAAATTGACGTAATCCTCTTTTAATTTGAGAATTAATTCATAGAGTTAATGCGGATTAGCTGCAGTTAATGCCCGAGTTAATTCGAATTAACTCGGTAATCCGGAATTAGGCTGCCGTCTGTCTAGGCTATTAATGTGGATTAGCTGCAGTTAATGCCCGAGATAATTCGAATTAACTCGATAATCCGGAATTAGGCTGCCGTGTGTCTAGGCTATTATACATTAATTATTATTTACAGACTAGTACGATCACAGCTGACCCTCAACGAGCGTGCTATCTCCTTATGTAACTTCTGATTACATTATAGCAGATATGATGAAATTATGAGCAGACACCGAGAAGAGTGCAATTAAATCGTAACAAATATGCCCACTGGTGAAAACGGTAACGATAAGTAAGGATTTAGTTCTTTCAAGTCTAAACTTAATCTTTGCAGATTTTGAGTGTATTTTAGAAAATACAAATGTGAATGGGTCCAATAATGTGTTGCTTACTCTAATTCATAGACCGATAGCATTTTCGTATTACGTCAAGTGTAGTTTCGATCAAAGTCTAGATAAATTTGTAATTTACTCGTGCATTTATAAAAATTATTTAAGTATAGTTAGACCAATGAACTCCCTCATACCAGAAGAATTAGAGCTACATACGTCAGCAAGAATATGACATATTTGTGAAAAAGAAATGAATGAAGATAGAGTTTTTATTATTGTCATTTACACGGGAAAATATCGCGGTTCCGCTCATTCAAACTGTAATTTGAATTTTCAAGTTGCAAAGTTAATTCCAATTTCCTTCCACAATTTTTCGGGATATGATTGTCATCTTTTTGTTAAAGAATTAGAAGCGTTTCCCAGTGATATTAAAAAGCAAAGAATTATATACATATATAATTTTCAAAATATAAATATATATATATATATATATATATATATATATATATATATATATATATATCATCATATATATATATATATATATATATATATATATATATATATATATATATATATCAACATCCTACAAAAATAGAAGATACATTGATACATTGTGGATTTAGCATCCCGTTATAAGTAAATATATATATATATATATATATATATATATATATATACATATATATATTAATATATATACATATATATATATATATATATATACTTGTAACGGGATGCTAAATCCACAATGTATCAATGTATCTTCTATTTTTGTAGGATGTTGAATCCTTTACAAAATAACTTCCACTTTTTATAGGATATTAAATCCTTTCACAATGTACTCTTAATTTTCTAGGATGTTAAATCCTCTCACATTGTACTCTTAATTTTATACACACTAACTCGCTCTTCGAATATATGACATAATTTACAATTCAACCCCGTTTTTGAATAAAAGAATTTCTAAGAAATTGCAATTTCTTAAGTAGGTCGATTCATTGTAATTTCTTCAGTAAGTCATAATTATAACTTCTTTTTAGTAAGTCATCATTATTATTTGTAGTTAATACTTCTTGTTGTAAATATTGTGCGTACTACAATACCATAATAGTAATATTACTGTAACATTTGTAGCGAGTCAAAATGCAGAAAATAGATGAGCATTATTTTGACAACAGGTGGAATTCGCTGCGTGACAGATTTGTCAGGGAGACCGTTGCCCAAAAGGGCAAGTCAGGAGATGCTGCGTCTTATGAATTATCTAAATGGCTTTTTAAAGATTTTTAAAAGATTTTGTTGCTCCCGAAGGTGAATCTCTGAAAATAAAAATTAACATGCAGCCACTGTGCATTTGTGGACGTGGACTGCTTATATATTTCACTTTGGAACATTTTCAAGCATGGTGGCCACAGAGAAGGAAGCAATCTGTTGCAGTGTTCATACTAGTGCCGATGCAGTATGCTCTTCGGTTACATCTGTGGATGCAAGCGAAGAGGAAGAGCATACGTCGTCGAGAGCAAGAAAACGCGAGCGGCAATAGGAATAGGCTAATAGGCTAGGTTCGGTGCTCTATGCGATATAGCCTGCCAGTTTCTTACAAGCAAATCTGACAGCTTTAGTAATAGTAATATTGATTTCTATAAAGTTGTAGATGACTTTTTACTAAAGCATTCGGAGGGGCTCCAGGATGATTTAAAAATGAAAATAAAAAGTCCAGTTGTTAATTATAATAAATAGTACTTAACAAAGATTTATATTAATGAGCTTGTTGAATTATTGATTATATTTTATTTTAATTTTTTATATTTAAAAATAGTTAGTTGGATTCTACCTGAAATACAATTATAATTTTAATGACTTGAACCAAATATTATTTTTACTTTTAATATTTTTAGTTTTAGTAACTTGAATTTAAAACTTGATTTGTTCTTAAGTGTTTGACTACCGATTGAAGTGCAAATATAAAGACTGAATTATACGTACACGTGATGTTTATGTATTAGTTGCAATATTAGTTTAGATTGATAATATAAAATTTGTTAAAAAATATATTTTTTTTTAGTTCATCTCTCAATGCGAAAGAACTTCCAGCTGCGTTGTTACACGTCAATCGACCAGTTCCCTATGCTGAAATTTGTTGCCGCCATAACCCAGGTATTACGTTATCCTTTTGGTATTGGTCAACAAATTCCGGCTGACAATAACTGCCATCATGCAATAACACTGTCGATTTTCCGATGTTTTGTGCGATGATGGGTGCATTTGTAGAGGAGACAGCAAAATCCTCCATCGAGCCGTAAAAATTCTGAAAGCGGTTTCAATAACTCGTCGAGCTCTTGATCTGCATTTATTAGATATTTCTCAGTCAGCTGATAAACGTAATCCTACATTGAAATAGGATATAAGTACGCTTAATGAAAGGAATTGATAAGAGTATGCGTAAACAAACTTGGAGATGGTAGCATTAGGCATCTTTTTAAAGGAAAAGCAGCGTCCACAACAAAAAATAAGGAAACTTGATATTGCTGTGCGGTAAAAAGTCATCCTCGAGCAGGGCTAATTTGTCATGAAAAAACTTTTGTCCAAAATCGGAATTTCTCAATACTCTTATAATTGTAATAAATGATCCTGAATTAGGTGGGCATCATAGTGATGTGTTTCCCATCAACGGCATCCACACAGTTCCAAATATTTATAAAATCATCCGCGATTCTTTTCCATTCATGTCTGCTTGGTACAGAGAAGTATATCCAAGCAAGTTCATCCCAAAGTGCATTGCACATTTCCAAAATAATTAAACGGGGAGTGTTGCAACCCAAAATATGAAATATGCACATATGCATATTTTGCCTCGCGACATATTTGCCAAAGTTGTGAACTACATATTTATCCATACACATACCAACATTGCTCCAAGTTGTGATATACACAATCCATATTAATATTACTTATAATTGTGGAATGCCAGAACATTGACCAAACTGAGTTGCAGTTGGGTTTGAAAAAGCTGACAAAACACTTTCCCACACAATTCGTAGTTCTGCACTTACGTAAGCATACCTGTGTAAGCATACATGTTTAGACATTCCACGTAACTAAAGTCACGTGGACTACTCATATGTGTGAATATCAAAAAGTTGTTCCCCCCCTCGAAGAGAGTTTGGAATACTACTGTTCGCGGGAACTGCAGAAGAAGTGTTACTTAACTTGAATAAAGTGGGAGATAATAAGGCTCCAGGACCCGACGGCATTCCTAATGTAGCAATGAAGGCAGTTATCAAAGCGGACCCCATTATTTTTGCAACGATGTTTGACAAATGTCTACGTGAGGGTGTTTTTCCTCCTATGTGGAAACGTCAGAGACTCGTGCTTCTTCTAAAACCCGGCAAACAACCAGACCAGCCGTCATCATACCGGCCGCTGTGTATGCTAGATTCATTGGGGAAGATACTGGATAGGATAATTATTAATCGTTTGCAGGAGACGTTGGAACGGCCAAATGGCTTATAATCCACACAATTTGGCTTCTGCAGAGGGAAGTCTACAATAGATGCGGTACAAATGGTAATAAATATAGGTCGTCAAGCTACTAGCAGAATAAGGTGGAGGTGGGGTGATGAGAAATACTGCGCAGTAGTAACACTAGACGTCAAGAACGCCTTCATTACAGCAAAGTGGCCGAAGATCATACAGGCACTGGAAAATTTTAGCACCCCAAAGTACCTGACGCGGATAATTGCCAACTACTTCGACAAGAGAGTACTGCTATACGATACAGATGTGGGCGTGAAACAGTATATCTTTCCCGGGGCGGGAAAGCGGGAAAGAAGCGGTACTCCTGACCACACGGAAAGTACGCGAGGTTTTCACCTTCAAGGTTGGTGACCATGAAATCACCTCGCTACCCCACATCAGATACCTGGGCGTACGAATTGACACACGGCCGTCTTTTAAGGAACACCTTGCCGCGGTTAGCGATAAAGCTGCAAAGGTGAATAATGCTTTGTCGCGCATAATGTCGAACATAGGTGGACCCCGTTCTAGTAAAAGGAAATTGCTGGCAAAGGTGACAAGCTCTATCATGCTGTATGCAGCTCCAGTTTGGGCAAAAGGGGCACACTAGAGACGACTGTTCTACGAGAAAAAACATGCCCTATTGCATAAAGTGTAAAAAATGCGGACATGATTTCAATTTGTCAAGCAACCCTTTTAGCAAAAACAGGTCTCAAGGAAAAGGCAATCAAACACCTGCACTAGTAAGAGAGGTCAAGCAATCGCGGAAATTTTTAGACCAAATGTTTTTTCTGTAAGAAGCCGGGACACAGGATCGCCGACTGTTATAAACGCAAAGAATGAGAAAAATCCAGGGAAACTACGGGAGGCCCACGTACGGCCAATAAACCGGGAACTCCAAAATTTTGCTAAAAGTAGGCCACTTGAAATGGAAAGTGTCAGTCATGCGTCCTTAGAGATTGTTGACACACCCTCCAAGTTAAATAGCAAGATGGCGGAAGTTGGTAGTCAAGCGTCCAGGGGGATTGTTGAACAATCTTTCCCATCCAGTAATAACAAACATGGCTACTGTTTGGGAGTCTCTGATATAGATGATGTGTTCATTGAGTTTCCGTGTGAGGAAGCAAAAATGGAAAACTCATTTTACTTGTAGACTCTGGCAGATACCAGTTTAATAAAGTCATCAGTAATTGATGAATCTGCTAGCAAGAAGCGACATTTAAGGAAAAATCTTAGTGGTGCATTCGGAAGATTTGTCACCACATTAGGGTCAATAGCAGTCCTCTTTTACCTCTCAAACAAAAAATAAATACAAATTTCAAATTTCAAAAGTAGAGAAATAGAAAGTATATCCTGGAATTTATTTATAAGCTAGACGAAAACTTAAACATTGAGGAAAAGAGATCCATAGGCGGAATAATTAAGTCATTCCACGATTTATTTTTCTTGGAAGGCGACAAACTGTCTCACACCACAGGTATAAAAAACACAATACCAATAAAAACAGACCAGGCGCCAATCAACCAAAGACAGAACAGGCTACCAGAAGCTCATAAGGAAGAAATCAATAAGCAAGTAAACAAAATGTTGGAATACGATATAATTATTCCCAGCTCATCGCCCTGGAATTCTCCCATAATTTTGTGCCAAAGAAAGTGGGAGAAGATGGTAAAAGAAAATGGAGGCTAGTAGTAGATTTCAGGAAATTAAGTGACTCCACCATTAAACAAGTTTTTCCCATTTCCCGAATCGATGAAATATTAGACCAGTTAGGTCATTGTAGATATTTCAGTACACTTGATTTGGCCAGTGGGTATCATCAAGTGTTATTGAGAGAATCAGACAGAGAAAAAACAGCTTTTAGTACAGGTGTTAGGCACTATGAATTTAATAGAATGCCTTTGGGCTTGATAGGAGCCCCTGCCACCTTCCAAAGACTAATGAACCATGTACTAACAGGACTTCAAGGTATAGATTGTTTATCTACTTTGATGACATCGTCGTCTATGGTCGGAACTTGGCACAATATGAGTCGCGTTTATGAAGAGTATTTGGACTTTTACCTAAACATAACTTGAAGTTAATACAGAATTGGAAGTTTCTACGAAAAGAGATAATTTACCTAGGCCATAAATGCACTGAGGAAGGAGTGTTACCAGACCCTGGTAAGGTGGAATGTGTTAAAAATATTCTTGTGCCAAAAAATAAGAAAATTCGTGTGATAGTTACCAATAAGAGTGGACGCGTTTTGGATCTCTCCTTTAATAGAGTTAAATAAATAATTGATTTCGGTTTAAAAAATCAAATAAAGTGCGAAAAGGCAATCAACCTGTTATTTCTGTGTTATTTATTGTGCATACAGATAATTAAAACGAAAAAAAAAATAAAAAAAAATAATAATAATAACATAGTTTGCAAACAGATTTTGTTTGTGTGTGTAAATCATAATTTGTAATCACCCGAGCAAACCCCCCCGATAAGTGCATTATCAAAAAAATCAGTTGATACACACTGAACAAGTGAAAGTAACAGTGCAAATCTCTTGCCTGCACATATTGCTCACTCTAACACTACATCAAATTTGGCAACAACAAACTCATGTCCAATCACATCAAATACAGATAAAAAAAATAATAATATGTTGTCTCTTGTACTATATCCCTCTATACCGTGGAGTGTACAATGCGCTTCTCCTGTAACACCTGTAACACCAACAGCTACAATATCAAAGCAAACAAATAACGGCCTTTCTATCGAAGTGCATGACCCAGTAGTAAAAGCAACTAGTGCGATGACTATTAAAGAACCAGTTGATGTTCAAACTGGAATTGATCGCTACATTACTCTAGTAGAGCGAAAAAGAAGTTCCCATAATTCAAAACAAATGAACTTAACAAAAATTCAAAAGCAGAACACTACTCCTATTAGTTCGGAAAATAGATACGCACTGCTTTCAAGTGATGAAAGTGACGAAAATATTATCCCCAAGAAAAATTTCAAACCCCCACCTATTTTCTTAAGAAAACCTAACTCAGATAAGTTGATTTCCAATATAACAAGTCTTATAGGACCAAAGAATTTCCACGTTGTTCCTATTCGTAAAGGCCAAATTGAGGAAACGAAAGTACAAATTTGATGCTGGAAAAAAAATTACTACACATATCAGCTAAAAAGTGCTAAGGGCTTAATCTCTGTACTCAAAGGCGTCGAACTCAACGTTGATATTAAAGAAATCAAACTCGCTCTTCAGGAAGAAGGGTTTCAAGCCAAAAAAGTATTCAACATTCTCAATAAGAGCAATATACCCCAACCGTTATATCGAATTGAGCTTCAACCTGAAACAAAAACCCTAAAAAAAGGTGAAGTACATCCCTTATATAAAATTCGATATTTATTGCATCGCAAAATCACAATCAAAGAACCCCATAAGAGAACTGGACCTCCTCAATGCAACAACTATTGTACTCTGCCAGCTGTTTGTGTGATTTGTGGAGATCTTCATAAATCAAACATATGCCCAAAGTCTAAAGGCGATGCTAGCATGAAAAAATGCAGCAATTGTGGAGGTAATCACACCGCAAATTATAGAGGTTGCCCCGTACATACAACCCTAAAGCTAAATTTCTCCGTTAGCAAACAACCTCTAAAACCAGTTGAGCAAACTCACATAGCCAACTCAAGTAAGAGACAAAATATTGATGCAACACAATTCTTCTCTGCAATCCCAAACAAGAATCAAACTAATTCATACGCTAGTGTGTTAAAACTAAACCCACACCAACAAAGCAATGTAAATAATGACCAGAAGCACTCACTGCCCATCCATCAGCCAAGTACCCTTGAACATTTGCTTCCAACAATAATCCAGAACATTAACCAATTCATGAACTCAATGCAAAAAATGATGCAAGAAATTAAGAAAAACCAATCAATGTTACTCCAAACATTGCTATCCAGACCATGAATCGTCTCAAGATATGCCACTGGAACGCCGACGGCTTAAGCCAGCACCGTTTGGAGCTAATTCAATTCCTTGAATCCGACTAGATCGACATAATGATGATATCTGAGACCTATTTCACTGACAAAAATTGCTACCGAATACCACATTACCAACTGTACACCAAAAATCATCCACATGGCACGCGGAGGAACTGCCATATTGATAAAAAGCAGAATAAAACATCATGTTCTCGAAGATTTCAGTAGAGTCTACTTTCAAGCAATATCTATATGCCTGGAAGAGTACATCTCTAAGCTAGTAATATCTGCGATATACTGTCCCCCAAGATAACAGCAATATAAAGAATTTTTCTCAACTCTTGGTAACAAATTCTTGGTTGCTGACAATTTCATCGCCAAACACACTCACTGGAGCTCCCGCTTAATAACTCCAAAAGGAAGAAGCTCAATCATTACTAACCATGGCTACGATGTAATCTCAAATGGCCAACCGACATATTGGCCGACGGACAAGAGGAAGATATCCGATCTCATAGAGCTCGGAGTTGCCAAAGGTTTGCAGATGGAAAATATCTCCACAGAGTGTAATTATGCCCTCAATGCAATTGCGTTAGAAAGAAAATAGACTGGTTGAAATTCAAGAAATATGTAAATCCCATCTTCCTCTAAGTATTGTATTAAGAAATGGACAAGATATAGACAGAAAAGAAGAAAAGAGTTGGAAGATCACATAGCCAAATTAACACCTGGTGAAGCATCAGACTACTCTTTGTGGAAATCAGCAAAAAACTCAAATCGGCCAATTCTCACTGATTCCCCCTTCGTATTAAACACTATCCCAAATGCTGGAAAACTTCAAAAATTATTATGATAGCAAAACCAGGAAAAGACCCTACAAAAGTTGCATCGTACAGACCTATCAGCCTCCTGCCTCTACTCTCTAAAGTATTCGAAAAGCTACTTGTCATGAATATAACTCCATTTATTAATCTCAACCAACTGATTCCCCAACATCAGTTTGGATTTAGAAAGCAGCACGGCACAATAGAGCAAGTTCATCGCATTGTAACTCTGATAAGGAACACTTTTGAAGAAAAAAAGTATTGCTCAGATGTCTTTCTTGATATCACTCAAGCTTTCGATAAAGTATGGCACGATGGCCTTATTTACAGGCCTGGAGACATTTGCAGGACTATTACTGCCTGCAAATGTCTCCTCATTGCTTAGTAGCTATCTCAGGAAAAGACAATTTCTCGTACATCACAAGGATTACACAACAAATCCATTGGATATTCACGCTGGCGTTCTTCAAGGAAGCGTTTTGGGCACCTTACTGTATCTCTTATACACTTCAGATATGCCCAACAATAACAATTGCTGAAGATACGGCAATATTGTGCTCTCGCTCTAACTCCATAGAAGCTACTAAACTCCTGCAGACTCATGTTGATTCTCTCGAAATCTGGCTAGCAAAATGGTGAAGTACACCCCATATATAAAATTCGATATTTATTGCATCGCAAAATCAAAATCGAAGAACCCCATGAGAGAACTGGACCTCCTCAGTGCAGCAACTGCCAAGAATATGGACATACTAAGACATATTGTACCCTGCCAGCTGTTTGTGTGATTTGTGGAGATCTCCATAAATCAAACATATGCCCAAAGTCTAAAGGCGATGCTAGCATGAAAAAATTCAGCAATTGTGGAGGTAATCACACCGCAAATTATAGAGGTTGCCCAGTATATACAACCCTAAAGCTAAATTTCTCCGCTAGCAATCAACCTCTAAAACCAGTTGAGCAAACTCAGATAGCCAACTCAAGTAAGAGACAAAATATTGATGCAACACAATTCTTCTCTGCAATCCCAAACAAGAATCAAACCAATTCATACGCTAGCGTGTTAAAACAAAACCCACACCAACAAAGCAATGTAAATAATGAGCAGAAACACTCACTGCCCACCCAACAGCCAAGTACCCTTGAACATTTGCTTCAAACATTGATTCAGAATATGAACCAATTCATGAACTCAATGCAAACAATGATGCAAGAAATGATGAAAAATCAATCGATGTTACTCCAAACATTGCTATCCAGACCATGAGTTGTCTCAAGATATGCCACTGGAACGCCAACGGCTTAAGCCAGCACCGTTTGGAGCTAATTCAATTCCTTGAATCCAGCCAAATCGACATAATGATGATATCTGAGACCCATTTCACTGACAAATATTGCTACCAAATACCATATTACAAACTGTACACCACAAATCATCCGCATGGTAAGGCACGCGGAGGAACTGCCATATTGATAAAAAGCAGAATAAAACATCATGTTCTTGAAGATTTTAGTAGCGTCTACTTGCAAGCAACATCTATATGTCTGGAAGAATACATCTCTAAGCTAGTAATATATGCGATATACTGTCCCCCAAGATACAGTATTACCGAACAGCAATATAAAGAATTTTTCTCAACTCTTGGTAGCAAATTCTTGGTTGCTGGCGATTTCAACGCCAAACACACTCACTGGGGCTCCCGATTAATAACTCCAAAAGGCAAAAGACTATGTTCAATCATCACTAACCACGGCTACGATGTTATTTCAAATGGTCAACCGACATATTGGCCGACGGACAAGAGGAAAATACCCGATCTCATAGACTTTGGAGTCGCCAAAGGTTTGCAGATGGAAAATATCTCCACAGAGTGTAATTATGATCTATCATCTGACCACTCACCCACGGTAATATCTATAAAATCACCAAGCCCCCAAAGCAATTGCGTTAGAAAGAAAATAGACTGGTTAAAATTCAAGAAATATATAAATTCCCATCTTCCTCTGAGTACTGTATTAAGAAATGGACACGATGTAGACTCAGCACTCGAAAAATTCAACCAGCTGCTCTCATTAGTTCTCAGCTCAGCCACCTGCACAAAGGTATGCAAGCAATCAAACTATAGCCCATACACACCAGCCGATATTGAATTGCTAGTAAGACAGAAAAGAAGACTCCGAAGACAATGGCAAGAATTCAGATCACCGAATCTGAAAACACAGCTACAGCACTGCACTCGAAAGTTAAAGCAAGCTTTAAAAAATAAAAACAACAAAGAGTTAGAAGAGCACATAGCGAAATTAACACCTGGTGAAGCGTCAGACTACTCTTTGTGGAAATCAGCAAAAAAATCAAATCGGCCAATTCTCACTGATTCCCCCATCCGTTTGAGTGACGGTAATTGGGCTAGAAGCAACTGTGAGAAGGGTTTGGCTTTTGCAAACCACCTAAAAAGTGTGTTTACACCAAATCCACCCTCTTCACAGTCCTCATTACCAATATTAACTTCTCAACCTTGCTCAATAACGCTCAAAATTAAAAAAAAGGACATATTCAAAGCAATTTATAAAGGTTTAAACCCAAAAAAAATCACCTGGTCCAGATAAAATTACCGGTAAAATGATAAAAGAGCTACCTCCGGCTTCAGTAATTCATCTGATGCACATTTTCAATGCTATCCTTCGTATTAAACACTATCCCAAATGCTGGAAAACTTCAAAAATTATTATGATAGCAAAACCAGGAAAAGACCCTACAAAAGTTGCATCGTACAGACCTATCAGCCTCCTGCCTCTACTCTCTAAAGTATTCGAAAAGCTACTTGTCATGAATATAACTCCATTTATTAATCTCAACCAACTGATTCCTCAACATCAGTTTGGACGGCACGGCACAATAGAACAAGTCCACCGCATTGTAACTCTGATAAGGAACACTTTTGAAGAAAAAAAAAAGTATTGCTCAGCTGTCTTTCTTGATATCACTCAGTTCCACAATGTTCGCAAGGTGAAATTGGAAAAGATGGAACAATAGCCTTTACGAGCAGAGCTTTCCGTGATACTTCCACCATCGAAAAGGAATTCCTGGCCATTGTGTGGGCTGTGAAGAATTATCGAGCTTATCTACTCGGTAGACCGTTCAAGATCTACACCGACCACCAGCCACTACGAGGAATTACAAATGTAAGGGATCAGACATCACGTTAGTACGTTTCAGGCACAAATTATCCGAATTTGATTTTGAGATAATTTGTAAACCAGGTAAAAGAAATTTAAAACCAGACGCGCTCAGCAGAGTAGCTGAGTAGCTGGTTAAGACTCGTTATATGGGAGAAATAAGGTTGAAGACAAAAATACAAAAGAACCTGAAGGAAATTCCGACGACGAGCAGGACTTGGTTCAGGAAGCAGAAAATACCGAAAACTTTTCATTTGTGTGCTTATTCCTGATGCAGAATCTAGCACAGTGGCAAAAGATTTTTACAACTAGGTTATTACACGCAACAACATACCTAAAATTTTAGTCACAGATAATGGTACAAATTTTACATCAAAATTGTACTCAGATACATGCAAGATGCTAGGTGTTAAAAAATTACGTACAACGCCATATCACCCACAAGCAAACGATTCTCTAGAAAGAAGTCATAGACCCTTAGCGGAATATCTTAAGAGTTTTGTTAAAGAAGATGGTTCAAATTGGGATGGTGGTTGGCGTCAGCAATGACTGTTCACAAAATACAGTACATACTACCACCAAACGAACACCTTTCACCATACTATATGGCACCGACATGCCAACAAATCTAAAAACCAAATGAATACGATTGTACAACGCAGAAGACCAATATAAGTTATTAAAATATCAAATACAGAGGTCCCACGAACTAATTAAGGAAAATCAGGAAAAGGCAAAGGAAAACGCCAAGAGACAGTACGACAAGAATATACACCCGATAAGTTTTGAAGTAGGAAAGGTTTTATGAAAAAATCAAACGAGGAAAAACAAATTTAGTCCCATTTAGACTGAACCCTACGAAATAGTAAACATAAACAGTTCAGTAACAACGACTATACAAATCGGACGAAAATGGAAAAAGTACCATAATAATTTAATAAAATCTTTCCACCAAAATTAGATTAATATTAAATTCTATGATCCTAACCTCTACAACACCCTACAATAACATAATACCGAGTATGCATAAAAGTATGAGAACGAAATGTACAAAAGATACACGAGACTTAAATTTTCAGACTAAACAAAATACATAATACTACAAAAATGCAAAATTCCGTAAAAAAATCCATAACAATGCAGCACCTGTACCATAACGTGAGAACGACACTAAAAATAATAAGGTATAGCTTACATCTACTATATATATTATAACTACTATATCTACTATATCACTTATTTAGTTAATTTTTCTTATTATATATACCATATAAAAATTATATTTTTTTTGCAATATTCATTTATAATCTATACTTAATTATACTCTATTATTGAAAAAGAATCCGGTAATTCCCCTACAATCACAAGAGAGTATCAGGATGTCCACGAGAATCCAATATCAACTCATACAGTGAAATTTCGAGAGATGCCAACGCAGCAACATTAACAGCTTAACAACAGAAACAACCAAGAAAATGACACAAAACTATCCTTGAGCCAGTACAGAACAAATAAACCCAGAGTAGAAAACAAAGCAGACCCAGTGCAGCAAATACCCATAACAAACTTGCAAAACAATAAAATTTACAACCAATAACTTTGGCGTACCTAGCCAGAACGACGTAGCAAAGATACATGTACAATAATAGCTATGCAATCACAACCGAATAAAATATTTCAGCTACTGTATTTATCAGTGACAATGGATTTTGATCCACATCAGAAGAAAATGATAAACAACAGAACCAAAATTACATATTCATTATTGCTCCAATAATTAAACACTTACACCAGGAGTACAGAGTTTCACATAGACAATATTGCTTAGCAGTGCGGTATACACAAAACCCACTTAACAAGCTATTGTTCATACAATTCCATAAAAAAACAAATTTTTCTTTTGAATCAAATCATTGGACGCATTAGCACACCAAACCAACTTTCACTTAAAACCACAATAATAACCCAGATAACGCTTTCATAACAATACAGCCAGAAGATCAACCCAATATAAATAATCTTGCGCTCATTGCCTAAACAAAAACCGAACTTTGATAAAGAGGAATTTACTGTTTCCTGAGAGAATGGAGGGATGTTGCGAGCCAAAATATGAAATATACGTATATGCATATTTTGCCTCGCGACATATTTCCCAAAATTGTGAACTACATATTTATCCATACACATACCAACATTGCCGTAGCTGGTTAGTGTGTTCGCCTTCTGATCTGTAGGTCGTGGTTCAATACCCGGCTGATGCATAACAAATTTAATAACGAAAAGATTTTTCTTTCGAACGGTACCCATCTGTCGCAAGCAATTGGCAATTCTTCCGACAGTAACAACTTGCCATGAAAAAGCTTCTAAAAAGAACTCTGTGACAAAGCTCAGAAAAAGTGATGTCACAAGTGTTCTGCCGTTCGGAACCGGCTAAAATAAGTAGGTCCATTCTAATACTGTCCAAAATTTAAGACGCTCAACAGTAATAGAAGAGAAGCTCGGCCAATGAGTCCTTTGGGGCTTTAAGTGCCACATATTTATTTTTTATTTCATACCAACGTTGCTCCAAGTTGTGATATACACAATCCATATTAATATTACTTATAATTGTGGAATGCCAGAACATTGACCAAACTGAGTTGCAGTTGGGTTTGAAAAAGCTGACAAAGCACTTTCCCACGCAATTCGTAGTTCTGCACTTACGTAAGCATACATGTGTAAGCATACATGTTTAGACATTCCACGTAACTAAAGTCACGTGGACTACTCATATGTGTGAATATCAAAAAGTTGCTTTCTCACATAATGGGTACATACATACGCACATGTGGAGTGCATTGATCTTGTACATACGTACACACATACATACATACACACATGTGGTGTGAATATATTATTGTATGTTATATGTTGGTATGTGGGTAGATTGATATGTGGCTAGTACTAGAAAAATGGTATATAAGCTGCCAGCTTACTGAAGGCTGTCGCTTTTCAGTTGTGAGTCTTGATCTAAGTTGTGAAGTGTTAGCGTGTAAGAAATTGTAAAATACTGCTATCCTTACGAGGTCCTCCAGTATTAGTGTAAAAGTATAAAATTGTAAAGTAATACCAGGAATAAAGTGAAAACCAAAAATCGCAAGTATCGTATAATTAATAAAGTATAATTGTTTTATTTCAGCTAACTAGTGTTATAGTCCCGAAGGATATTTAGGAGCTTAGGTTTAGGTGCGAATCTTGTACGTTGCGTCCTTGAGTCTAGCTGTTAGGTATTTCGTGAGTGTTGTGGCAAAATTGTACACAATAGGAGCGGCCCATTTTAAGTGCTAAGTAAATAAAAATGGAACAAATATTTATGTATAGAATATGTTTTATAAATTTACAACATGATTAAAGGAGCATTGTTCGCTTCAATGTTACGAAAAGTCTCAATTGCCAATTGTCTCAATTCGAATATTTTGTAAGCCCGTTTTTTACAAGCCGGTTTTTTATTTGTTTGTTGATTCGCACGGTTCTTTTGAATCCCTCCGGATCGTTGTCGTACAGTTCTAGAAAACTAGTTTGTACGAGTCCATTTACATCACGAATTAAATTAAGCCGTCTAACCCACGTCCGTAACCTGGAACAAGTTTTTTTAGTTTTTTAAAATACTCCCGAGCTTCGAACATTAATAACATAATTATGATTATATCGATGATATCTTCAGATAGCATAAGTATTTTTTTCTTTAGTAAAACACTATCACAAAATCTCACAACAATCACAAAATATAAGCAGACGCTTAACGCGTTTGTTGGCAAAGTGTTTATTGTAGCAAATAGTCGCGCCAATCGCGTAGCTATCAACGTAAACGCTAACGTGAAAGTTGTATGTAGATGGGCCATAATTGTCACTCAATCGTACTCTTTGCTATCACTATATTAAAAGTCATGGAAAAACGTGCAAACATTTCATGTGAGTTTTTATCATCTTCTTGCATAGGTACATGTTTGCCTCTTATTGCCATTTATTGGTTCTTAACCTTTTATTTAAATAGTGTAAAATAAAACTACTTTTCAGCCAACGCCACAAACATAGTGCAGTAGCCAAGTGGTTCATATCCCGAAAAGAACAATTTTTAAAATATATATTTACGTATATTTATATATATTAAAAAATAATAATTACATTAAATTTTATTAAAAACAACATAAATTTTTACATTATGAAAAAATTATTAAAGCCCTATAGAGGATAAATAATAGAGCGAGCAGATTTCTTCTGATGTGTCACAGAACTCTTTGCTTACTATTATTGCGCTATGAATTGCTAATTGCTTGCCGACACAGGTGGGTATCTCATTCGAAATAAATACCCTTCAATATTATTTATCAAAATTGTGCTTTCACAGCCTGGGATCGAACTCATAACCTACATATGTAGCATATAACGCTGCTATCGATGTTGTTGGTATACTATTACCTATATATTAGATGAGAGGAAGCGGATACACGCGATTGTGTTCCAGCTCTGGCTCGCAGCAACTGGGGTGGGAACTTTTCCTTGTTAATGTAGCAAACATAGTAAAAACAAATTCGCGTGTAGCGAGAAGAGGAAGTTTAGAAATAGAAAAAAAGATATATAGCTAGAGAGAGATAGAAAGTTGACAATAATTGCAACGTTAGAAAAATGGTTCACAAAGTCAGCAATAGTGGGTGGCATGTCGTGGTTGCAAGATGGTGTTTCAACTTATGTGCCCTTCCTTCCGTTATCCTTACGTCCTCGTACAAAATATCTGTTTCGTGGATCGCTCCGACATCTCTACACCCTAATCTCCACGGCCGCACGGAAATCAAAAATCATTATCGTTTAGAGATTCATTGAACGATATTTATTAACACAAACACGAATAATTTAGGAGTAAAATAACTGAACAAAAACAACAAAGAAAGTATAGCAAAACGAAAAGGAGGTCACTTTTGATTCTCTTTTTATATGTATATATATACACACATATATACATATATATATATTTTATTTTTGTAAATTAAAACTAGAAGTATTAGGATATAAGTATAGCCATAGAAAAAAAAAGTATATACTACATTTGGAAAAGTAGGTAATGTATGTATTTATGTATAAATATAAAATTTTTTAACATATTTGTAATAATTGAAAATAAATGAGAATATGTATAATTTAAAAAATGTTCTTTAATAATACGTATAAATTGAAAAAAACCAAATAGACTCACATTTTGCAGCTTCCACGATAAAAGTACTTTCAAGGGTATCACTGTAACAAAAATATTTTATAATCTAGAAAATTTACGCTTACACGCACATAATTAGATTTTATATAGAAAATTTTAGTAAATTTTTGATAACACAAAAAAAAAAAAAAATACAAAAATACGAAATTGAAGTTTTATATGGATTGATTTTGATATGGCAAAAATAAATGTGGGCTAATTCTGGAGTCGCCGTTATGATTAGATCAGCGACTGTACACTGGTTTTTCTTGGTGGTTCCTGATGCAATTTCACGCTCGCTCATAAATTACAACTAAACAGCACGGTTACGAATATATTCTTCTTTAGAAAATTCTTGTAGTTTTTGTTCTTGTGTGAGGTTGATTTCCTCGTCTTTAACAGCACAATTTATAATTTTAAAAGTTATTTAATTATGTTAATCATATTTGTAGGACTTTATCCAACATGCAACACCTTTTACAACATTGTAGCAAAAGTACGATGTTGGGTAGACACTTAGTAACGTTTAGCAGAACACTCGTAAGTTAAGTTCTTAAACCACATTATACTGCATTCCAATATAATGCTTCAATGTATATAAGAGGGCTGAAATAGTCCCTCATCACGATAACGTGAAACTTTTTCTTTTCGCACTCCAAGCTCTTTTATATGCTGCCGTTGCTGCAATCAGCGTTAAGGCCGAACTCAAAATTTAAATGATTTGAATTTTTTAATATTTTAAATGATTATCGAAGTTACTGGAACTTTATTACGCAACTGTATGTTTTTTTCCGTTATTAAATGTTAATATTATATTTTTTTCATAGTTATATATTTTTCGCGGCGTTCACGTCTGTGCTGTACCATGATAATCAGTGATTATTTTTACCTCCTCAAGTTTTTCTTAAAAGAAACCTCAATTGGGATTGGTGGGCTAGAATATTACTGTATTACTTCCAGTAGTGGTACTCATATTCTTCAATCATATCTACACATGTAAGTGTAAGCTGTAAATACATCACGCGATTTTTATTACCAATCATAGATTTTCTGTTTTTTCTTTAATAAATTTATTGTTGCTTAACGGTAATTCAATATGATTTTTCGCTATCTGCCACTAGATGGCCTTAGACGAAGATGTCCACCTACCATCATTGTGGGCTAATATTTTAATGTATTATTAGAATTAATATTATTAAGTATTATTAGAATATACTTGGAAATACTAAGAGAAGCAACAATGTCACCATTCGCTACAAGCTCCTCTACATTTCCCCCCTGCCAAAATGAGTTTTGAGGGGGTTTAGAAATCGCAAACCACACAAACACTGATTCCACTTGGAGCAAAAAAAATAAAACAACCGAATCAAAGTGCATTTCTATTGACGATTGTCCTTTGCGTGGTATGTACCAACAAAATGGTCCTGTGAATCCTCCAGTTCGTAATAAATACTTCCCAACTTTTTACGTGCCATTGCTTTTATGAAGGAAGGAGCTAACTTAGCGTTATATCCTTGTTCAAAATTGCTTTGTCTAAAGTTTCTTCTATATACCTCTTGCCCAATACTGTATGATATCTCTCACGAACGTAAATTATAATTTTTCTCGTTTCGGGTGTATTGCTTTTTCATAATATCATATGCGTTATTGCGTACTATTTCCAAAGTATCGGACCTATTGAACTTCACGCTTCTAACTTCTAGCAATTGCCGCAGTAAAGAATATGTATCACCATTAGTGATCATATGTTGCCCGAAGGCCATAAAGTATGGGGATGTACCAACAGCAGAATGAACTAAAGACCTCAGAGAGCAACAAATACAACTTAGATGCTCATCCCAATTCTTTTGATCTGGTTTAACATAAGCCTTAATAGCTGAAATTACAGAACGATTAACACGTTCTGACGCATTGGCTTGTGGAGAATGCACAGCAGTGTAGGTATGTTGGAAGCTATAATTTTGAAGAAGGATATTAAACAAACTGGATTTAAACTGTGACCCATTGTCAGAAACTATCGTTTCGGGTATACCGAATGCATGAGACAATTCATCTTCCAAATATTTGGCAGTCACATCAGCAGAAAATCTCTTTACCAGTTTTAGAAAAGTATATTTAGAAAAATGGTCCAACACAATAAAAATACCAATATTACCTGTACGCGACCTGGGATAAGGACCAAGAAAATCCACGTATAACTTTTGGAAAAATCGATGCGTGTCCGTAGTTTTACCCATTGGAGGACGTAAAACGTAATTAGGGGCTTTGGTGCACTTACAGATTTCACAAGCATTAACATATGATTTTATATCATTCACCAGGTCTGGCCAAAAAAAATAACGGCGAATTCGTTCCAACATCTTGTTGATGCCACCATGAGCTGACAAATGACTATCGTGTGCCTTCTCTAAAATCTCAATGACCATTGCCATCGGTATCCACAACTTCCATATTAGATCATCATGAAGTTCCTCACCAGTAGCATGTTCTGCGCGTCTGTATAAATAACCCTCAACTATCCTTAAATCGGGAAATTGGCTCTGGTTTTCCATGATTTTTTTAATCCGGTCCGTATATTCGTCCGATTGAAAATGTTTTGAACTTAAATCTACAAAAACCCCTCTGGATCTATGTAAAGCGGACAGAACCCCCCGGATGCGCGATAAGGCATCCGCTACGATATTCTGATTACCACGACTATGTCGGATTGTGAACTGATATGCTTGCAATTTAAGGGCCAACCGAGCTAGGCGAGAACTCAGATCAGCCCTTTGGGACCAATGAGCCCTTTGGGGACCTTTGCCACATATTTATTTATTTTTTTTAATGTTATCGTCCGATCATCACCTTCGTCATTCAACTGAACGAGAATACCACCGACTCCTGTTGCGCTCGCATCACAATGTATATAAAATGGTATCTCGAAATTTTGACTACGTAAGACAGGAGAAGAGAAGCTCGGCCAATGAGCCCTTTGGGGCTTTAAGTGCCACATATTTATTTTTTATTTATTTAAGACAGGAGCGCCACTGCTTCATTATTCCACATAAATTCACTGTTGCTTTTCAGCAAGTCAGTGAGCTGTGTAGTTATGGAAGCATAGTCTTTAATAAATTTCCTGTACCATCCTAACATACCTAAAAACCGTCTGATCTGTCTTACAGATCTGGGGGTCAGAAAATCAGTTACGGCGGACACTTTTTCCGGATCTGTGCGAATAATTCCCCTACCCACAATGTGACCAAGATACCGGACCTCACTAAGACAAAATTTGCTTTTCTAGACATTAATTGTTAAGCCTGATGCCCGTATATGGTGAGCAACTTCTGTGCGGACCTTTAAGTGTTTGTCGAAGCCATCTGATACAAAAAGAAGATCATCGAGTTAAATAAATACTTCCGTTCTTAAATGCGTAGGAATAACCTTACCCATGAGCCGTGACATGGTCTGTGGCGCATTACAACGACCAAACGGCATAACAGTGAAATGATACAACGGCCTTCCTGGAACAGTAAATGCAGTTTTCTCTTTTGAGTTTACATCCATTGGTATTTGCCAAAAGGCATCTTTCAAATCTAAGCTTGTTATAAACTCAGCTTTTGGAAGCCTACTCAAAATTCCATCAATATTTGGTAGGGGATAAGCATCTTTAAGAGTCACTGCATTCACTTTACGACTATCAAGGCATAGCCGAACTTTCCCTGGTTTTCGTACTAAAACGATTGGCGAAGACGATCAGATTCCTCAATTACTCCCAGCTGCAGCATTCTATCTAATTCAGGATAAATTAATTTTTCGATAGCTGGAGAAACCGAAAAATGTCGTTGGCCTTCTTTGGCGAAAGATGGAAATAATTCAACAACATTTTTTAGTTGTTTTTGCTGAATATCACTTAAGAGTCGCATATTACCAATACGAGAAGTAACGTTTATCTCACTTACAAGCCCCAATACATTAAGTCAAATGATGTCCAAAAATCAGTACCGAGGTGCAGGCCTTGTGACAAATTCGGAATAACAAGAACAATAATTGGTTTAGTAAGGCCACGAAAAGTAATGTGGGTTTGTACTTGGCCAGCTACACTTTGGGTTTTTCGCTCAGCGGTACGTATGAATGACTTAAACTTTTTATAAGGAATGTTTGAATTAATAAAATCACGAGCAATGTCGGCACCTATACAATTAATAGAGGCACTGCCTTTCCGAACAGGATTACTTGAGCATACGGTCGGATATCGTTCGGTTTGTCTACTATCGTGCCTACGAAATTCCTTCTATTTGCCCTAACATTTTTCCAAAAAGATTTAATTCTTAAAATTGAAAGCGAAGCAGATTTACGTTTAAGTGAATTTACGTTACGTATACTACTTTGTATGTAATTTTTAAAATGAACATGGAATGGCTTAAAGCAAATGGTAGATATGTCAAATTCGGAACTATCATTGTTGCAAGGCGTATGAATAGTATTTAATCGGTGTTTGTCGATTGATGTTTGAGTGGATTTTTCTTTGCTATGCACTGGTCGGTGCATTCGCTCGCAAGTTTTTTGGATAGCTGCATTTCTTACAATTAGGTTTGTATACGTTTGGTGTACTACAACCATAGCAAAACACATTTCTATCATTAAGGCAATCATGGTAATGATTTCCACTTCTACGACAGTTTCAACATGCTAAGGCAATGGCAGCAATATCATCATCAGTCGTTAAAATATTTTTACCATCGTACGTATCTTCCCCAAAATTTTCCTCGATCTCTGCCACATGCTTTCGAGAAGTACCGGCTTTGAAATTGAATGATTTTCTTTGCATGTCTTGCATGAAGTACTCTCGTCTTCTGCATATACACCTTAGGTGTGAGTGAGAGTGTATATGCATGTCGAGTATTTCGTGTTGTATTTCGGTCTGTAGGTTTCTACGCAAAATCTAGTTGAGAAAATGGCTGTTCTAATCTATCCGTCAATTTCACTATTGAGTCGTAGAAACAATCGAGGCTTTCGTTAACCTTTTGCTTTCGCTCCCGCATAAGTTCATGAAGATCAATATCAGTTCTGAAATCTTTGTATTGTTTTCTCAGAGCTGTACGCAGTTCATACCATATTATTTCGCGTACAGACTTGTGATACCTCCAAAACCAATCACTAGCCTTAGATTAAAATAACACGCTCACATGGCTACACAAAAGTTCAAAATTACCCCCGAATGTTTGCTGAGTTAGCGCTTCTACACGGTATATAAAATTATCAACTGATAAGCCATCAGTGCCACCAGTAAATCTGATTTCCCAGTTAAAAATAATATGGCCTATTTTATCTGTAAATCAGAGGAAGAATTTCTATTTCCCGAATTCAAACGAGAATTCTGAGTTAAAGTACGTAAAAATTCTGTTGCTGTATGATTAACAGCAGGAAAGACTTGTTGTTGAGGAGCATCATCCAGTGGTTCAACGTTCGAACATTGTGGTTGTTCTTGACCTTCATGAATATTGAGACGTCAATTAGTTTTTACTATATTTGCCCCACTCGAATTAACATTGGTACATACCCCACAATGTATTTGTCTAGGAGCGGCACTTAAATCTTCTGTACTACGTGGCAAAGGCACCGTAAGAGACAATTCGATTAGCTCAATGGTTCAAATTATATATATATATATATATATATATATATATATATATATATATATATATATATATATATATATACATATATATATATATATATATATATATATATATATATATATATATATATATATATATATATATATATATATGGCACTTTTTAATGCTAAACCAACAAAAATACACATACAAAAAAAATATATATATATTAATAAAAATATAGCAATGATACGATAAATGTGATTATAATATTGAAAAACCGAACTACCAAAGCATTAGGCAAATATACAAGATGTGTATTATAATAATCAAAAGAAAAAATTGCTAACAGATTTTGATTTCCTAACGCTCCGTAAAAACTGTGTATGCAAACACCAACACACTTTTAAATGATTTAGTATTTTAATGCGCTGTGCTTAACTTTGTGAAAGATACGAGAAAATAAATAGATTTGAAATGTTCCTTCAAGCTCAGCACTGTGGTCAGTGTTTCGACTTAATATGAAGTTCCAATCAGCACTTACTTACTTACTTATGTGGCCATAACAACCGAATATCGATTTAGGCCGAAAATAACATGCTTCGCTAGCCATCTCTGTTCTTCGCTAGCTGGAGCCAGTTATAAATTCCAAGCGCCGTCAGGTTCTCCAGTACTTGGTCTTTCCACCGGAGGTTTGGTCTTCCTCTTCTGCGTCGTCCTCCAGCGGGTTCCGAATATAACACCTTCTTAGCTGGAGCGTGTTCTTCCATTCGCTCGATATGACCTAGCCAGCGCAGCCGCTGGTTTTTTATGCGCTTTACTATGTCAATATCGGCATACAGCTCGTACAGCTCATGGTTGTACCTTATTCGGTACTCGCCACCAACGCAAATAGGTCCAAAGATCTTGCGTAGGACTTTTCTCTCGAAAACTCCAAGAATTCGCTCATCCGAGGTGGAAATTGTCCATGCTTCAGCGCCATATGTTAGGACAGGCATGATGAGAGACTTGTAGAGTGTGGTTTTCGTTCTTCGAAAGAGGGCTCGACTTCTCAATTGCTTACTCAGCCCAAAGTAACACCTGTTAGCAAGAGTTATCGTACGCATGATCTCCAAGCTGACGTCATTACTGCTGTTAATGCTGGTTCCAAGATAGACAAAGTCCCTTACTACTTCAAAAGCATAGTTGTCAACAGTGACCTGCTGTCCGAGACGCCGGGACTCTTTGTTTGTTGACACTAGATACTTCGTCTTGCCATCGTTCACCGTGAGACCCATCCGACGCGACCTTTTTCCAACTCCGAGAATGCTGCACTGACTGCTCGCATGTTCATGCCGATTATGTCAATATCGTCGGCATACGCTAACAGCATGACACTTTTGTTGAAGATAGTGCCATTATGTCGTAGATCAGCAGCTCGTATTATTTTCTCCATAATAAGATTGAAGAAGTCGCACGATAACGAATCACCTTGTCTGAAACCCCGTTCGGTACTAAACGGTGCAGAGAGGTCCTTCCCAATTTTCACTGCACAACAAGAGTTAAGCAGTGTCATTCTGCAAAGTCGAATTAGCTTTGCAGGAATACTGAATTCAGACATTGTTGCGTAGAGGTAATCCCTTACCGGACTGTCGAAAGCGGCTTTATAATCAACAAATAGGTGGTGTGTGTCGATCTGTTTTTCTTGGGTCTTCTTGGCGCAAATTGTGGGGTCTCCTTTTTTATGTACAGGACAGAGAACTCTGAGCCTCCAATCATCAGGCATGCTTTCATCCGACCATATTCTGCTTATGAGCTGGTGCATGCGGGTGAGCAGCTCATCGCCTCCGGTCTTAAACAACTCGACAGGCAGGCCATCAGCACCTGCAGCTTTGTTGTTCTTCAGCCTTAAAATGGCCGTTTCAACCTCGTCATAGTCGGGTGGTGGAACATCAACACCATCATCTGTAATTGGGGTTATCGGGAATTCTCCTCCACTGGCGGAATTGTTCGTAGCATCGCCATTCAGTAACGCGGAGAAATGTTCCCTCCATAGGCTCAGTACACTCTGGACATCTGTAACCAGACTCCCATTTCCATCACGACAAGAAGAGGTTCCGGGATTTAAACCTACACTCAAGCGCTTGATCTTTTCAAAGAATTTTCGAGTCTCATTCTTGTCGATACACATCTCTATCTCCTCACACTCGCGTCTTTCCATCTCCCTCTTCTTACGCCTGAAAAGACGTCTCTCTGCACTCCTTTTCCCTCTGTACCGCTCCTTAACAGCTCGCGTTGCGCCTGCACGCAGGGTTTTTCTGTAGGCGGTGTCTTTCTCTGCGGTAGCGTCGTGACACTCCTGATCATATAACTCATTCCTTAGAGGCCGGTAGTAACCGATTACCTCCTTGGCAGCAGTAGTCATGGAGTGGGATATATGTGTCCACCGTGCGCATGTATCATCAAGTGGGGGAGTGTTCTGCATAAGCAGATCCGATAGTCGAGTGGAAAATGCATCTGCTGTCTCTGGTGACCGCAGCTTACTGACGTCGAGCTTTCTCTGTGTGGGACTTCTCTTGTTATTTGCGACACATAAGCGTGTGCGCACCTTAGCTGCAACAAGGTAGTGATCCGAGTCGATGTTGGCAGCATGTCCAATCAGCACTAGCTTAGAGAAAAATCACAGAAAAAAACAAGTGTATGAAATTGCCCTCTTTCTCCATGTATTGCGGTCATATTCTAGCTAAAAGTGTCCAGAATAAGCAGTTCCAATCAATACACGAAGAGAGAACAAGGCATTCAAAAATGAGAAAGATATGTGTATTGATACCCCATCCTGGTTGCATGCCTCAGCACAGCGGCCACAAAAAAAAACTATACACAATTACAGCACAGGATATGCAAGTCCAATGAAATGAGTAGGAAGATAAAGTAAAGAATGTGGAAGAAAGAAAAAAATTGTAAAAATATGTGTGACCACGACCAAAATATGAGAGATGACGATTATTAATTTAATTTTAATATGTAATGTATACAAAAATTAATTGGCGTGGCCCCATGTAGGGCGCCATTTACTATATTTTTATTTACTGTGGCATATAATGCTGCTATCGATGTTGTTGGTATACTATTACCTATATATTAGATGAGAGGAAGCGGATACACGTGATTGTGTTCCAGCTCTGGCTCGCCGCAAGTGGGGTGGGAACTTAGCGTGTAGCGAGAAGAGGAAGTTCAGAAATAGAAAAAAAAGATATGGAGCTAGAGAGAGATAGAAAGTTGACAATAATTGCAACGTTAGAAAATTAAATGGTTTACAAAGTCAGCAATAGTGTGTGGCATGTCGTGGTTGCAAGATGGTGTTGCAATTTATGTGCCCTCTCTTCCGTTATCCTTACGTCCTCGTACAAAATATCTGTTTCGTGGATCGCTCCGACATCTCTACACCCCAATCTCCACGGCCGCACGGAAATCAAAAATCATTATCGTTTAGAGATTCATTGAACGATATTTATTAACACAAACACGAATAATTTAGGAGTAAAATAACTGAACAAAAACAACAAAGAAAGTATAGCAAAACGAAAAGGAGATCACTTTTGATTCTCTTTTTATATGTATATATATACACACATATGTATATATATATATATATATATATATATATATATATATATATATATATATATATATATATATATATATATATATATATATATATTATTTTTGTAAATTAAAACTAGAAGTATTAGGATATAAGTATAGCCATAGAAAAAAAAAGTATATACTACATTTGGAAAAGTAGGTAATGTATGTATTTATGTATAAATATAAAATGTTTTTAACATACATGTAATGATTGAAAATAAATGAGAATGTATGTAATAATGTCTACGCCAGAATGAAAAACGTACGCACTGCTCTGAAAATTTACTTTCATTTTTCTTTGAGTGTTGGCAACATTGGTTTTACCAACTCTCCGTTGCTTTATTAGCATCGTTTTTATTGTTATTCTCGAAATATATCCTGAAGAAAATAGACAGCCAGTGCGCGCAAAAATATGAATCTCGCTATATAAATAAAACCATAACGTCAAATAAATATTGTACACTTAAATATAGTAAAAATCGCGTGTGTTATTATTTTATCATTCATTTAGTATAATAAATAAAGAACTCAACATAGCAGCAGCAGCAGAAACACAAAACACACTGCGAAATACTAAGAAAAGCAACAATGTCACCATTCGCTACAAGCGCCTCTACACATATCGGAAGGTCATAGCTAAGGCATATGAAAAATAAAAAATATTCATTTTTACATATATCTTTAACAATTAACAAAATGACAACCTCAAAATAAGTTTGTTTTTTTATTGTTTTATTTTCAATCAACTGCTGACCGAATAGAGTGAACTATGAAAATGAGTATATAAAAAAAATAATATATATATATATATATATATATATATATATATATATATATATATATATATATATATATATATATACATATAAATATATTAATTTAACGAATGACTCCAGTTGCGACCCTTTTTGTATGGCTTCACTTACTTATAAACGTCAATGTGAAATGAAATATTTGCATTACTTTTTATTTTTTCTTCGGGAAAAAATAATTTGTATTGTTTTTCTAAAACGCTTGTATATGTACATTAGGGTGGTTATTAAAATCAAATGATAGATTTTTTCAGTATCACACCTCAATCGATTTTATCATAGTTAAAGATATCACATATAAATTTTGGTCCCAATTGGAGACGGTAAAGCCAGACTTACAGGAGTGAGGTTTAGGAAATCGGATGTAAAAAATTTCTTCCTACATTTAAATACCACCCCAGTATACATACAGTGGCTCCCAGCTTATTTCGTACAGTGACAGTTTAAAAATTGCTGCAGTCGTAATTCCTAATATAGCAAAAATTTGAACAAAATATAAATGCCATTTTAGAAAGGAAGGTTTGTTTTTTATTTTCCAAAATTTACTTTTTCAAAATTTTAGTGTTTGACACTATAAAAAAATAAAATAAGAAAAAAATAGGAAAATTCATGTCACAGCTTATTTCGTACAGTCTCTTTAAGTTCAAACTAAAAACAAAGTAAGTTGATTTTAATATTTAGTTGACATCCCTTAGCGTTAATGACAGCCTGGAGTCTATTTGGCATTGAATCCACCAATTTTTGAGTGATGTCTGTGTGTGATTTTTTTCCATTCTTCCATCAGTACCTTCTTTAGGTCTTGCTTATTAGAAATCTTGTGTGTTCTTATTTTATTGTCCAAAATAGACCAAAGATTTTCAATCACATTCATGTCAGGTGACTGTGGTGGTGGAGACATCAAGTGTGGGCAGTTCCAAATAAGCCAAGATTGCACAATCCCAGATTTATGTTTTGGGTCATTATCTTGGTAGTACCGAAATTCATCCCGCAAACCCAGTTTGTCTGCACTTTGAAGTAAATTGTTTTTCAGAATCTCGAGGTACTTCATTTTGTCCATTGTTTCCTCAATAAAAACCAATTCACCTACTCCGGCTGCTGACATACAGGCCCAAACCATCACGCTACCGCCACCATGCTTCACTGTGGGCTTAAGGTTCTCCTTGTTTAGCTCGGTATTCGCTTTACGCCAAACATATGACATTCCGTCCGAGCCAAAAATATTAAACTTAGACTCATCCGCGAAAATAACGGTATTCCAGAACGCAGGAGTATTAATAATATGCTCTTTGGCGAAGTCAAGTCGGCGTTGTATATTCATTTTCGAAATGAATGGTTTCTTTCGGGCTACTCGACCGTTCAAGTCATGATTGCGCAGCACACGTCGGACAGTTTCAGCACTGGATGATTTTCCTATTTCACGCTGAACCTCTGCAGCCAACTTCGGAGCGGATAACTTTGGATTTTTCTTAATTTTTCGTACAATATAACGCTCGTCTGATGAGTTGAAAATCTTATTAGGTGCTTCTCTGCCCTTGTTCTCCAACCGATTTTCGCGAACGAAGCGTTGAATGATGTATTGGACAGTTGAGGCACTTAAATTTGTCATTTCAGCAATTTTTCGCACACTCTGACCTTTCCTAAAATGGTTAATTACCAGTTTACGCTGTTCCATCGTTGTACGACGACCCATAACGCTAAATGTTTAATTTACAGCACTTTAACTATTTAAAATAATAATAATAAAAATTGTTATAATAGTTAAAAAGGTCCAAAAACTCATACAATTCAAAAAAAACTTTGTAACTGCGCGGCAGAATGAAACTTACTTACATTGAAGTTTGTGTACGAAATAAGATGTGAGCTGAAAATCAGCTGATCAATAGTTTTTCTCTCTTGCATGACAAAAAGAACAATTTTTGGGGTTCCCCGTTTTCTTATTAGGTTTACTAAACACATACATAGACATCTACATTCAAAACTTATTGATAAGTTTTTTAGTTTCGATGTTACAGCCATGTACATAAAAATATATACACTGTACGAAATAAGCTGTGAGCCACTGTATATCATGGTAACGTAAATTTAATAGAAAACAAAACAAACAAAAACGTCAAAATCGAGTTAAGTAAATGTTTTCCCGGACTTAAATTTGAGTAGGTATCATCGACTCTGAGAGTGAATTTTTTCAAATCTTCACTAAGTGACGATTTACATAATCGTTAAATAATTCTGAGAGCGGCAGTTAGTACATAATTTCTGGTTACGAAATAGAATTATTTCCGTAAATTTCTTTCTCATATATACTTTACCTACAGTCGCCTCTTTGTTTTTAAAAAGCAAACGTCCGTCAAAATAAAAACTTATTACAAAATATGCTAGCATGAAAAAATGCAGCAATTGTGGGGGTAATATCACCGCAAATTATGGAGGTTGCCCAGTATATACAACCCTAAAGCTAAATTTCTCCGCTAGCAAACAACCTCTCAAACGAGTTAAGCAAACTCAGATAGCCAACTAAAGTAAGAGACAAAATCTTGATGCAACACAATTCTTCTCTGCAATCCCAAACGAGAATCAAATCAATTCATACGCTAGTGTTTTAAAACAAAACCCACACCAACAAAGCAATGTAAATAATGAGCAGAAACACTCACTGCCCACCCAACAGCCAAGTACCCTTGAACATTGCTATCCAAACCATAAGTCGTCTCAAGATATGCCACTAGAACGCCAACGGCTTAAGCCAGCACCGTTTGGAGCTAATTCAATTCCTCGAATCCGACTAGATCGACATAATGATGATATCTGAGGCCCATTCACTGACAAAAATTGTTATCGAATACCAGATTACAAACTGTACACCACAAATCATCCGCATGGTAAGGCACGCATACCAACTGTCATATTGATAAAAAGAACATCATGTTCTCGAAGATTTCATTAGAGTCTACTTGCAAGCAACATCTATATGCCTGGAAGAGTACATCTCTAAGCTAGTAATATCTGCAATATACTGTCCCCTAAGATACAGTGTTACCGAACAGCAATATAAAGAATTTTTCTCAACACTTGGTAGCAAATTCCTGGTTGCTTGCGATGCCAAACACACTCACTGGGGCTCCCGCTTAATAACTCCAAAAGGCACAAAACTATGCTCAATCATTACTAACCACGGCTACGATGTAATCTCAAATGGTCAACCGATATATTGGCCGACGGACAAGAGGAAGATACCCGATCTCATAGACTTTGGAGTCGCCAAAGGTTTGCCAATGGAAAATATCTCCACAGAGTGTAATTATGATCTATCATCTGACCACTCACCCACGGTAATATCTATAAAATCACCAAGCCCCCAAGGCACTTGCGTTAGAAAGAAAATAGACTGGTTGAAATTTAAGAAATATATAAATTCCAATCTTCCTCTAAGTACTGTATTGAGAAATGGATGTGGACCCAGCACTCGAAAAATTCAACCAGTCGGTCTCATTAGTTCTCAGTTCAACCACCTGCACAAAGGTACACAAGCAATCAAACTATAGCCAATACACACCAGCCGACATTGAATTGCTAGTAAGACAGAAAAGAAGACTCCGAAGACAATGGCAAGACTTCAGATCACCGAATCTGAAAACACAGCTACAGCACTGCACTCGAAAGTTAAAGCAAGCTTTAAGAAATAAAAACAACAAAGAGTTAGAAGAGCACATAGCGAAATTAACACCTGGTGAAGCGTCAGACTACTCTTTGTGGAAATCAGCAAAAAACTCAAATCGGCCAATTCTCACTGATTCCCCCATCCGTTTGAGTGACGGTAATTGGGCTAGAAGCAACTGTGAGAAGGGTTTGGCTTTTGCAAACCACCTAAAAAGTGTGTTTACACCAAATCCACCCTCTTCACAGTCCTCATTACCAATATTAACTTCTCAACCTTGCTCAATAACGCTCAAAATTAAAAAAAAGGACATATTCAAAGCAATTTATAAAGGTTTAAACCCAAAAAGATCACCTGGTCCAGAAAAATTACCGGTAAAATGATAAAGGACCTACCTCCGGCTTCAGTTATTCATTTTATGCACATTTTCAATGCTATCCTTCGTATTAAACACTATCCCAAATGCTGGAAAACTTCAAAAATTATTATGACAGCAAAACCAAGAAAAGACCCTACAAAAGTTGCATCGTACAGACCTATCAGCCTCCTGCCTCTACTCTCTAAAGTATTCGAAAAGCTACTTGTCATGAATATAACTCCATTTATTAATCTCAACCAACTGATTCCCCAACATCAGTTTGGATTTAGAAAGCAGCACGGCACAATAGAGCAAGTTCATCGCATTGTAACTCTGATAAGGAACACTTTTGAAGAAAAAAAGTATTGCTCAGATGTCTTTCTTGATATCACTCAAGCTTTCGATAAAGTATGGCACGATGGTCTTATTTACAGGCCTGGAGACATTTGCAGGACTATTACTGCCTGCAAATGTCTCCTCATTCATTCACGACCTATATCGAATTTAAGACAAAGAGTAAACAAAGCATATTTTACTTTATTTTTTTCTTCTAAAATTCAACATAACAAATAATAAAAGCATATAAAATGTAATTAATAAAAAAAATTAATTGAATTCAGTAATTAAGAAACAAAACGAAGAGTTTTAGGAAATAAACGCGAAGGAGTTATTTTTGAAAGTCTTTCTTGCTGTGAAGTCTAGCGAATTTTTCACGACTTTCTAATGTCACCGCCATAACTCCTTCTCGATTATGTTCTAAAACTCTTTTGGATACACTAGCCAGCAATTGAACATGTCTTTCCGTTCCTTGTATGTGTACTGGAATTTTCGGATCAGGCAGCGGTGGATCAATGTCTTCTAAATATTGTTGTAGATATTCATAAGGAATATTTCGAGTGAATGGTGGTTCGAATAAGATTGAATTATCATTCATGTAAATCATATTCGTAAAATCTGTGCAATTGAAGTTTATGATAGGCTTTTTATAAACTCTTAGTAGCATCGGATCTTCCACATGGTTACGGTAGTGTAAAATTTTTTTTAGAGCTAAGTCGCATATTTTTTTTTCATCGTCGAACAACATTGCCAATAAAATGTTTTCTGAATGAGCCATGTTTAGATCCATGTTTAAAATTAAATATTAATTAATTAATTTATAAATATTAAGATTTTCCAGCTAGATTTTGAGGTTTTCTTCCTTCAAAAGCTGGTAAAAATGTGATTTAGGTCTTAGCTTGAAATCTATCGATTTTATTTTTAGAAAAGCTGGAAAAAGAAACAAAATGTATGGAATATGATTTAACAATTTATAATTCGAGTATGTATTTTGAATATATTCAATACAAAGTCAAAAATTCGTCTATTTCCACAACAGTATCGTATATTTTTCCAAAAAAATGTACGAAAGCGCCCTCTGGCGGCACTCAAAAATAAAAATTAATGTCAAAAATGGATTCCGCGACCCAAAAAACCCACACATACACATTTGGCTAAAGGAAATAGCATTTTTTTGCCTCTATTCTCGAATATTTCTAGAAAAAATACCTATTTTGAAAAATCAGGGGGCTCGAAATTCATTTTAGAGCTATGGTTTCTTTGGCAAATTTGCTTAGAATGACCCATAGAATAAGAAATTTGACCCACCCTACTATACATTCATATCATACATTCATATTGTGCTCTCGCTTTAACCCCATAGAAGCTACTAAACTCCTGCAGACTCATGTCGATTTTCTCGAAATATGGTTAGCAAAATGGCGTATAAAAGTCAATGAATCAAAGAGCGTACATGTAACCTTCACGCTAAGGCTAGATACATGTCCCCCACTTAAAATAAATGGTCAATCAGTTCTACAGTGTTCCTCAACAGACTACTTGGGTATTTACCTCGACAGAAGGCTGACCAGGACTCTATGTGACAAAGAAAACTCAGATTAAACTTAAAATTAATCAGTTATGGTGGCTGTTACACAAAAGATCAAAGTTGAATCTCGAATACAAAGTGCTATTATATAAAGCAATCCTGAAGCCAATCTGGACTTATGGTATTCAGTTTTGGGGCACCGCATCTCCCTCAAATATCGAAAAATTGCAGCGAATACAATCCAAGTGCCTGCGAATTATTGTAAACGTGCCTTGGTATATGAGATTTGAATGTTAACATCCATCGAGATTTAAATGTACCCACAATTTCTGAGGAAGTTGCAAATCCCTGCAGAAGCTACATTAAAAAATTACACAACCATCCGAATCCCCTTGCTAGGCAATTGTTGTTGAGCACAGGCCATCGACGATAAAAAGAAATGACACATTGAATACGATGTGTATTTGCTAAACCTCGCGACACAACAAATTTTGATTGAACAACGGGAATATCACATAATTTTAAGTTAGTTTGTAAGATTTGAATACTTATTGTGAGTTTCTACGAATGGTAGAAAGATTCAATAAATTCTTAATATTACAAAAAAAAAATATATATATATGTATATATATACGATGGTGCAATGGTTATGAAAAAAACCGTTGTTAAAAAAGGATTCCGTTCTGATATCGTCGTCTATACTTTCAATGGAAAAACCTATACCTTCATTTTTAATATGTTATCTTATTTTTTCACACAAAGTAAACAAAATTATGTTGCAAAATAATGTTTTTTTGTTTTCGTGTCGCCTTCTAAAACAGAATTGATGTATGTTTTTTTCCCGCACAGAATAATAATATCTGACAAAATATTATGAATTTCAGTTATTTTTTTTTTTTGGTTTTCTAATTTACTTTCCACAAACATTTGCAACTGTATTTTATTTCATATTAGGGGGTGTGCGAGTTCGTCTAAATTTTAAGACCTAAATTGATATGGCAGTGTTTTTACAAGGTAAGCTATATGACTGCCTCAACCGGGTGGGGCTAGCGCAATCCTTGTTGAGCTTATCACAAATCAACTCACTGGATATCATGTAGTTTGTTTTACGCGCTATGTGATGTTTTTTGTTTCTTTTAATAATAAAAGATATAAATCCAATTTTAATTACAATCTGTTTGATAACAATAAGTAATATTTTTAAGCAAATTTGGATTTATTTAATTCTTTTACCAATGTAAAATGAATAAAGAATATACAATAATAATTAAATTATTAGTTGAATGCCGTGTGAGGTCAGCAGGTGCAATTCGTTTTAGCCTTCGATGACTCCCATTTTCTGTGTTTGCTATTTCACGCAAGAATTTTAATGAATCGATAATCGTTCCACATGTTTAGTGCTGCTTTTTGTGATTGTTTTTTTAACTGTGTCAATTTTTAATTCATGGTGTATCACTTCATTTGGAATATTCCAGTCAGCGTTAGTTATTTTTCGTAGTATTTTTGATTGTGCTCTCTGTACTATTTGTAAGTTCGTTTTGTTGGCAGTTCCCCAATCTCGATTCCGTATTTCCAGATTCGTGTTATAATTAATGTATATGTAATTCGTTTGTTGTGAAGTGATAGTTTAGATCCTCGCGCGGGTAGAAAGTTCAGCTGGAGATATTTATTGTTTATTGCGTTTCTAATGTTAAGTATGTGCTGTTTCCAAGTCCATTTTTCATCTATTGTTATTCCAAGATATTTTGCGCTAGGGCAGATTTTTATTTCGTTGTTTTTTATATAAAGATTGTATTTAGTAGATTTCTTCTTTGTATATATTACTTGTATTGTTTTGTCTTTGTTTACTTCTACTCCACATTTGTCAAACTACTCCACCGTCCGTAGCTCTTTAGAAGGTCGTAATAATATCCTGGGAATATTTGTTTTAATTTATATAGAAGTCCTTTGTGCCATACTCTGTCAAACGCTTTCGCAATGTGTCGGTACACGTCTACGCAGTATTTTTTATTATCCATATCGTCTAGTATTTTATTTATTACCCTATGTTCCCTTGTTGTACAGTCGAGTGTTGCCGTCTGAATCCAAATTGGTGACTCGAAATTATATTTTTCGCTAACAATATTGGCTCTATTCTTCCGGATATTAATTTTTCAAATAGTTTGGATAATATTGGCAGTAGACACATGGGTCTAGTTTTAGTTGCGTTATTTCCTGGTTTAGGGATTGCAGTTATTTATACAATTTTCCACAATCGTTAGAAATACTTCGTCTCCAACATGCAGTTAAATAAGTTTCTTATATGTCAGGTAATTATTTTAAGATTCCATTTCCTGGTGCTTTTTCGTCATTTAATTTTTTTATTTGGTTTTTTTTTTCTGTTGACGTCACTCTTTCCATTTTGCTTTTTGGATTGTTTCTTGTGTTTTCGATATTAATATTTTACTTGTCCTTTTCGCTTGTAAAAATTTCTAAAAAGTGTTTAGCCAGGGTATTAGCTTTATCTTTGTTAGTTTTTGCCCATGTTCTACTTTGAGTTTTGATCGGAGGTTTGTGTGTTATTGCTTTGTTCAGTTTTTTCTCCGCTTTCCATAGGGAGTAGTTTGTAGATGCCGTTGTTCCCAGGTTTTTCATGTATTTTTCTAATTTCCTTTTCTAATTATAGTTTTAATTCATTTGTGACTTTATTTAGTTTAGTTTTGTTATCTTGATGTCTAGAAATTTGCCATGTTTTACGCAGCTTAGGATTGGTGTTAACGATGTGACAGCTTCTATTACGCTATCATTGAAGTATGCTATTGCGAAGGCAATTTCATTGACTAATTTTAATGGTATGTTCCTTGTCAATTTTTCCGTTATTATTTGGCGAACATTATCCCAGTCAATATTATTATTATATAGGCCTGAGAATACCTTTGTTTCTACTGTTTCAACTAGAGTCATTAAGATTGGTGAGTGATCCGATGATAGTTCTAGTCAGTGCGCCCATTTTTTATTTCAAACATTTTTTATTTTATATATACATCTCGAGTGTTTTTGTACTCTACAACACACTTCTCGATTTCCATTATGGAACATGTTTAATTAGTGCAATAATAAATTAGTGCCGTTTATATATATCACGAGGTTTCTTGTAATAAACAATATACATAGACGTATACAAGTATATCTCATGTTTTTTTTTTTTCTTTGTACAAAGTGATGTACATAAGAAACAATCACTTTGCAATTTACGTGCATTTCTCTTTCGTTTGAATACGGAATTTCTTCCGATAACGAAAATAATTTAAATAAATCAAAACTTGATTTAAACATATTCCTTGAGGAATGGTATTGGCCACCAACGGAAGGCTTATAGCCTAGACAGACGGCATCCTAATTCCGGATTACCTAGTTAATTCGAATTAACTCGGGCATTAACTGCAGCTAATCCGCATAAACTCTATGAGTTAATTCTCAAAATAAAAGAGGATTAGGGCAATTTGCGATGGCAGCACTGCTGAAAATTGTCTATTGTGAATTTTTCTCCATCCATTTTACAAAATATTAGGTGTGTTCGCTAACGAAAAACTTTCAACAATTGTTTACAGTTTTCAACATGAAAAGTATTGGCGAACAAATAAATCCAGCTGTCAATTATGAACGGTGAATGTCAATTTACAAGTTTCTGATGGTTTTCAGTTCACGTACTACTTGTAGATTTTCTCATATCGAGAGTGATAGATGACAGAAATTGATAGTGATAGTAATGTAAGTGGACAGACCTAATAAAACAGCAATCAGCCGTTTAGTTAATCCGCAATACTGCCGTCTGTCAGGTTATTTTTTTATTCGGATTAAGTGCGCCGGTAATCCGGAATTAGGCTGCCGTCTGTCTAGGCTATTAACCATTTAAAAGGTGATAAAAGGTGTGCTGATGCAAATACAACAGCAAGAAGCAGCAGCACCACCATCACATCAACCGTAACAATAACAACAACAATTAACCGTCAGAACAAATGGAGAAAAATCAGCGGCAACGGCGACAACAACAGCAAGATTTGTCGTCAAGTAACGATAGCAATAGTTTGAGAGTGGACAAGATGAAGGCGAAAAATGACGCTACCAGTAAAACATCAACAGCGAAAACATCGCATACAAGTAATTATTATTATTTATTATTTCAATTATATTTATTATTTCAAACCTCAAATAACTTTAATTTATTAGGGAAGCAAGAAGCGGTCGGTAATTGAAAACACATCGGTACAACTCAACCAAGGTATGAGCCCACCGGCATCTCTCTCACATACACAAGACGTGTGCGAGGTATATTTTTTGTAATACAGAAGTCAATTAAGTCTGATTGTTTTTTATTGTCAGTTGGCCAATATGTTGATTCCCCAGTGCTAATAAAATTACCATTAATAGATGCTAATTAATTGTCGTCCTTTCGCACTTGTCAATCTTGAACCCCATAAGTTTCCCAGTGTTTTGAGATATTTTAGATAAATCTCTTTCGTGTCGTTGTATTTTGGTGGGCAATAGACGGCTGATATTGCTATTTGTCCCTTCGAATATTTTAATCTGATCGTAGTTGCTTGTATGTTGTTTTTTTTTATATTCGTCAAGTACAATATACTTTAAAGTTTTTTTAATAATAATTGCCGTTCCTCCGTGTGCTTTGTTGTCTCACCTTGACAGTGTAGTGTATATTATAGTTAGGAATATTAATATACATCTTGTCTGTAACATGGGTCTCTGAGATTAACATGGCGTCTACTATCTTATCACATAAAAAGGCTTTGAGTTCTAGAGCATGGCGCGAAAGTCCGTTTGCATTCTATATGGCTAAATTTAACTTTTTTATTTTGTCCATCTAGTTTACATACAAGCATAGTAACTATATTCATCATACTTGTCATTTGCGTAATTAGCTGCTTCATCATTGTTTTTAATTCTGTTAAGACATTTTTTGTTATTGTGTGAGATATGATGTTATTATTTGTTTGGTTTGGTTCATTCGATCGCGTTTTCACTGCTGTAGCTTGAGCAAATGAAATACCTGGTTGTGTGTGTAGAGAAGTGATTGCGGTGGGCCGGTTTAACTTCTATTAAACTTACACCTTTGATTTTAATTTTAGTTTGTATTTGTTTCCTATTATTTTGTTTACACTTAGTTTGTAATTTTTACATATGAGTTTTATGCTTATTTTGAAGATTTGTTCGTAATATGTCTTTATGTTTTTACTTTATTACTTACTTCACTAAAAACCGAGAGGGAGGGACGCGCTTTGCCGTGTGTTATCAGAAGAATAATCATAGAGACAGATAAAAAGAGATATTGCACTGTCATAGAAAATAAATAAAAAACAAAGGCAGAGAGAGAGAGTGAAAAAGAGGGATTGTAAGAAAGTAAGTGCAATAAAAAAAGGGGAGAGTGGGGGAAAAGAAATAGAAATGAGCGTGAATAGCCCAAAACACAATAGCAGCGCTACACCTTCACTCCGGCGTAGACATTCCGCCTCCCTTGCAGGAATACTGAAAAGGAAACACAAAATCCACACCAGGCAACGAAAAAGAAATGAAAATTAAACAGAATTTTGAAAAAAAATTAAATTACTGCTTAAAAAATATCGGGAATAAGAATAAAATATAGTTTACAATAAAATCCAAATTAGTAGAGAGAGCAGATAAATAAAAAAAAACTTAAGAAAACAATGAAAAATAACGTTAATATTTAAATTTTAAAGACAAATTCACTTAAAAACTTAAGATTTAAATAAAAGGAAGAGGTTTAAAAATAATCGTGAAACATGTTTAAAAAAATAATTTGAGAAAAAAGGAACTCAAAAAAAAAGAGTATTGTAATATTACTAATCGTGAGGAAGAAAATATGTAAAAACTTGAAATAGTAAGAACTTATAATTAGTAACAAATTATAATAATTATGATGGAGAATTGCTGGATAATTGATGGAGAATTCTCGTCCAACCCTTGGAGAAGAAGTACGACGTATAAATTGGAGAGCAGTTTCGGAATAACATGATGCGAAGCGACATGATGATAAGTAGATAACTTTCTTCGATATGTACTGAAAGTAGACATGCATTAGTGATGTTCAACAAAAAAAATGTGAAAGGCATTTCGGGAGGGAGAATGTTGAATGTCGTGGAATGTTGATTGATGAATTTTTACAGTTGATTGTTGAATATTGGCAGTTGTTTCTTGAATATAGTTGAGTGATGACTCACGTTGTTACGGGAATGTGATAAACGGCATGCATACTTTTCCCTGTATGGTTCCATTCATCTTACGTAATAAGATAACACTCAAGAGGAACTCACGGGTGAGTGTTTCTTGGACCGGGCATATGGTTTATCTGGGTTGCTGTCTTCTCAACAATGATGTAATCATTTCAATGAAGGCCAATCTTGAAAAGATTGTGATCGCCTTTTCTTTCTTTTAAGTTATATGCGTAATTGGGAGGTTTATCACTTGATCTTCCATCGTTGATAGATAGATCAGTAGAGAATTTAAAAACTTTATCCATGGTCATAGACCAGATGTGAAGGAAAAGGTAACAACACAGTTGAGAAACCGAAAGCTGAGAACCTCGGGTTGAGGTATGCGAATTGATACTCGTAACAAATCGAGTAGACTGCTAATGCAGGTTGTGCTGAATATGGAAGGTCTACTTTCTTACATACAGTATGTATAGATTTTCCATTTCTGGCTCGTAGAGCATGAAAGTGGATGAAAGGGTTGCGAGATTGTGATGATTGGAAGGATTGCCAGTCGCTTGCTACCATAATCCGTTTATACAAATGTACCACGGACATTGGATAGACCCGAAAATTTGCATAAAGTGTGAAGTAAGTAGACCAATGTTCAGATCGAGAATAATTTGTGAAATACAGAAAATATATTGGAAATATAAATTTTCTCTGCATACGATATCGTGCGATGACCTGACTAGTGTCATATCCAATTTTCAAATTGTGAATTGATTTGGATCATCATTGATACTGTCGTATCTAGCGTTTGAGCATTTAGTGGGTAGCGTGATGGCAAGTCAACGTAATTGACACACGTGAGCTCAAAGCCATTCAGGTGTGATAGGATTCGATGTCACACTGCGATAGCGCTGAGAATGAAATCTTGGAGAATGTATGCGGCAATGGAGAATTTAAATAGCTAAGCATCGAAATGCTTCAGCAGGAATAAAGCGATACTGTAAGCTATGCTTTATTCAGGAATAATAACTTCTCATATACCGTATGTACACATTTTCCAATTTTGTCTCGTAAAGAACAAAAGTGGAAAAACCAAAGGGTGAGAGTTTAGCAGGGTTGCCACTGACGGACATAGTCATCAGAAAACCAATGAAGATTTGTATGTCACGAATAACATTCAGCCCCGAACATTTCCAAAGAATGTTAAGTATAGTATATAGGCCAATCTTCGTATCGAGGAAAATTAGAGAAAGGCCACAAATATATTGGAAATATAAATTTTCTTTACGTGTGATGTAGTGCGATGCACTGCCCTTTTCTTATTTAATGTATAGATTTTTTACATAATAGTGATCTTGATTTCCGACGTAAGTGCTGAAATTCGTCTTCCAATATCTTTTAGACAGAGTGTAATGGTAAGTTAACGTAGTTAACAAACCGAATAGAGGGTTCTCGAGTTGAGACATGAATATATACATTAAATTTGTGATGTAATTTTCCAGCGAATGAGATTTAAAAAGTGAGATCATCCTCAAAATTCATAACACCATGAGAGTCCCATTAGTAATGAATTGATACGCTCAACTGTGATGACATATCATGTAGAGTATTGAGAAATTGGATAATCTCAGCTCGTAGACCACGAACGATGAAAAAATGTCATGTCCGATTGGCAAGATTGCTCATACTGATAATGCCAAAAGAGGATCATAATATTACGACTGGATTCTTAAAAAATTTAGAAAGTACCTGGGTAGTATCATCTGAGATTATTCATACGCATAGAAATTACTCATTCATTGATGTTTCGTAGATTTCGATCAATTGAATTGTTCAGCTAGGATGAACTGAACGGATGAGAGTGATGAGTATGACGATCAGATTCGAAGAATTTGACAAAAAATTGCTAGTTCATATTTTCGTCGCTCCAGTCAGTATGACTGGGCCATATTGTCCCATCAAAACGTTTGAAACAACAATTTTTGGGGCCCGGTATTGTGCGAGATTGAATTCCTTGGCTTTTAGGCTTTCTATAGTTCAACGAATGATGTCTTTACGTGAAGTGGGTAATCTTCTCTGCATGGCTAAGGCTATGCTATGTCCCCAAGACATGGGTACAAGTTAACGTGGTGTTTATCCCTAAAGGCGGAAAAACGTCCCACTCAAAGCCAAGTGATTTCAGACCTATAAGTCTATCATCCTTCTTATTAAAAACCCTTGAAAGACTACTTGAAGTGCACTTAAGGGGATCTATAGATACTAAGTATATCTCTTTATTGCAACACGCATATAACAAAGGCAAGTCCGTTGAGACGGCCCTTCACTCACTTGTGCAGAAAATCGAAACATCTTTGCACTGCAAAGAATATAGCTTGGTCACCTTTCTAGATAATGAGGGGGCCTTCAATAACATAAACCCAGAAGCAGTCGAAAACTCTCTTGCTATGCTTAAGGTAGATAAACCTATTATTAGATTCATTAGTCTGTTGTTAAAGTAAAGAGGGGTGAACTCAAAATTGGGTACGTCATAAATTAGTAGATTTGCGATTAAGGGCACCCCTCAAGGGGATGTGCTGTCGCTACTTTTGTGGAACTTAACCATCAATGAGTTCTCATATCTTTACAGGCCAAGGGATGCAGATGACGTGGCACTTGTGGCATCGAGAAAATATTTAAATACACTCACCGAAGTGATGAACCATGCCTTATCAATCTTGTCCAAATGTTCTTCAAACTCTGATCTGGCCATCAACCCTGCCAAAACTGAGCTAGTCCTCTTTACTAGAAAGCATAAAATACCTATTTTTACCTTACCTAGAATTGGGAGAACTACTCTAAAGCTGAAACTGAACAGGCGAAGTACTTGCGTATAACTTCAGATAGAAAACTAAGTTGGAAACCAAACACCGAGGAAAGGGTTTGTAAAGCAACAGCAGCATTCTATTCCTGTAAGAAAGCCATAGGTAAAAGATGGGGGATGAGTCCTATAATGTATCATGGCTATACTCTGCGATCGTCAGACCAATTATTTTTTACGGTGTGATAGTCTGATGGGAATCCTTAAATAAGGAGGTACACAGACGGCTAATAGACAAGGTTCAAAGGACGTCTGCGGTGTTGACAACAGGTGCTCTAAGAACCACCTCGTCAAAAGCACTCTACTCGCTATTGCATCTACTCCCTGTAGATTTATTTGGCAAGCAGAGAGCGCTTATATCAGCAATTAGGCTAAACATAGCTTCACGCTGGGCTCAACCAGGATATGGGCATTCAAAGATCCTGGGGGAGTGCATTACAATTCCGAATGCCATCGACTATACCATCCCCATACCATACTTTGACAATAGATTCTCAACCCATATACCCTCAAGGGAAGAATGGAATAGGGATATTGTCAACGAAATTGGAGTAAAATCGGTAAAATTGTACACAGATGGCTCCAAATTGAAGGGTAGGGTAGGAGGTGTCGTCTTTTCTGATTCCTTACGAGTTAAGCTCAAGTTCCGATTACCCGACTTTTGCAGTGTTTTTCAAGCTGACATAATGGCTATAAAGGAGGCGGCAACGTGGCTTCGCTGCAATATAACATCTTTCAAAGATGTTTTTATCTACACCGACAGTCAAGCCGCCATTAAATCTCTCGCAGGAACGTTCGCCAAATCGGCACTTGCCCTTAAATGTCGCTCAGCTCTTAACGAGCTAGCGGAGCCCTAAAATGTACACATTGTATGGGTGCCGGGGCATAGGGACATTCCAGGGAACTGTGAGGCAGATGAATTGGCGAGATCAGGCACTAGGTTGCCAGAGATCTATCCATATCAACAGTTTCGCGAAAGTCACCAATAAGAGTGGACGTCTTTCTTTTGATTTTTAGAAAAAAAAAAAAAAAAAACAAATAGAATAATAATATAATTGGCAAACATTTTGTTTATAGTATGAGTGTTCAGCGCTCTCCTCTCCGGCAACGGCAATCGCCTGTTAACGTGTGTGTAAACAATAATTTGCAATCACCCGCGCAAACCCCTCCGATAAGTGCATTATCAAATAAAACAGTTGATACACACTGCACAAGTGAAAGTAACAGTGCAAATCTTTTGCCTGCACATATTAAAAATTCATCAAATTTTGCAACAACAATAAATACAGACAAAAAAAATAATTTGTTCTATCGTGATATACTATCTCCCTCTATACCGTGGAGTGTACAATGTGCTTCTCCTGCTGTAACACCAACAGCTACAACATCAAAGCAATCAAATAACGGCACTTCTACTGAAGTGCATGACCCAGTAGTTAAAGCAACTAGTGCGATGACTAATAAAGAACCAGTTGCTGTTCAAACTGGTATTGATCGCTACATTACTGTAGTAAAGCGAAAGAGAAGTCCGCAAAATTCAAAACAAATGAATTCAACTAAAATTCAAAAACAGAACACTGTCCCTATTAGTTCGGAAAATAGATACGCTCTGCTTTCAGGTGATGAAAGTGACGAAAATATTATCTCCAAGAAAAATTTCAAACCCCCACCCATTTTCTTGAGAGAACGCAACTCAGATAAGTTGATTTCTAGAATTACAAGTCTTATAGGACCAAAGAATTTCCATGTTGTTCCTATTCGCAAAGGCCAAATTGAAGAAACAAAAGTGCAAATCTACAGCGAAACTCATTATCGCAAAGTAATAGCGGAATTTGATGCTGTAAAAAAGAATTACTACACATATCAGCTAAAAAGTAGTAAGGGCTTAATCGTTGTACTCAAAGGCGTCGAACCCAACGTTGATATTAACGAAATCAAACTTGCCCTCCAGGAAGAAGGGTTTCAAGCCAAAACAGTATTCAACATCCTCAACAAGAACAATATACCTCAACCGTTATATCGTATTGAGCTTCAGCCTGAAACAAAACCCCTGAAAAAAGGTGAAGTACACCCCATATATAAAATTCGATATTTATTGCATCGCAAAATCACAATCGAAGAACCCCATAAGAGAACTGGACCTCCTCAGTGCAGTAACTGCCAAGAATATGGACATACTAAGACATATTGTACCCTGCCAGCTGTTTGTGTGATTTGTGGAGATCTCCATAAATCAAACATATGCCCAAAATCTAAAGGCGATGATAGCATGAAAAAATGCAGCAATTGTGGAGGTAATCACACCGCAAATTATAGAGGTTGCCCAGTATATACAACCCTAAAGCTAAATTTCTCCGCTAGCAATCAACCTCTAAAACCAGTTGAGCAAACTCAGATAGCCAACTCAAGTAAGAGACAAAATATTGATGCAACACAATTCTTCTCTGCAATCCCAAACAAGAATCAAACCAATTCATACGCTAGCGTGTTAAAACAAAACCCACACCAACAAAGCAATGTAAATAATGAGCAGAAACACTCACTGCCCACCCAACAGCCAAGTACCCTTGAACATTTGCTTCAAACATTGATTCAGAATATGAACCAATTCATGAACTCAATGCAAACAATGATGCAAGAAATGATGAAAAATCAATCGATGTTACTCCAAACATTGCTATCCAGACCATGAGTTGTCTCAATATATGCCACTGGAACGCCAACGGCTTAAGCCAGCACCGTTTGGAGCTAATTCAATTCCTTGAATCCAGCCAAATCGACATAATGATGATATCTGAGACCCATTTCACTGACAAAAATTGCTACCAAATACCATATTACAAACTGTACACCACAAATCATCCGCATGGTAAGGCACGAGGAGGAACTGCCATATTGATAAAAAGCAGAATAAAACATCATGTTCTTGAAGATTTTAGTAGCGTCTACTTGCAAGCAACATCTATATGTCTGGAAGAATACATCTCTAAGCTAGTAATATCTGCGATATACTGTCCCCCAAGATACAGTATTACCGAACAGCAATATAAAGAATTTTTCTCAACTCTTGGTAGCAAATTCTTGGTTGCTGGCGATTTCAACGCCAAACACACTCACTGGGGCTCCCGATTAATAACTCCAAAAGGCAAAAGACTATGTTCAATCATCACTAACCACGGCTACGATGTTATTTCAAATGGTCAACCGACATATTGGCCGACGGACAAGAGGAAAATACCCGATCTCATAGACTTTGGAGTCGCCAAAGGTTTGCAGATGGAAAATATCTCCACAGAGTGTAATTATGATCTATCATCTGACCACTCACCCACGGTAATATCTATAAAATCACCAAGCCCCCAAAGCAATTGCGTTAGAAAGAAAATAGACTGGTTAAAATTCAAGAAATATATAAATTCCCATCTTCCTCTGAGTACTGTATTAAGAAATGGACACGATGTAGACTCAGCACTCGAAAAATTCAACCAACTGCTCTCATTAGCTCTCAGCTCAGCCACCTGCACAAAGGTATGCAAGCAATCAAACTATAGCCCATACACACCAGCCGATATTGAATTGCTAGTAAGACAGAAAAGAAGACTCCGAAGACAATGGCAAGAATTCAGATCACCGAATCTGAAAACACAGCTACAGCACTGCACTCGAAAGTTAAAGCAAGCTTTAAAAAATAAAAACAACAAAGAGTTAGAAGAGCACATAGCGGAATTAACACCTGGTGAAGCGTCAGACTACTCTTTGTGGAAATCAGCAAAAAAATCAAATCGGCCAATTCTCACTGATTCCCACATCCGTTTGAGTGACGGTAATTGGGCTAGAAGCAACTGTGAGAAGGGTTTGGCTTTTGCAAACCACCTAAAAAGTGTGTTTACACCCAATCCACCCTCTTCACAGTCCTCATTACCAATATTAACTTCTCAACCTTGCTCAATAACGCTCAAAATTAAAAAAAAGGACATATTCAAAGCAATTTATAAAGATTTAAACCCAAAAAAATCACCTGGTCCAGATAAAATTACCGGTAAAATGATAAAAGAGCTACCTCCGGCTTCAGTAATTCATCTGATGCACATTTTCAATGCTATCCTTCGTATTAAACACTATCCCAAATGCTGGAAAACTTCAAAAATTATTATGATAGCAAAACCAGGAAAAGATCCTACAAAAGTTGCATCGTACAGACCTATCAGCCTCCTGTCTCTACTTTCTAAAGTATTCGAAAAGCTACTTGTCATGAATATAACTCCATTTATTAATCTCAACCAACTGATTCCTCAACATCAGTTTGGATTTAGAAAACAGCACGGCACAATAGAACAAGTCCACCGCATTGTAACTCTGATAAGGAACACTTTTGAAGAAAAAAAGTATTGCTCAGCTGTCTTTCTTGATATCACTCAAGCTTTCGATAAAGTATGGCACGATGGCCTTATTTACAAACTCAAACTATTACTGCCTGCAAATGTCTCCTCATTGCTTAGTAGCTACCTCACGAAAAGACAATTTCTCGTACATCACAAGGATTACACAACAAATCCATTGGATATTCACGCTGGCGTTCCTCAAGGAAGCGTTTTGGGTCCCTTACTGTATCTCTTATACACTTCAGATATGCCCAACAATAACTATACATTCATATCGACCTTTGCTGATGATACGGCAATATTGTGCTCTCGCTCTAACCCCATAGAAGCTACTAAACTCCTGCAGACTCATGTCGATTCTCTCGAAATCTGGCTAGCAAAATGGCATATAAAAGTCAATGAATCAAAGAGCGTACATGTAACCTTCACGCTAAGGCTAGATACATGTCCCCCACTTAAAATTAATGGCCAATCAGTTCCACAATGTTCCTCAACAAGGTATTTGGGTATTCACCTCGACAGAAGGCTGACATGGAAAAATCACATAGAGGCAAAGAAAACTCAGATCAAGCTTAAAATGAATCAGTTATGGTGGCTGTTACACAAAAGATCAAAGTTGAATCTTGAATACAAACTGCTATTATATAAAGCAATCCTGAAACCAATCTGGACTTATGGTATTCAGTTTTGGGGCACCGCATCTCCCTCTAATATCGAAAAATTGCAGCGAATACAATCCAAGTGTCTGCGAATTATTGTAAACGCGCCTTGGTATATGAGGAACGTTAACATCCATCGAGATTTAAATGTATCCACAATTTCTGAGGAAGTTGCAATGTCCTGCAGAAGCTACATTCAAAAATTACACAATCATCCGAATCCCCTTGCTAGGCAATTGTTGCTGAGCAAGGGGCATCGTCGATTAAAAAGAAAAGACACACTGAATATGCTGTAAAATTGCTACATCTCGCGACTCACCAAATTGTGATGGAACGTAGGGGATATCACATAGTTTTATTTAGTTTGTAAGATTTGAATACTTATTGTTAGTTTCTTGTATTTAAGAAAGATTCAATAAAAAAAAAAAATAAGCTAACAAAAAAAAAAAAAAAAAAATATCAACAAGCCGGAACTCCGCTTGCAACATGCAAGCTTCTTATCACAAAACATTATCTCACCATAGCGAACCGAAGATGGCGGGATGAGAGCTCTTGTGCTACCACTAGGAAAATCTGGCCAACTCTTGACAATAGACGAACTCGTTTACTGTTGTCAATGGGCAGGAAAACCATTAGTAATGTAGTCGCCGTACTCACGGGCAACTGGCTTGTGGGTAGGCATGCTGCAAGACTCTGTTTATCGGCCAACGATTTTTGTCGCAGCTGCCAGGACGAGGAAGAGGAAAGTGTTCACCACTTCCTCTGTAGATGCCACGCCTTGGCACGCAGAAGGCACACTCTACTGGGGAGTGCCTTTTTTACAGATACCACTGAGCTTGCACCCATGGATGTCAGGGACATTTCTCTATTCATTAGGAAATCCCAATGGTTCCGCTTAACAGAGGAGATAGGACAGTAAGCATCAGTGATGCATGGTGACACAATGGGACAATTATTCGGTCTAAGTGCGCCCCCCTTTGTGGGGCGGCCGCATAACCTAACCTAACCTTCCGTGAAGTGCTGATTAGACAATGTCATTGCTCGAAATTACGATCGAGTTGTCAGCATCTCTGACGGAAGTTGCATCCTTATTGTACACGACCTGTGAGGTCGCAAATTCTTTTTCGGAGAAAAAGTTGACCATTTTGGGGTCACTACATCCCATTTTTGTGTTATGCCTCAGTCGGTGCACCAGGGAATGGTGCCGTTTTCCACAAAACAACCAACCAACAAACCACAATCCACAATCGATTCGTACCACATGTGTGTATGTATGTAACTATTGCGTAGGAAAGTAACCTTCTGATATTCACACACATGAGTAGTCCACGTGACTAATTGACTAATTGGCTAAGTGACTAATTGCGGTATTCTTAAACATGTTGGTATACTTACGTAATACAGAACTTACTAGGAATTGTGTGGGAAATTGCTTCCTCAGCATGACGCACAACATCTCTCCCTACTCTCAGTAAGAACAAATAATGATTATGAAATAATAATTTTTTTCTTATAAGGAAAAAGTTAAAACTATGGTTAGTTTGTCATATTATTAATCATTCAAAACATATGAGACTATGTGGAATAGAATATGAAGTCTTATTTACAAATTACTGGTAATACGATGAATATGGTGCCCATGATCACGATTGTTGTTGTCTGCTGTACTTAGGATTTTACTAGTTTTTTGTAGCTTTTGTTATTAAAATCTAGTGGTGAAAAAAGTAACTTTCTCTTCATTAAATTGTTGTTTAGCAATGACAGCAAGTTTATTTAAATTAGGTGTACCTTCTGGCCGTTTGAAAACGTAATCTGAAATATTATTGAGGTTTTGAGTGGTTTCGTGTGCTTGCTGGTGTTCGTGTCTAATTCGTCCAATGATTCGATTCAAAATTTTATTTTGTCATTATTTATCGAATGGTATAAATAATAGTTGCAGAGCGGTTTTTGTGTGTGTCGCACAAGCAATATTGTCGATATGAGATTCTGTACTCCTAGTCTAGGAGTTTAACTATTAGAACAATAATGGATGTTTAATTTTGGTTCTGCTGATTACCATTTTTTTCTGGTGTGCACCAAAGTCCATTGTGACTGATAAATACAGTAGCTGCCATAATTTATTTCGGCTAAGAAGATGTTATATTCGGAACCCGCTGGTGGATGACGCAGAAGAGGAAGACCTAACCTCCGGTGGAAAGATCAAGTACTGGAGAAATTATCCTCGTTTGGATTTTTAACTGGTGCCAACTAGCGAAGCAAAGAGCTGGCTGGCAAAGCATTCTAGATTCGGCTTAAATCGAATTTCTGTTGTAATGGCCACATAAGTAAGTAAGTAAGTATGGTTGCACAGGTAGTATTGTTGATGCTACCGATGGTGTTTCTTTACCGGCTTTGTCTATGTTGATGTCTCTTTGTTACGTCGCGCTGAATAAGCACACCAAAGATGTTAGTTGTAAATTTTATTTTTGTAATTTTGATGAGTTCGTTATGTTTATGGGTGCTCGATGTACTGGTCTTTATATATTTTCTTCTCTGGGTTTATTTGTACTTCGATGCCTCAAGGATAGATTTGTGTCATTATTTTTTTGGATGTTATTGTTGTTAATGCTTCTAATGTTGCTACGTTGGCATCTCTCAAAATTTTACTGTGTTAGTTGATATTGGATTCACGTCCCATGCTGCTGTTCTCTTGTGCTTGTAAGGAAATTACCAGACTCTTTTTATTTACACTACTTGACAGAAAAAAAAGTACCTAAAAAAGTATGCTTTCTATCTTAAGCTTGGCCGGCAAAATAAGAAAATGGCACTCATTTATTTTTCCAGAGAAGCGTTTCCGAGATAATCGCGAAAAACTTGGTTTTTGCTCTGTTTTTAGTTAATGGCAAAAATCTGGAAAACGATTTATCAATATAATATGATTTGCACACCATTCGAAAGCATGATCTTCTTCGTTCTGACAATATGCCGCCTGTGCCGATTGGATTATATATATATGCAATATAAGTGCATGTAAAAATAAAGCGAGCGATAAAGCGATAACCTCACACTTTCGGGCTTAAAATGTGAAAACATGTATACGATAAAATATTCTTGTATAAGGGATAGACTTATTTTTTATTTCCATTCCATATATCCATAGATTCCATAGATTCCATAGCAGCATATTATAAAAAGTAATTTGTTTCATGATGTGTTATTATTTCTTGCATCTAGAAATTGTATATTTTAATCAATATTTTTGTATGGTGAAAATATTGTCTAATTTGATTCTTGTAAAGGGTTATCCATTTCGCGGTTTCAAAAGTATAGGGCTAGAATTCGACATCTGTCAAACTGAGTTGTTAAAAAAATTTCTTTCTTTTTCAGTTCAAAGTCTGACATTTGCGAAAATGGATTGCTTAACTATCGCACAACGCATTAAAATTGTAAAAACCTACTACAAAAATGGTGATTCTGCCACAGCCACATATCGTGCTTTAAGAGGAGATTATGGTTTACATAATCGTCCAACTACGCAAGCAATTGATAAAATTGTGAAGAAATATGAAGAGACTGGATCGGTTACAGATATTGTAAGGCCTGTGCATCATCGTTTCGCTCGTACCACCGAAAATATCGCTGCTGTAAGTGAAAGTGTTGCCGAAGACCCGAATGTGTCGATTCCTCGTCGTTCTCAGGAATTATGACAGTCTTACGGCACATTACGGCGTATTTTGCATTTGGATCTACACCTACATCCATATAAAATCCAGCTCACACAACAACTGAAGCCAGCTGACCATTCACAACGTCGTAGATACGTCGAATGGGTGCTTGAACAACAGGCGGTGGACGGCGATTTTTCGAACAAAATTTTCTTCAGCGACGAAGCACATTTCTCACTCGGTGGGTATATTAACAAACAAAATTGTCGTATTTGGGGTTCTGAGAATCCTCAAGTAATTGAAGAGAGGCCACTACATCCACAAAAAGTCACTGCTTGGTGCGCTCTTTGGTCCGGAGGTGTGATTGGGCCTTACTTCTTCGAAAACGACGATGGAACGACTGTCACCGTCAATTCGGAGCGTTATGGTCATATGAAAACCGACTTTTTTTTGCCTTCTATTGAAGAATACGACTTAGAGAATATGTGGTTTCAACAAGACGGTGCCACATGCCACACAACTCGAGCGAATATGGCTTTATTGCAAGAGAAATTTTCTGGCCGCGTAATTTCTCGTCGTGGCGATATCAAGTGGCCACCAAGATCATGCGATTTGACACCGCTTGACTTTTTTTTGTGGGGCTACGCAAAAGACCGTGTTTATGCAGATAAACCTTTAACTCTTGAGCACCTAAAAACCAACATTCGTCACGTTATGGCTGAGATACCGCCCAATATATGTCAAAAAGTGGTCGAAAATTACATCAAAAGAATCGATGCTTGCAACAATTCGCGTGGTGGTCATTTAAATGATGTAGTATTTCACACATAATGTCAACGTTCAAACTTTATAATAAAAAAGAAATATCATGATAAAAAATATTTTATATGTGTTTTATTTACATTTACTTTTGAAACCGCAAAATGGATAACCCTTTATATCACGTTATTGTCCAGGGTGCTGCATTGGTATGCATGTTGCTTCATATGATCAAAATGTAATTAATTTATTGTTACTTATAAAGTATTTGGTTTCAACATTTATTTTAATAGTATGTATTTTGTTTAGTATTAAGATTTAAATGTCGATATAAAATCTACATACCAGAGAAAAGGAAGTGTATAAAGGAAATAGCAGCAGAAACGATCATACCAAAAAAAAAAGAGAAATCATCACACTTCAACCACGCTGATGCTACAAAGGAGTAATGTAATATTAATGTATATTACGGTGAGCAAAAAATCTACGTATTATACAACAGTAGCATCGAAGTGAGAGAGAAAAACTAGTCCTACAACTCAGCCGATTGAAACAATGGTCAACGTCACAATTAAAAACGCAAAGATGAAAAAATGCAGTGTAGCGAGTTATATTCCACATTCCAAATAAATCCTCCTCGATTCAACATCGAGAACAAAAAGTAAAGCAACGACAGCAGGAAGCTTTTCAACAGAAACAGAGAACCAGAAAACCAGCATCCGAGATGGTAGATTGTCAGTAGCAGCATTAGGTATAAAAATTCATTATGATACACAATATGAATACACAGTATATATATGGTATCTAAATAATTTGTAAAATTAAGTAATTTTCAAAAGCAAAAAAGAAACTATCAATTTTTCAAATCGACAATTTTTTTTTTTACTAAAGGGGAAGGGATGTTGTGAGCCAAAATAATACGTCTCTAATTTATGCGTTTGGATCACTACTTTATAAAATCATTATCATAGAAATTATTATATTCTTTATTAATGCCGGCCACACGAATGTTAGTATTCGCATTAGTGTGTGTGTGTCAAAGGGAGCACGTGCTTCTACAGTGCTTGTTTCAAACATTCGCAGCAGTCTTGCTTCATAAAAAGTTAAACAGCAACTTAAAAGCGAAAGCATAACATCGTGCTTACACATCGTTATTGTTGGTGTGAAATCACGAAGGCAAACTGCACATTGTGCAACTCTTGGCCGACTAGGATTTAAAGCATAAAAACAAAAACAAAGCTGAAAGAAAGAAACGGCAATGAATTGACCTACTGAAGAAATGGCAATTTCTTCAGAATTTCTATATTTAAGAACATTGTAAACATATGCTATATAAACTGAGGGAACGTCAGTAATAAGGTCAGTCAACATAAAAAATATTATGTAATAAGAAGTTACTGTGCCTAATAAGAATGTACACTATAGTAATTTAAAAGATTTGAAAAACAAAGAATTGTAAAGTGTAGTGATTTAAAAAATGAAATAACGAGGAATTGTGAACTATAGTGGTTAAAAAGATTGGACAACGAGAAATCATAGTGATTCGAAAGATTGTGTAACAAGAGATTGTAAATTCAAGTGACTAAGAAAATTGTAAAAGAAGTGAAAGTAAAAATAAATTACTCGAAAGAGAAAAGAAAATATAAGCTCCTACGTGAAAGCTATTTTTGAAGCGGAGTGAAAAAGGGGTTAGTCCTAGAAATTAGGGTGTTTAAGTAAATGTTGTGACCTTCGAAAAGGACACGCAACAGAATCACAAGAGTAATGGCAATTGCATTGTTCAACTTTGATTGGCCGAACAGATAGAGAGTCATTGAGGATCGTCAGGTTTGTCGGTAACAATGAGGTTAGAATGAGGAGAACGAACCGTAGATATATATAATCTAAATGTAGATAAATACAATCCCTAAAATATAACACGTGTTATAAAATGTAGAACAAGAAAATTGTTATGATATTCTTCTAAACATTCTTCTAATAATCTTCTAAAAATACTTGATTTCGACGAATCTCCAAATAATGAGCAGAAAGAAAATATGTGGAAATATTAAATTCATCAATAAGTCCACCATCGATCAAATTTTCACACTTCGCCAGAACCTGGAAAAACCCAAGAGAAACAGATCGACATTCATCACCTATTCGTCGATTATAAAGCCGCTTTCGACAGTCCGATAAGGGACTGCAAATCTCATTCTACTTTGCAGAAACAAACTTCTTAACTCTCGTTGTGCAGTGAAAATTGGGAAGGACCTCTCCCTACCGTTTAATACCGAACGAGCTGACAGACAATGTGATTCGTTATCATGTGACTTCTTCAACCTTATTATGGAGAAAATTATACGAACTCCAGATTTACGACATAATGGCACTATCTTCAACAAAAGTGTCATGCTGTTGGCGTGTGCCGACGATATTGACATAATCGGTATCAACTCGCGAGGTTTTACGGTGAACGAGGGCAAGATGAAGTACATGGGGTCTACAAGCAAAGATTCCCGGCGTCTTGGAGAACACGTCACTATTGACAATTACACTTTCGAGGTGGTGAAGGACTTCGTTTATCTTGGAACGAGCACCAATAACTGTAATGACTGCTGTTCTCACGGCAATAGGGTCTCCTCTCAGAAACACACTCCGGGCTCTTGGATAACTTCCGGGGTTTAGACCAAGGATTGTAACTCCAGACATACTACTTTTCGAAATCGCGATGCAAAACCATGTTCCTGTTGGAACATGGTTTTGCTCGCTGGTATGCTCGGCATCCTATTGCTGCGTGCTGGTGTCGAGAGAAACCCGGGGCCAACTTGGCTCTGCTCCATCTGCAACTTTGTGATTCATCCCAACGCAACATCAGTCAGATGTAATGCCTGTAATAGGTGGTGCCATTTGCGCGGTTGCTCTGGCCTTCGTAGCCATCGAGATTGGAGTGCAAGCTTTGTTACCATTTGCTGCGGTCAGCAGTCTACAAGTCAACAGCAATGTGCATCCTACTACCACCGTACAGTCGGCTCAACGTAATGCCTCCGCGTTCGCGAGGCACAAGCGGCTGGCAGTGCACCACATGTAAGCGGCCCATCCACCGCAACTCCACATCAGTGTTGTGCAACAACTGGGGTGGTTAGAGTCATCTGAGACCCTGCTCCGAACTCCGCAGCCACAGGGATTGGGACACGGATTTTGTTGCTGATTGCTGTAGATTGCAGCCCTCACCCCAACAACCATATCCTGTCCATATGTCCCGATTTGTCCCGATTTGTCCCGGGAACTGAACCTCTCTACAGCGATGCGTAATATACCCGATATATGGAAGGTGGGCCGAGTGGTGCTAATTTTGAAGCCTTGCAAGCCGCTGGAGCAGGGAAAATCTCATTGCTTTCTGCGGTCGCCAAAATTATGGAGTCTCTTTTACTAGCGGAGCTCACACAACATCTCAAGCTCGCCAATCACCATCACTGCTTCAGCAAACGTCGCAGCAGAGACACGGCATCGGCCAAGATTGCTTCGCACATCGCGCATGGTCTAAACCAAGCCCGTCCTCGCGAGCGCACGGTGCTAGTGGCTCTCGACTTGTCCAAGGCTTTTGACACGATCAGCCTGGCTACCCTGCTTGACGACATCCTGCTCTCTTCCTTATATATATATAAAAATCCTATAGTTCCAAGGAGGAACAAAGCGCCACAACAAATTTCCTCCATTCAGATCTGTCTTGTGCCAGCCTCTTAACTTCGCTCCAGCTAAGGTTCATAGCGCGGGTTTCCGGCCTTCCTCGTCTACAGGTGCCTTGCGGGTTCCAATCTATGGCGTTTCTTGTTAGGTCTTCGCTTTGTATACGCAGAACATGGCCGATCCAGCTCCATTTTCTCTTCCGAATAAGTACTGGCGTTTGCTGCCTCTTGCTCCATAGGTCAGCATTTGATAAAGTGTTAGGCCAGAAAATTTTCAGAATTTTGCGTAAACAGCGGTTTATGAAGACTTGCAGTGCATTTACATCCGCCGCTGATGTGTTCCACGTCTCGCAACCATACAGCAATGATGGTTTAACATTGGAGTTAAATATTTTCAATTTTGTGAGCCGCGAGATGTGTGATGCATTCCAGATTGGACGAAGAGTGCCGAATGCTACCATTGCTTTTTTGATGCGATTTTGGATGTCTTCGCTCGAACCGCCCGACGTCAAGATGATGCTACCCAGATAGCAAAAAGAATGTACCTCCTCCAGCTGGATACCATCAATCACGAATGCACGCGTATTTTGGGTGTTTATACGTAATACTTTGGTTTTTGGAATGTTGAATGCCAAGCCGACTTTAGCGGCGGCATCTTGTACCAGTTGCAATTTCGTCTCCATATCCGAGTAGGTGTGAGATAGCAGGCAAATGTCATCCGCATAATCGAGGTCAGAGAGACGACCCCGCAGGCCCCAGGTAATCCCACTTTCAGGTCTTGTGGTATTCTTCATAATAGTATCCAATACGATGTTAAAAAGCAGTGGTGATAATACACACCCCTGTCGTACGCCTGCGAGTATCTTTATTCTGTCGCCTAGAAGTTGTTCGTGCATTACCCGGCAACCTGCTTCGGTGTAAAGTGCTTCGACGAGTTCGATCATTTTGGGGACTCCTTTGCATTCCAGAGCGTTACGGATAGCACCGTGGTGTATAGTGTCAAACGCCTTTTGAAAGTCAATGAAAACAAGGTAAAGTGGGGACCTCCATTGAACTGATTGTTCGACAATGACTCGGAGACTGTTTATGTGGTCAATGTATGAACGATTTGGCCTGAAGCCAGCCTGTTCCTGTCTGAGCTCGGGTTGAAGTGCGGATGAGAGCCTTTTGTTTATAATCTGCGCGATTGCCTTATTGATCATACTCAACAGTGTGATACCTCTCCAGTTCTTACACTCTGAAAGGTTTCCTTTCTTTGGAATTTTTATGATTACCCCTTCTTTCAGTTCATCAGGAAGGTTACCAGTGTCCCAGGAGTCTTTTATTACGGGGTAAATTAGATGTGCACTGGTCTCGGGATTGTCTTTCAATAACTCCGGTGATATGTTATCTTGTCCTGGGGCTTTGTTGCTCTTCAGCGATTTTATGGCCACAGCGATCTGCGATATACTTGGGCATTCCCGTGGGATATCGTCTCGTTCTTCATGAGCTGTGCATGAGCAGATTTTTTCGACAGAGCCCGTAGTATTGGAAAGCATGTCGGCGTAGTATTGTGTCCAAATGGACAGTTGCTGCTCTGCTGGTGTCACGAGTGTGCCTGCTGCGTCTCTTATTGGTAGCGAAGTGGTGTTTTTGCCTTGCGTCAGTCTTTTTGTTGTTCTATATAGGTCACTGCTCCGGTTCGTTGCAGCGCCTGCTTCAGCTTCCCGAGCAAGATTCTCTGTCCATTTGCGCTTATCATTCCGAGCACTGCGTTTCACTTCGCGATCAATTTGACTGTATGACTTTTGACGTACCGCCTTAGCTTTCCGTGTCTTAGCTGCGTTCAACTGATGTTTTTCGCGCTTTCGTAACTGAATGAGCTCCCAAGTCTTATCTGAAATCCAAGATTTGCGATTTTTCTCAGGGAACCCAATATGTTTCTTTGCGGTTTCATTGAAGATGGTTTTTATTGCATCCCAGTCGTTTTTTCCTAATGAAGTGTCGACAGCGGTACGGAGGAATTCTGTAAATTTGCTTTTAACATCAGCGTCTTGTAGCTTGCGAATGTTGAATTTTCTTTGCGTTTGCTGATTTTGGGTTTAAGCGACAGCTACAATTTTGAGCCGCACTTCACCGAGAAGCAGGTAGTGTTCGCTGGCGGCATCGGCTCCTCTTTTGTTGCGAGTGTCAAGAAGGGACCCGCGCCATTTTGTGCTGATGGCGATATGGTCGATTTGATTTTCTGTAATGTGGTCTGGTGATACCCATGTCACCTTGTGAATGTTTTTGTGAGGGAAGATGGTGCCCCCAATTACAAGATTATTACTGGAGCATAATTCCGTGAACAGCACTCCATTCTCAGACATTCTTCTAACTCCATGACAACCTATAACATGTTCTAAATTAGAGTTGTTAGGGCCCAATTTGAGCATTAAAAATCGCCAATCAGCAACATGATGTCGCCTTTGTTGACTTTCGAGGTCACTCTAGTCAGGAGGCTGTAGAAAGCTTCCTTGTCCGAGTAATCTGATGGTATATCTATATATATATATATATATATATATATATATATATATATATATGTATATATATATATATATATGTATATATATATGTATATATATATATATATATATATATATATATATATATATATATATATATATATATATGTATATATCTATATGTACATATACATACACATCCCAAGTTTGTTACACTTAACGAATTTAATACGTTTGTCTTTAGAGAATAGATTAAGAAGTTTTATTTGAATAGTATTCAATAGCTGATTATCTAATTCGCAATATATACCAACCGTTCCTTTACGCAAGTAACGTCGGAATAAATCATTTAGATAATGGTTTTCGTATATATCTGCTTCTGCAACATAGAGTATTTTATACTTTCTATACAATATTTCGAATTCCTTCCGAATTCATAGTTCGCGAAAGTCACCAATAAGAGTGGACGTCTTTATTTTGATTTTTAGAAAAAAAAAAAAAAAAAAAACAAATAAAATAATAATATAATTTGCAAACATTTTGTTTACAGTATGAGTGTTCAGCGCTCTCCTCTCCGGCAACGGCAATCGCCTGTTAATGTGTGTGCAAACAATAATTTGCAGTCACCCGCGCAAACCCCCCCGATAAGTGCATTATCAAATAAAACAGTTGATACACACTGCACAAGTGAAAGTAACAGTGCAAATCTTTTGCCTGCACATATTAAAAATTCATCAAATTTTGCAACAACAATAAATACAGACAAAAAAAATAATTTGTTCTATCGTGATATACTATCTCCCTCTATACCGTGGAGTGTACAATGTGCTTCTCCTGCTGTAACACCAACAGCTACAACATCAAAGCAATCAAATAACGGCACTTCTACTGAAGTGCATGACCCAGTAGTTAAAGCAACTAGTGCGATGACTAATAAAGAACCAGTTGCTGTTCAAACTGGTATTGATCGCTACATTACTGTAGTAAAGCGAAAGAGAAGTCCGCAAAATTCAAAACAAATGAATTCAACAAAAATTCAAAAGCAGAACACTGTCCCTATTAGTTCGGAAAATAGATACGCTCTGCTTTCAGGTGATGAAAGTGACGAAAATATTATCTCCAAGAAAAATTTCAAACCCCCACCCATTTTCTTGAGAGAACGCAACTCAGATAAGTTGATTTCTAGAATTACAAGTCTTATAGGACCAAAGAATTTCCATGTTGTTCCTATTCGCAAAGGCCAAATTGAGGAAACAAAAGTGCAAATCTACAGCGAAACTCATTATCGCAAAGTAATAGCGGAATTTGATGCTGTAAAAAAGAATTACTACACATATCAGCTAAAAAGTAGTAAGGGCTTAATCGTTGTACTCAAAGGCGTCGAACCCAACGTTGATATTAACGAAATCATACTTGCCCTCCAGGAAGAAGGGTTTCAAGCCAAAACAGTATTCAACATTCTCAACAAGAGCAATATACCTCAACCGTTATATCGTATTGAGCTTCAGCCTGAAACAAAACCCCTAAAAAAAGGTGAAGTACACCCCATATATAAAATTCGATATTTATTGCATCGCAAAATCACAATCGAAGAACCCCATAAGAGAACTGGACCTCCTCAGTGCAGCAACTGCCAAGAATATGGACATACTAAGACATATTGTACCCTGCCAGCTGTTTGTGTGATTTGTGGAGATCTCCATAAATCAAACATATGCCCAAAATCTAAAGGCGATGCTAGCATGAAAAAATGCAGCAATTGTGGAGGTAATCACACCGCAAATTATAGAGGTTGCCCAGTATATACAACCCTAAAGCTAAATTTCTCCGCTAGCAATCAACCTCTAAAACCAGTTGAGCAAACTCAGATAGCCAACTCAAGTAAGAGACAAAATATTGATGCAACACAATTCTTCTCTGCAATCCCAAACAAGAATCAAACCAATTCATACGCTAGCGTGTTAAAACAAAACCCACACCAACAAAGCAATGTAAATAATGAGCAGAAACACTCACTGCTCACCCAACAGCCAAGTACCCTTGAACATTTGCTTCAAACATTGATTCAGAATATGAACCAATTCATGAACTCAATGCAAACAATGATGCAAGAAATGATGAAAAATCAATCGATGTTACTCCAAACATTGCTATCCAGACCATGAGTTGTCTCAAGATATGCCACTGGAACGCCAACGGCTTAAGCCAGCACCGTTTGGAGCTAATTCAATTCCTTGAATCCAGCCAAATCGACATAATGATGATATCTGAGACCCATTTCACTGACAAAAATTGCTACCAAATACCATATTACAAACTGTACACCACAAATCATCCGCATGGTAAGGCACGCGGAGGAACTGCCATATTGATAAAAAGCAGAATAAAACATCATGTTCTTGAAGATTTTAGTAGCGTCTACTTGCAAGCAACATCCATATGTCTGGAAGAATACATCTCTAAGCTAGTAATATCTGCGATATACTGTCCCCCAAGATACAGTATTACCGAACAGCAATATAAAGAATTTTTCTCAACTCTTGGTAGCAAATTCTTGGTTGCTGGCGATTTCAACGCCAAACACACTCACTGGGGCTGCCGATTAATAACTCCAAAAGGCAAAAGACTATGTTCAATCATCACTAACCACGGCTACGATGTTATTTCAAATGGTCAACCGACATATTGGCCGACGGACAAGAGGAAAATACCCGATCTCATAGACTTTGGAGTCGCCAAAGGTTTGCAGATGGAAAATATCTCCACAGAGTGTAATTATGATCTATCATCTGACCACTCACCCACGGTAATATCTATAAAATCACCAAGCCCCCAAAGCAATTGCGTTAGAAAGAAAATAGACTGGTTAAAATTCAAGAAATATATAAATTCCCATCTTCCTCTGAGTACTGTATTAAGAAATGGACACGATGTAGACTCAGCACTCGAAAAATTCAACCAGCTGCTCTCATTAGCTCTCAGCTCAGCCACCCGCACAAAGGTATGCAAGCAATCAAACTATAGCCCATACACACCAGCCGATATTGAATTGCTAGTAAGACAAAAAAGAAGACTCCGAAGACAATGGCAAGAATTCAGATCACCGAATCTGAAAACACAGCTACAGCACTGCACTCGAAAGTTAAAGCAAGCCTTAAAAAATAAAAACAACAAAGAGTTAGAAGAGCACATAGCGAAATTAACACCTGGTGAAGCGTCAGACTACTCCTTGTGGAAATCAGCAAAAAAATCAAATCGGCCAATTCTCACTGATTCCCCCATCCGTTTGAGTGACGGTAATTGGGCTAGAAGCAACTGTGAGAAGGGTTTGGCTTTTGCAAACCACCTAAAAAGTGTGTTTACACCCAATCCACCCTCTTCACAGTCCTCATTACCAATATTAACTTCTCAACCTTGCTCAATAACGCTCAAAATTAAAAAAAAGGACATATTCAAAGCAATTTATAAAGATTTAAACCCAAAAAAATCACCTGGTCCAGATAAAATTACCGGTAAAATGATAAAAGAGCTACCTCCGGCTTCAGTAATTCATCTGATGCACATTTTCAATGCTATCCTTCGTATTAAACACTATCCCAAATGCTGGAAAACTTCAAAAATTATTATGATAGCAAAACCAGGAAAAGACCCTACAAAAGTTGCATCGTACAGACCTATCAGCCTCCTGCCTCTACTTTCTAAAGTATTCGAAAAGCTACTTGTCATGAATATAACTCCATTTATTAATCTCAACCAACTGATTCCTCAACATCAGTTTGGATTTAGAAAACAGCACGGCACAATAGAACAAGTCCACCGCATTGTAACTCTGATAAGGAACACTTTTGAAGAAAAAAAGTATTGCTCAGCTGTCTTTCTTGATATCACTCAAGCTTTCGATAAAGTATGGCACGATGGCCTTATTTACAAACTCAAACTATTACTGCCTGCAAATGTCTCCTCATTGCTTAGTAGCTACCTCACGAAAAGACAATTTCTCGTACATCACAAGGATTACACAACAAATCCATTGGATATTCACGCTGGCGTTCCTCAAGGAAGCGTTTTGGGTCCCTTACTGTATCTCTTATACACTTCAGATATGCCCAACAATAACTATACATTCATATCGACCTTTGCTGATGATACGGCAATATTGTGCTCTCGCTCTAACCCCATAGAAGCTACTAAACTCCTGCAGACTCATGTCGATTCTCTCGAAATCTGGCTAGCAAAATGGCGTATAAAAGTCAATGAATCAAAGAGCGTACATGTAACCTTCACGCTAAGGCTAGATACATGTCCCCCACTTAAAATTAATGGCCAATCAGTTCCACAATGTTCCTCAACAAAGTACTTGGGTATTCACCTCGACAGAAGGCTGACATGGAAAAATCACATAGAGGCAAAGTAAACTCAGATCAAGCTTAAAATGAATCAGTTATGGTGGCTGTTACACAAAAGATCAAAGTTGAATCTTGAATACAAAGTGCTATTATATAAAGCAATCCTGAAACCAATCTGGACTTATGGTATTCAGTTTTGGGGCACCGCATCTCCCTCTAATATCGAAAAATTGCAGCGAATACAATCCAAGTGTCTGCGAATTATTGTAAATGCGCCTTGGTATATGAGGAACGTTAACATCCATCGAGATTTAAATGTATCCACAATTTCTGAGGAAGTTGCAATGTCCTGCAGAAGCTACATTCAAAAATTACACAATCATCCGAATCCCCTTGCTAGGCAATTGTTGCTGAGCAAGGGGCATCGTCGATTAAAAAGAAAAGACACACTGAATATGCTGTAAAATTGCTACATCTCGCGACTCACCAAATTGTGATGGAACGTAGGGGATATCACATAGTTTTATTTAGTTTGTAAGATTTTAATACTTATTGTTAGTTTCTTGTATAAGAAAGATTCAATAAAAAAAAATAAGCTAAAAAAAAAAAAAAAAAAAAGTTTTTACCATTCTGATTTGTGTTAGATATTTGTTCACAATAGTGTCACTTATAGGAAATTGATGGTTAACGTCATCGGCATCTGGATGTGCTGTGTCTACAGAATTTGCAAAAAAAGATTTAATTTCAAAATTTTGCATTTCTTTCCTTTTTCGTTTCCTTTTATTCGACTCAGAAGATCCACGATCTTATTTTCATTCACTTTCAAGTATTCTATTTCGAATTCGAAATAGGGGGCAATTTTCCACCTGATTATGAGAGAGTTGGGTTTTTTTTAATGAGAAAGTCTACTTTAGTGGTTGGTGGTCAGTTTGTACAAGAAACTTTCTGCCATACAAATAAGGTCTAAGGTATTTCATAGACCTAACGATAGCGAGAAGTTCTTTTTCCAACGTAATGTAGTTACGTTCGTGACTATTTAATGTCCTGCTAGCGAAACAGATTGGCTGACTGTTCTGGCTGAGAACTGCACCAATGGCCAAGTTGCTCGCGTTAGTTGTAAGTACAAATTTTTTTGAGAAATCGTGAAATTATAGAATAGGAGGAGATGTCAAAATTATTTTTAGTTTATTAAACGCTTCGATATAGTTTGCATCTTTTGTATTAATCTTCGACCCCTTTTTCAAGTAATTTATAATAGGTGCTGCAATAAGTGAATAGTTCTTTATGAACTTTCGATAATGTCCTGTCAATCCCAGGAACGACTTGCTGTCTTTTACCGAAGCGGGTATTTTCAGGCCATTTATTACATTCACCTTCTCCGGATTAGGCTTAATGCCTTCGGGAGTGATTAGATGCAAGAGAAAATCGGTATGTCTAGACAAAAATTTGCACTTGTCAAATTGAATTTTTAAGTTATTTTATTTAAGACAAATAAAAATTTTGGTGAGACTTTCAATATGCTCTTCAATAGAAGTTGAGAAGACTAAAATATCATCCATATAAATAGTGCAAATTTTGTTAATGAATTCGCGCAGCACATTGTTCATCCTCCTTTGGAAGGTAGCTGGCGCATTCTTCAAGCCGAAGGGCATTCGTAAATATTCAAAATGGCCCAACGAAGTTGTAAAGGCGGTTTTTTTCGATATCAGCTTCTTCCATTGGAATTTGATGAAACCCTTTTGCGAGATCAATAGTTGAAAAATATTGAGCACGGCCGAGTTTACCGAACAAAGATTCAATATTTGGCATAGGGAATTTATCGTCCACGGTAACCTCGTTTAATTTCCTAAAATCAACGACAACTCTCCACTTTTATTGTTTTGAGTTGTCTAATTTCTTTGCAACAATCCAAAGTGGTGCTGTGCCTTGTGATTCCCTGTGCTAACATATCCTTTATTTCTTTATTGATTTCGTTTTCTAATGCGTACGGGTATCTATAATTTCGCGAATAAACTGGTTTGTGAGGAACGGTAATTATTTGGTGCTTTACGCAATTAGTTGTGGAAAAAACTTGGTCTTCCTGGTAGAACAGGTTTTTATTTTGTTGCAAAAATAGGTTTCATCGATTAGTTTCCTTTTCGTTTAATTCATCGTCTAATAACAAGTCCACGTTAAACTTTTTTTTTCCTATATAAATTTGGGATTTTTGTTTTATATTCGCATAAAGGAATTTCTAAATTATCTATTATAAGTTTATTTTCCACAAAGTCTAATTTAGCACCAATTGGTTTTAACACGTTGACGCTTAATATACAATCGAAGTGTTTGTTTGAAAAATATATTAATTTTACTGACATCGTTTCTCTTTTTCTATTAAACTCCTGCGGAACTTCTGTAGTTACGTCCTCTCTATTTATACCCGTCTCTAGTAACGTATTTAGTTTTATTGGGAATTCTAAATTTCTTCTACCTTTTAATTGTTTAAATATTTATAATAGCCTAATGTCGTAGCTGCTCCACTATTAATCAAACACCTAACTTTAATGTTATTAATTGTCAAATTAACTATTGGTAGTCAATATTGCTTAATATTGCTATTCTGTTGCTTGAAGTGACTAAAATTATTTCTCTGATATTGCTGATTATTTTGTTGATATAATCTAAACAGATTCGTGTTGCTGTTAATATTTCTTTGAAATGAATGATTATTTGTTTGCCTAAAACTGTTGTAATTATTTCTATTGTTATAATTGTACCTGTTTTCTTCGAAATTGAAATTGTTATTATTGTGAATCCGTTTTTGTGCACTATTATTTGCAATTTGTTTGTTATTAAATTGTGTTCAATATAATAGCTATTAGCTTGATCGCTAGTAGTGATATTATTCTGTAAAATTAGAGTGTTAATAAAAATTTGCAAAAAGCTTGTGTAAACATCGAAAATTATTTTTCATTATTTTGGGGAGTACATAAAAAATCATTACTTCCCTCTAAATAATATTTGGTATTCATTAACGAATTATTTTATATAATAGAACAATAATTTTTTGTGATCGCTTGCTTCGTCGGGAGTCGAAAGTAAAAAAGACTGAGTGAATCAATCAATCAAGATCTTTTCGTGGCCGCCTCTTCGGCAGATTACTTCGGCGGCGTCATTTTCAAACCGTTATTTATATATTTTATAATAATAATATGTACACTTACAGTGAGCGACAAAAGTCTACATACGGCGACCATTTCGGCTATCTGACATGTCCAAAAGCATAATGAAAAGAAGTAATGATGCAATTTTGTTTTAAATATGTTTTTATCATTACATAGCAAAAATTATCTTATTTCATTAAAAACTTAACAAGTAATTAACATAAAACGAAAAAAATTCAATGACAAAAGTCTACATACGGCGCGCATTCCACGCTTCTTTTTTGTTGTGTGTTGCGGCGCAATAACGGGAAAATACCGCTGGTTACATTTTGCTGTTTTGCTTGGTAATAGACATACTTGGATTGCATTTAGTTGTATTTTGGCTGTTTCCAGAAGTTCGTGGTTGTGACAATGGCTTCCTGTAAAGAAATATCAATTGATTTGCGAAACTTAGTAGTAAAGTATAGAAATGAAAACAAATCGTAAGGTGAAATATCAAGCTTATTAAATTTAACAAAATCAACAGTTCAAACAATATTCAATAACTACAAAAAAACGAATAGTCTTGAAAATAAACCGCGTAGTGGTCGCCCAAAGAAGCTGAGTCGCAGAGATGTATCGTTCATTTTGAAAGAAGTGGATCAAAATCCGAAAGTGGCAGGCACTAAGTTGGCCGCAGAGCTAGCAACTAGGTCAAATACAAATGTGCATCCACGAACAGTTCAAAGAGCCTTGAATAATAATGGGTTTCACAGCAGAACTCCGCGTAGGAAACCGTATATAGTGAAAAATATCGCAAACTTCGTTTGGAATTCGCGCAAAAGCATTTAGACAAGGGAATTGATTTCTGGAAACGAGTATTATTTACAGATGAGTCAAAATACAATTTATTTGGAAGTGACGGTAGAGCCAAAATTTGGAGAAAACCAAATACCGCAATGAACCCGAAACACTTAGTTCCTACGGTGAAGCATGGCGGTGGGAGTGTAATGGTTTGGGGCGCTGTCGCTGCATCTGGAGTTGGAAATTTGGTATTTGTGGAGGGTAACATGGATCGCTTTCAATATAAATCTATTTTGAAACAAAACTTAAAAGCATCGGTTGATAAACTATGCCTTGGTGAGAGTTGGATCTTCCAACAGGATAGCGATCTAAAACATACCGCCCACATCGTGAGGGACTGGCTGCTTTACTACGCTCCACGACAACTGTATTCACCTCCTCAAAGCCCAGACTTAAATATTATTGAACACGTTTGGGAGCTTTTGGAGCGGAAGATACGGAAACATCACATTACTAGTGCCCTAGTACTAAAAGAGAAGCTGCAACAAGGATTGGCAACAAATAACGGCCCTTGAAATCGAAAATTTAGTCGTTTCAATGCCCCGACGTTTGCAAGCAGTTATAGATGCTCAACCAAATATTAAACGACGACTTATTTTAACTTTTAGTGCCTTATCAAAGTATTTCCTTTTGATTTTCAAATCGTACGTAGACTTTTGTCATTGAATTTTTTTGGTTTTATGTTAATAACTTGTTAAGTTTTTAATGAAATAAGATAATTTTTGCTATGTAATGATAAAAACATATTTAAAACAAAATTGCATCATTACTTCTTTTCATTATGCTTTTGGACATGTCAGATAGCAGAAATGGTCGCCGTATGTAGACTTTTGTCGCTCACTGTATATAAAATTGAGAGGGGTAATATATAGAGATAATATATTACATATTATAATATAATACGATGTGTTATTTACACATTATTACACTTAACATACATTATTAAATATTTACATACATATATGTCATATATATAAATACATATATATACATATATATATATATATATATATATATATATATGTGTGTGTGTGTGTGTGCGTGTGTGTGTATATATGTATATGTACATATAGACGTATACATATATATATATATATATATATATATATATATATATATATATATACATATATATATATATGTATATATATATATATATATATATATATATATGTATATACCTATCTAGTATTAAATTAAGAAAGAGTCGCATTTGCAGAGTCTACTATTCTACTTCTAAAGGATTTTATTAAATCCGAACTGATATTTCCTGAATCTATCAATGGATTTATATAGAAAGGTAGAAAATTCTGGGTGGTTCTAACTGCTGAAGAACAGAAGTCACTTGATTTATTTGCTCTGCAAATTCTTCTTTAGTCTGCCCAACAGTGAAGGAGACTAATTCCAACACCTGTTCACTGACACTCATTGTGTGTATTCAAGTTGGTTGTAAATTTGAAGTGATTGAATGAAATATAAATGATATATATATATATATATATATATATATATATATATATATATATATATATATATATATATATATATATATATATATAATATATATATATATATATATATATATATACTTTTTGCGGGTGCAACGGTGTCTCAAGAAACACTTGTGCTTCATGGCAAGTTGTTACTGTCGGAAGATTTGCCAATTGCTTGCCGACAGGTGGGTAACGTTCGAAAGAAAAATTTTTCGATATTAAATTTGTTATGCATCAGCCGGGGATTGAACCACGACCACGATCAGAAGGCCAATACACTAACCACTGAGCCGCGGCACCCGGCACGACCCCGTAATATTGTATAGGAAGCAAAAAATACCGTCAATATAGATATACCATACGTGGGTGCCGTAGCTCAGTGGTTAGTGTGTTCGCCTTCTGATCTGTAGGTCGTGGTTCAATCCCCGGCTGATGCATAACAAATTTAATATCGATAACTGAATTAGGCTGCCGTGTGTCTAGGCTATTATACATTAATTATTATTTACAAACTAGTACGATCACAGCTGACCCTCAACGAGCGTGCTATCTCCTTATGTAACTTCTGATTACAATATAGCAGATATGATGAAATTATGAGCAGACACCGAGAAGAGTGCAATCAAGTCGTAACAAATATGCCCACTGGTGAAAACGGTAACGATAAGTAAGGATTTAGTTCTTTCAAGTCTAAACTTAATCTATGCAGATTTTGAGTGTATTTTAGAAAATAAAAATGTGAATGGGTCTAATAATGTGTTGCTTACTCAATTCATAGACCGATAGCATTTTCGTATTACGTCAAGTGTAGTTTCGATCAAAGTCTAGATAAATTTGTAATTTACTCGTGCATTTATAAAAATTATTTAAGTATAGTTAGACCAATGAACTCCCTCATACCAGCAGAATTAGAGCTACATACGTCAGCAAGAATATGTCATATTTGTGAAAAAGAAATGAATGAAGATAGAGTTTTTATTATTGTCATTTACACGGGAAAATATCGCGGTACCGCTCATTCAAACTGTAATTTGAATTTTCAAGTTGCAAAGTTAATTCCAATTTTCTTCCACAATTTTTCGGGATATGATTGTCATCTTTTTGTTAAAGAATTAGAAGCGTTTCCCGGTGATATTAAAATTATTCCTCCAAGCAAAGAATTATATACATATATAATTTTCAAAATATAAATAGATATACCAATCCAATATCAAAGTATACACGCTCCAACCGTTGGTTCAACGTGGGCACGTTGGATAAACGGTTGTATCATGTATATGGTTGTACAACCAACTTCCAAGTTAGTCCAACGGTTGTGTTTCGAGGAAGAGCTGATTTGCTCCATCTATTTGCAAATTAAAAATTATAAACTCTTAAAGAAGTTTATAAACTTTATTGATTCGTGGTCGCAGTAGAAGTAAATTTAACAGTTGTAGAATATTAAAGTTTGGCTATGCTTATGATTATATGTACATAAGAATGAGATAATTAAAGAAATAGGTAAAAATTTAGTCAATTGCAATGAGAGAGTTTACAGTTGTATGTATGATCACTAAATTCAGAGAGAATAAGAGAATTACAGTTTCGTATATGATCTCGAGATTTAGTACATTCCAATAGAAGATGATAGTTTATTATATGATATGAAATTTAGCTCTGCGAGTCCCGAAATAGAAATAGTGCTGCGAGTCCCGATAAAAAATTAGTGCTGCTGCGAACAGGTTGTATGAAAATTAATTTTTGGTGAGCGTTGTTAGCGGTTATACAATGAATTGAAACGTGTGTACGCAGATTGTGCTGTTGCTTTGTTTACATTTGTCGCTGTAGTTGATTTCAAAGAAAAAGCGGTATCATCGATTCCGCATTGTGCGATATGAATACATTATGAATTTGAAAATAATAAAGTTGCACAAGCCATTGTACGTCGTGTTAATATGTATATACTAAACAGCCATCCAACTCATTTACAACATGTTTAACCAACTTTTAGAGCGTGTATGCTCTGCATAAGAACAATTACACTATTATAGTTTTTGACATGGATTTTTTTTTTATTAACGTTATAGTAATTTCTGACGGTTAAGGGCAAGCTTATTGAGTTGATCGCTGCCCACGAGAGGGCTGTATCAGGACAAATTTTCAGCATATCGATTTTCATAATTTCCACCTTTTTCAACAAGAATGTTATGAATACAGATTGCGCCCTGAGTGAACAGTCATCTTTTTTGGTTTGAGTTTGACAGCCGATTGTTCGTATGCACACGTCATAAACGAAGAAAACATTAGCCGAAAGGAAAAAATAATTTTTTATAATTCTTGTATTTATATAGTACGCGGTTACTTAAAACAATTTTGATTGAATAAAAGGTGATTTTTATAAATGAAGTGTGCAGTGTCGAGTTGCAATAACGATAGTTGCTACAAATCGTTATTAAAGAATTATTTTACTTTTCCGTGTGATGTGGATTTGGCAAAAAAAAAATGGATTAGTTTCTGCCGGCGATTAAGTCCTTTCAACCACAAAAATAGTGTGATTTGCAAGGACCATTTCATAGATGATGATTTTATAAACCTCAAGCAATATGAAATGGGTAAAATTTATTTATTTTATTAGCACAGCATTCGCATTTCTGAAATGTTCCTAATTTTCCAGTATCTGGTGGGACAACTCTTCTGGAACAGAAGGCTCAGCGAACAGAAAATAAGCAAATCGTTGCTATGTTGTTGCATCAACAAAGTTCGGAAATTGCAGTTAATGGTAACAAAAATCGTTGGTTGGTTTTGAAGTTGACGGCAATGTTAACCTCATTACTGCAGAAGCCAGCACGGTGATCGAGGAAAATAGTCTTCAAATGTACTGGAGAAGCCTCAAACTCTGCTTTAAATTTGCATAACAATAACCAAGTGTTCGAAGAGATGGAAGAATTAAGGAAGGAAGTGTAAGTAAATCGCATAGTTCAACTAATAAATATATAAATATATATTGTATATGTTTATTAAAAACGTAGTAAAACGTTAAAGAAAGAAATTTTGCTACTGCTAAGACTTCAGAAAAATCATTCCGCAAAGTGGACCGATTGAAGCTCTCCTTTAAACAGGCGGAAAGAAAGTATGTATATAATATACAAGTTTTAAAAAGGTTTTAACAAAAAATGCACACAAATATTGCCGGCTACATATGCCAAAAATTACAACACGAAGTGGGAGATATTGCAATTCAGGAAGGCACAGAATCAAGTTATACCTGAGTTAATCAGCTGAGTGAAGGTGGATTATCAAAACCTATCGAAGAACCCGTGGTTCTATTGCAATCTCTTGAAAATATTTTTAATGCAATTAATGGAAATGGGACGTTCATAACAAATAATTTTGTACAAAAACTAAACAAAGAAATTGAAGAAACCGCTCACAAGAAAAAAAGAAAATTCACTAAAATAGTAACTTAGTTTTTATTAATTCTTTTATAATCCTTAATTAATTCTTTTTTAGTTATTATCTCTTCGCTTTTATTTACATATTTTGGTCCACTTTTCCTTTTAGGCAACTTCTGGTCACTCTAGGTTACAATCATTTTCTCGCGGTAACTTGTTTCTTTTAATATTTTTCATAATAAAGTAATAAATATTCCTTATTCTACAATTATTATATAAATGTTCGCAGTTTTATTTACCTTTTGTGTGGAATTATGACGCTTCTTATTTGCTTACTATTCGTACTGTTTCGGATATGACGTCACAGGGCGCAATGTTTATCTTTTTTTTTTTTTTTTTTTTTTTTTAACAAGCATTTTTATTGGATCTTTCTAAAATTACTTAGAAACTAACAATAAGTGATCAAATCCAACAAACTAACTAAAATTATGTGATATTCCCAACGTTCCATCACAATTTGTTGAGTCGCGAGGATTAGCACTTTCACAGCATATTCAGTGTGTCTTTTCTTCTTAATCGACGATGCCCCGTGCTCAGCAACAATTGCCTAGCAAGGGGATTCGGATGACTGTGTAATTTTTGAATGTAGCTTCTGCAGGACATTGCAACTTCCTCAGAAATTGTGGGTACATTTAAATCTCGATGGATGTTAACGTTCCTTATATACCAAGGCGCGTTTATAATAATTCGCAGACACTTGGATTGTATTCGCTGCAATTTTTCGATATTTGAGGGAGATGCGGTGCCCCAAAACTGAATACCATAAGTCCAGATTGGCTTCAGGATTGCTTTATATAATAGCACTTTGTATTCGAGATTCAACTTTGATCTTTTGTGTAACAGCCACCATAACTGATTAATTTTAAGATTGATCTGAGTTTTCTTTGCCTCTAAGTGATTTTTCCAGGTCAGCCTTCTGTCGAGGTGAATACCCAAGTACTTTGTTGAGGAACATTGTGGAACTGATTGGCCATTAATTTTAAGTGGGAAACATGTATCTGGCCTTAGCGTGAAGGTTACATGTACGCTCTGTGATTCATTGACTTTTATACGCCATTTTGCTAACCAGATTTCGAGAGAATCGATATGAGTCTGCAGGAGTTTAGTAGCTTCTATGGGGTTAGAGCGAGAGCACAATATTGCCGTATCATCTGCAAAGGTCGATATAAATGTATGGTTATTGCTGGGCATATCTGTAGTGTATAAGAGATACAGTAAGGGGTCCAAAACGCTTCCTTGAGGAACGCCAGCGTGAATATCCAATGGATTTGTTGTGTAATCCTTGTGATGTACGAGAAATTGTCTTTTCGTGAGGTAGCTACTAAGCAATGAGGAGACATTTGCAGGCAGTATTAGTTTGAGTTTGTAAATAAGGCCATCGTGCCATACTTTATCGAAAGCTTGAGTGATATGAAGAAAGACAGCTGAGCAATACTTTTTTTCTTCAAAAGTGTTCCTTATCAGAGTTACAATGCGGTGGACTTGTTCTATTGTGCCGTGCCGTCCAAACTGATGTTGAGGAATCAGTTGGTTGAGATTAATAAATGGAGTTATATTCATGACAAGTAGCTTTTCGAATACTTTAGAGAGTAGAGGCAGGAGGCTGATAGGTCTGTACGATGCAACTTTTGTAGGGTCTTTTCCTGGTTTTGCTATCATAATAATTTTTGAAGTTTTCCAGCATTTGGGATAGTGTTTAATACGAAGGATAGCATTGAAAATGTGCATCAGATGAATTACTGAAGCCGGAGGTAGCTCTTTTATCATTTTACCGGTAATTTTATCTGGACCAGGTGATTTTTTTTGGGTTTAAACCTTTATAAATTGCTTTGAATATGTCCTTTTTTTTAATTTTGAGCGTTATTGAGCAAGGTTGAGAAGTTAATATTGGTAATGAGGACTGTGAAGAGGGTGGATTTCGTGTAAACACACTTTTTAGGTGGTTTGCAAAAGCCAAACCCTTCTCACAGTTGCTTCTAGCCCAATTACCGTCACTCAAACGGATGGGGGAATCAGTGAGAATTGGCCGATTTGATTTTTTTGCTGATTTCCACAAAGAGTAGTCTGACGCTTCACCAGGTGCTAATTTCGCTATGTGCTCTTCTAACTCTTTGTTGTTTTTATTTTTTAAAGCTTGCTTTAACTTTCGAGTGCAGTGCTGTAGCTGTGTTTTCAGATTCGGTGATCTGAATTCTTGCCATTGTCTTCGGAGTCTTCTTTTCTGTCTTACTAGCAATTCAATATCGGCTGGTGTGTATGGGCTATAGTTTGATTGCTTGCATACCTTTGTGCAGGTGGCTGAGCTGAGAACTAATGAGAGCAGCTGGTTGAATTTTTCGAGTGCTGAGTCTACATCGTGTCCATTTCTTAATACAGTACTCAGAGGAAGATGGGAATTTATATATTTCTTGAATTTTAACCAGTCTATTTTCTTTCTAACGCAATTGCTTTGGGGGCTTGGTGATTTTATAGATATTACCGTGGGTGAGTGTGTGCTCTTCTAACTCTTTGTTGTTTTTATTTTTTAAGGCTTGCTTTAACTTTCGAGTGCAGTGCTGTGGCTGTGTTTTCAGATTCGGTGATCTGAATTCTTGCCATTGCAATGTTTATCTCTATCATTCTTGGATCATTTCCTTATTCTTACATATATCATATGTATTCTACTCGAATCAACTTTGTTCGATCACTGGATTCTGTTAATAATAATTGGGAATAATTTGACAACCAAACTCTTTACTTCTCAGTAAATTGATGTTTATTTTCTTCAACACTTAATGTTTTCAATATTTAATATATAATGTCACACTAGTTTATTTATATAAATTAAAAAAGATTTTTAATATTCAAAATTTTTTTATGTTTTTTATTAAAACTTTTACTTTAGTTACAGGTTTTCACTTTATTCTAAATTTCTTTAGATGATTAAGTTACAGGTTTCACTTTATTCTAAATTTCTTTACACGAGAATGTCTTGCTTTCCGCTATGCGGAACTTTTTCGGCAAGATTACCTTTTAAAGTTTTTTAAAGACTCACTGTCAGAGACTAACTAACTTAGCTACCATTTCCCTTTTATTTATATGAAAATCTTCGCGCTTATTATCGTACCGCGCGTGGGAACGCAAGCTTGCCAAAAAGCCAAAAAGAAAAGAATAAAAAAACGAGGATCAAATATCGTCTGCTGAATGCAGTTACGTGATCGCACCTTGCAGGTGTGGGAACTTTGTCACGTTGAAGTGTAACGTGCGTTACCCAACAGAGTGTGGGAAAGAATTTTCTGGAACGGAATTTTAAAGTGTCACGTTGAGATGCAACGTGCTTTATGCTTGCGCGTGCATTGCAGCGGATGCAAAAAATCCGCGCGTGTGTTTGAAACTAGAGCAAGGAAATTTAAATCTTTTGATAAGAATTTACAGAGAGACGTTAAAGAATTTACAGACGGACGTTAGACTGTTAACTATTCTGTTAACTTATACAATAGTACCACAGTATGATTATACGTATACGCAATAAATAAGTACAAATCACTTAATTCAAACAATAATTCGCACTATTTATTATTGACACGATTGATATTCGCGAAGAAATATATAAGAAAAATAAATGTAGAATTATTAAAAATAAAAACGGCGTGGAATGGCACGATCTTGATGGAAAGATCTTCAAGGATCGAATGTTAAGAGAATACATCGGTCGATCATAACACGAACCGCGAAAACCCAAAAACATAAAAGGTGAATTTATGTGGCGAGTTGGGTTGCCATATGGTAAGTATGCAAGGTAAGGTAAGTAGAATAGGTAAGTATAATTAATTCATTATTATAATCTGTTACTTCATTTATTTTCTTCTTTCAGGGGCTGATCATATGGATCGTCTAAAGGGATTTAGACAAATTGCAACACTTTTTTTGTACAACTATATACAGCAACAATTTATTTAATCAACTCTATTTACAATCAACTATTTACATTAACTCTTAATGTGCTTGCATCTTTTGCCTCTGATACTATATCAATGTTTGCGTGATCACTTTCAATATTCAATTGATCTCCATTGTCAACAGCTGGCCCTATTTATACTTTGTGGCAACATTCCAGAATCTTCCATTATCGTAATCGAGATTCTTCTCTCTCTTTCTGTTGGATTGTTGTGGTTTTCGTCAATCTCTTTTTGTTGACGTTTGTTTCGATGCTACCATTTTTAGTGCCGTTCACAATTAGTGATGACTAACCAACCATCGATACTGATTACACTGCCTTTCTCTTAACCCTGTTCGTCCCGAACAAGTTTCTATACTTCCCCCTGATATGGTGAAAGTCGCTCCAAGTGCGCTACTTTGCTCTTTTATACCAGGCACGTTGAATATGATACACTACGTCATTTATCTTTGCTATAATCTGTTGTGACCCTTTCCAGTATACCTGTACTTTAGGAGACAGGCCTTTCTTTCGTTGTGGATAATGAAGCATTACAAGCTCTCCTTCATAGAACCCTTTTGAATTTGCTTTAAAGTCATACCTGGCCTTCATCTTATCGCTTATTATCTGCGACCGCTCTCTGATGAACTGATGCACTTCATCCAACTGTTCCCGCTTTTCGCTAGTATAGTTACCATCGGTGGAACTCGTTGGTGTTGTGACTCCAAATTTTAAATCAGCTGGCAGTGTTAACTCGTTCCCTAATATTGCCATTGCCGGTGTTGCTATATGTACATCCCAGTGTCTTTGGTATTTATCTACGACTTTTCTCAAATATTCCTCCAAGGTACAGTTAAATCGTTTTGCCATGCCATCAGATTGTGGATGCAAAGGTGTTGTACGGTTTTTGTATATACCCAACATAAGGCACATCTCTTGGAAAACAACTGATTCGAAATTTCAACCTTGGTCTGAGTGTAGATTCATCGGTACAGCAACACGGTTGACGAATACATCCGCAACTGTACTAGCTCCTTGATTTGGAATGGAATATACATCAGGCCATTTACTGAAGTAATCTATAACCACCAGAACATACTTGTTTCCTGCATTGCTTATTGGAAATGGTCCAGCTTTGTCCATAGCAATTCGCTCAAATGGAGCACCTACGGTGTATTGGTGAATATTACCTCGACTTTTCTTATTGGGACTTTTAGCCATTGCACATTGCTTACACTTCCGAATCCAATCAGCGACATAGTCATGACATCCAACCCAATAAAATCGTTTCTTAATTTTCTCGACGGTTTTGGAGATTCCCAAATGCCCTCCACTGGAGGCATTGTGATACTCAGTTATCACTTCATTTATTCTTGTCTTGGGTACCTTGGGTACTTGGGTAGAAGATCATTAGTAATTTTTCCATTTTCACTTTCCTGTGCTCGAAATAGACATCCATCTCTCAAGTGCAGTCTTTGCCACTGCGCCCGGTATGCCTTTGCTATTGGACTCTCATTAGCCATTTCTTTCCACTCTGGACGTGCGTCCTGCTCTTTGTATTTCGTAATCTTTGCGAGTTGTGGGTCGTTCCATTGATCTGCCTGAACTCGTTCGGTGGTCCATGACTCTTTCGGCAAGACATTCGTAAGTCTTAGATTGACAATGTGGTTCTGGCTTCTTACCCGAGAACAATGCTCACTATCCACGGTGCAAGTACGACGAGATGGAGTATCAGCTTTACTACGATGACTGACATCACGATCTTCTTTTCGTTGTCCTGGTGAATTCAATCTTTGTTGCTTGAGTCGTAGACGGCAATTACGCGCCGTGTGTCCTCGTTGATCGCGTATGAAGCGCTTACCAGCAAACTTCTATTTGCGTTGATTCCTTGCTCTTCCTTTAGGCTTCATATTCGATTGATTGCAATCACGCGCTATAGCCGTTGTTTGTCGCAAATGAAGCACTTACCATTAAATTTGTTTTCGCGTCGTCCTACTATTCTTGCTTCAGGCTGCACTACTGATTTTACTGCATGACGCAGTGCTTCAACCAGATCTGATGTTTTCCCCTCTAGTTGACGTACACGTGGCACTGGTCGACATATTAAGCTGGCGACATATACTGACTGTTTCGGCATATGTATTCCTTGGTGACATGACTAGTGCATGCTCAGCCTCTCCATCACATATACCGTCTATGAATGCCTCTACTTTTTCCTTCTCTACGAATTTTTCCGAATTACCAGAGAACGCTGGATGACATACTCGTAAGCGCTCAATGTCAAAGCGAAATTCTGAAGTATTTCATTGGTTGGTGGTTTTAGTTTAATTGTAGCTGATTTTCTAATCACTGATGTTGTTACTCCACTTATTTTTATTTTATTAAGTTCGCGCTCGAACTTCTCAAGCTCCTCTTCTAAGTCGTCATGCCTATCTACATGTTCCTTCAGCTTATCATCCAAATCATCCACATTATCTTTCAGCTCTGTGATTTTGTATTTATTAACTCCGGAAATTTCCTGAAATCTGAGATCAATTCATTTTTGTAGATTCTCGATGACGTTTTCTTCGCGAGCCGAATGTTCTTGAATATCCATATGCAATTGACTGATGACTCTCTTGGCGAGACGAACCTTCTTGGAATTCCGTACGTAATATACTAATAACATATAATATATAATAAGTCTATGCGAGACGCATTTTTCTTGCAGTTGCTGTTGCTGTTGTTGCAACATAGATTTCATACATTTCATGAGTTGACCACTCGAATTCATCTTGCTCTTTTTCTCAGAGTGCATAACTAAATGTATCCCGGCTTCCTCAAAGAACTCATGTTCATCTACATGCCTTTGCACCTGAGATGATAGATTCATCTCTATCAACAGGATTTAAAGCTGGTCCGCTTTTAATTGGTCAATTTTCACCATTTTAACAGAATCCCACTTCTGACACCATTTGTTACGTTTTTATATTGTGAACGTTTAATTCTACTCGAATCAACCTTGTTTAATCACTGAATTCTGTCAATAATAATTGCAACACTTATTTTGTACAACTATATACAGCAACAATTTATTTAATCAACTCTATATACAATCAACTATTTGCAATAACTCAATGTGCTTGCATCTTTTCCTTCTGATACTGTTGCGCGATCACTTTCGGAATTCAATTGATTTCATTTGTCAACAACTGGTGAACAGAATCTTCCTTTATCGTATTCGAGTTTCTTCTCTTTCTTTCTCTTTGGCTTGTTTTGGTTATCGCCGATTTCTTTTTCTTGACATTCGTTTCGAATGCCAACCAACCATCGAACCAACCATCGATACTCATTACAATACTATATTACTATATTGAGCAATTGCATTGGGATATGTAACAATTTTAAAAGAGATTCAGTTCTAGGCTTTCTAATGTTAAAACTATCATTATAAATTGCGTTCTTTTCGTATTAACTAATTAATTTTTATCTGCTGCTCACGAATTCGTCAATAAATGCCACGGAGTCCGTTAACTTTAATAGAGCAGAAATCACTTTGATTATATGCAAAAACGATACAATTTTAAGACAATGCATTCCTTTGGATAAAAGGTTTTCGAATGTTTTGTATGCACTTGGATACTCTTTAATTATTAAATTATTTTAATTAAACCGTGTTATAAATAGTTTACATTTAATTTACAAACCATTCCTTGTCGGCTTCCATTTTATTTATATTTGATTTTGACATTTCTCCCTTCTCCACGAAAAAAATCGAAAGAAAGAGTTGCATTTAGGAAATCTAACAAAGTTATCGGGATGGTTACAAACTCCTAGATTATTTTGGTAGTCATTTTATATTGAGAATCTGCTTATTTGAAACTGGATTTGAGTGACAATCTAAAAAATGCAGATAATCTCGTATGTGTAAGCATTGTAAACGTTTATAAATGTTAAGTAATAAAATGTTAATATCAAATTCATCCTTAAATATACTGGTCTGTGATGGAAATCGTACGATGTTGCAAATCGTTCGAATCTCTTATACGTGTGATAGAAATCGCGCGATTTCATTTAAATTCGTATCATCTAATTTGATGGAATGAGTGAAATTTATATTCTCAGATTTGTGAAAACTTGATACAAATTACAAAAAATGATTGTATTTTTGGTAGCAGCAAGTTTTTTAAGAGAAAAGGAAGCAAGAAAATCAGAAAACATGAAACAGCGCAGACTTAGAGACCATTCCAATTCATTGGATCTCCCGGATTCCACATAAATATATTCAGTGCCGCTTCTGTAAGAAGAAAGTTTTAGTCATGCACTGCTTACTTATTATCGATTGAACAAGTCAGCATTTATGTTAAATGATATGATATGTCCTTTAAGAAATTAAGTCGTTTTTGAAAGAAACATCTGTACCACTAGCACTTCAACTGGCTACAATGTTGATATTCTTGGCAGAAGGAGGATACCACCGCGCCGTTGGAATGGATAGTATGAAAGAATTTCGGTTAACAAAATATTAGAGGGTGCTCTGTGCAAAGTAGATACGATTAAAAATGACTCCAGAGGAACAACACAGCTGTAAAATATACTTCTCTGCTAAGTTTGGCATTCCAGTTGTAATCGGTTGTGTTGATGGCATATACGTTAGGTTGCCAAAACCAAGTGAATCTTCTTATTTATATTCCAATAGGAATGGATGCTTCAGTGATAACGCCATAGTGGTAAGCATAGAATAAAACCGAAATATACCGCACATACAAATTTGGATTTTGCGGATATGTGATCATAGAATGATAGAGCCATCGATGCGTGTTATACTGGATCTACCCATGATGTCTTCATATTCAACATGAGCAAATCAAAACAATATTTTGAAGGAAATTTTGAAGCAGGCGAATGTAATTCCCGGTTGCTGGGTGATTCTGGTTATGGTGTTGAGCCGTTTCTTAAAACTCTATATAGGGATCCGCCACACAGGTTGAATTACAACACACGAAAAAAATATATATGGCACTAAAAGCATCGAAGGGCTGCTTGGCTAAGCTTCTCTTACATTACTGTTGTGCGTGTTGAATTTTGGACTGTATTAGAAGGCACATAATCGGCATGAACACGCGAGCAGTCAGTGCAGCATTCTCAGAGTTGGAAAGAGAGTCGCGTCGGATGGGTCTCACGGTGAACGAGGGCAAGACGAAGTATCCAGTGTCAACAAACAAAGAGTCCCGGCGTCTTGGACAGCACGTCACTGTTGACAACTACGCTTTTGAAGTAGTAAGGGACTTTGTCTATCTTGGAACCAGCATTAACAGCAGTAATGACGTCAGCTTGGAGATCATGCGTAGGATAACTCTTGCTAACAGGTGTTACTTTGGGCTGAGTAAGCAATTGAAAAGTCGAGCCCTCTTTCGAAGAACGAAAACTACACTCTACAAGTCTCTCATCATGCCTGTCCTAACATATGGCGCTGAAGCCTGGACAATTTCCATCTCTGATGAGCGAATGCTTGGAGTTTTCGAGAGAAAGGTCCTACGCAGGATCTTTGGACCTATTTGCGTTGGTGGCGAGTACCGAATAAGGTACAACCATGAGCTGTACGAGCTATATGCCGATATTGACATAGTAAAGCGCATCAAAATCCAGCGGCTGCGCTGGCTAGGTCATGTCGAGCGAATGGAAGAACACGCTCCAGCTAAGAAGGTGTTATATTCGGAACCCGCTGGAGGACGACGCAGAAGAGGAAGACCAAACCTCCGGTGGAAAGACCAAGTACTGGAGAACCTGACGGCGCTTGGAATTTCTAACTGGCGCTAGCTAGCGAAGAACAGAGATGGCTGGCGAAGCATGTTATTTTCGGCCTAAATCGATATTCGGTTGTTATGGCCACATAAGTAAGTAAGTAAGTAAGTATTAGAAGGCACCCACTTATTTTAGCCGGTTTCGAACGGCGGAACTTTTCGAAATCACTTTTTCTGAGCTTTGTCACAGAGTTCCTTTAGAAGCTTTTCCATGGCAAACTGTTACTTTCGATATTAAATTTGTTATGCTTCAGCTGGGCATTGAACCCACAACCTACAGATCAGAATGCCAACACACTAACTATAATATATATATATACATATATATATATATATATATATATATATATATATATATATGTATATACATATATATATATATATATATATATATATATATATGTATATATATATATATATATATATGTATATATATATATATATATATATATATATATATGTATATATATATATATGTATATATATATATATATATATATGTATATATATTTATGTATATATATATATATGTATATATATATATATGTATATATATATGTATATATATATATATGTATATATATATATATATATATGTATATATATATATATGTATATATATGTATATATATATATGTATATATATATGTATATATATATGTATATATATATATATATATTAGAGTGTTTCAAAAAAAATCTTTAAAAATTAAAGTGAAACGAAATTATTAAAACGTGAACATAATTAAAGTTATATGTGCTAATACATTGGAGTGGCTCAAAAAAATAAAAAAAGAACGTTTTTTTTTTTTTGGTTTTATAAAATTTTTATTTTTGTAAAATATCGTTTGTAAACTTAATTTTTTTGAGCAAAGAACGACTCATCATCGCATCCAAGGAGGTAGCAGCACATCAACACCAATCCTAGCAGCATACTCACAACACAGATAAGGATAAAAGTTCTGATTTTTAAAATATATTATATATCATATATTCCCTTATATATATATACACATTTCTTTTTATATATATTCCCATATATATATATACACATACACAGCTATATATCCTCATATATTTCCTTTTCATATATATATTCACTTATATATATACATATTTTTTTAATATAATCTCATATATCATTTACACATTTTTTATATATTCCCATATATATCATATACTCATTTATATATATTCACATATATATTTGCACTTATATATATACACATTTCATCTGTACATATTCTCATATATATTTTCTTCGGTATATATATATTCCCTTAAATATATACATATTTCTTCTTTATATATATTCTCATATATATATTTTTCTAATTTACGCATTATATCGATAACATTTCTGTTATCGATCGATAAATTGCTCTATATCGATATCGTCACATAATCGATCAGTGCATTTTGGTGCATTTTTTTGAAAGTCTCTTCATTTCACAAATTTTGATAGATTCGGTCAAATATGCCGGTGACGAAATCACCAGAAAAGCAGGAAATTGCTGAAGGTCGTAGGGCAGAGTCAGCTGGCGCTATTCCAAAAGGCGCAATGGAAAAAATGCCAAAAGTTCCATCCGAAACAAAGAAAACCCCTAGGAAAAGAGCTTATGACCCCTCCATGAATGAGTTCATTTTCGAGGCGGACAACCTGGTGCATTTCTGCACGAAGTTTTCAACAATTCCGGTTGAAGACTTAACGCCTTCTCTCCTGAAGGCTAAGCTCGAGGACTTGAGCTGCTATTATGATCAAGTCAAGTCCACGTTTAGAAGAGTAGGTTTAACGGATGAGGACGAGCTGCCCAGTAATTTCAAAATGGCAGCGAGAAATAAAATGGAACTCTGCCAAGAGCGCGTGCACACCATAAATGCACAGATTTCGGATCTCTTAGAAGTTCAATCAGCCTCCAGATTGGAACTTCCATCACAAGCAGAAAGTAACTCTATTTCTGCAACAGAGCAGGCAAATAATTCCGCAATTTGCCTGACTGTTCCTACTTGTGATACCGAAACATTTTCCGGCGGGTACGAAGAATGGACGTCCTTCTGCGACATGTTTACGGCGGTTTACATAAACCACCCTAAACTCTCTTCTGCCCAAAAACTGTATCATCTCCGATACAAAACTGCAGGAAAAGCTGGAGCTATTGTGAAGCAGTACGCGCTCAACAACGAAAATTTCGAGTTGGCATGGAATGCGCTAAAGGCCCGCTTCGAAAACAAGCGAATTCTGGTCGATAAGCAGATAAAAACTCTCTTGAACCTCCCTCAAGTGAGTTACGAGAATAGCGAGGCAATTCAGAAATTGCAAACCACGATCAATAATTCTCTGTCCGTCTTATCCTCTCAAGGCGTCTCGACAGAGAATTGGGACCCGATCCTGGTGCATATCTGCTGTTCAAAACTGCCTGAAGATTCCTTGGCTCTCTGGGAACAATCCCTAAGTTCCCGCAAGGATCTCCCAACATGGCAGCAAATGGACGAATTCCTGACACTAAGGTACGAAGTCGTGGAGAGGCTCAACAGCGTCAAGCCAAATAATTCAGGATTTCCACAAAACAGATCCCAGAACAAAACCCAAAACTTTTTTGCAGAAAGCAATCGGACATTCTCTTGTCCAATCTGCGAAGCCGCACATTCGCTTAAATCCTGTGAGCGGTTTAAAAAGTTAGTTGTTCGTGATAGAGTGAGGCTAGTTCGAGAACACAATCTCTGTGAGAACTGTTTGGCCTTCACTCACCATAAGCGGGACTGCAAGAGCAAACATTCCTGTTTGCAATGTCAGCGAAGGCATCACACGATGCTTCACATACCAGCAGACAATATTCCCAGTAGGAACACCAGGGGTTTGGCGCAAACCTCCACGCTTCAGCCGCAGAATAAGAAAAAGAGCACGCAGCAGACGATAACCCCCTCAAGAAACTCGAGAAACCGGAGATCTCAGGACCGATCATCCGAAGATGAGCAATCCTGCTCATCATGCTCCAAATCTTCTTCAAAGGTGCAAGCATTGTTCACCTCAAATGAAGAAAGAACTCTTTTACCCACAGCTCTTGTCTCTATAGAGCATCTTGGAGAACTTCACAAGGTTCGAGCACTCATCGACCAAGGTTCTCAACGAACATTCATCTCTACCAAGGTACAACATCGGCTGCGGCTTCCTTCGCAAGCAACTCACGTCGAAATTTCTGGAATGGGTGGCAAAACCATCCAAAACTCTAACCAGACTTGTATCGTTACGTTAGTCGCCCCAAAGGCTAATAAAAAGTTACAGACACGGGCAATTGTACTCTCACAATTGACCAAATTTCTACCCACATTTAAAATTTCTAAGCTCGATTGGCAGCAATTCGAAATGTTAGATTTGGCTGACCCGAATTGCTTCGTGCAGGCGCAAATTGACATGGTCATAGGTAGTGATTTGATTCCTCAAATCCTCCTAACCGGAATCCGCCATAATATCTGTGGAAGCCTTCTCGCACAGAATACGATATTTGGCTGGATAATTAGTGGCCCTATCTCTCAAAAAGTGTCAACATTCTCGACACAGGTAGAGGAAGTTTCCAATGAACTTCTTAGTTCTCAACTAAGGAAGTTTTGGGAACAGGAAGAAGTCAATCAGCCAGCTCAAGTATCGGAAGAAGATATAGCCTGTGAAGACTACTATCAGAGGACCACATCTCGTAGGTCAGATGGAAGATATGTGGTTACGCTTCCATTTAAATCCAGTTTTCCCGCTCTTACGGCTCTTGGTCACTCCCGAACCATAGCCTATAATCAATTTCGCAGTATGGAGAAAAATTTTTCAAAGAAAGGCGATCTCAAAGCCATTTACGATGAGGTTCTCGAAGAATACCTCACGCTGGATCATATGGAACCCACAGGCTCGCATGAAATCATCTCTGATGGCAAGTATTTCTCCTTTTACCTGCCACATCATGCAGTGGTGAGGCCAGAAAAGAAAACCACCAAAGTGCGTGTTGTTTTTAATGCCTCAAGAAGCAGCGGCTCAGGCCATTCTCTTAACGACGTATTACATATAGGTCCCACATTACAACCAGATCTCATGGTTCTCATTCTGAGGTGGCGACTATATCAATTCGTTTTCAATGGTGATGTACAAAAGATGTACCGACAAATTCTTGTCCACCATGACGACCAGGATTTCCAGCGAATTCTCTTTTGCAGGTCACCAAATTCTCCAATTCAGGACTTCCGGTTGAAGACAGTCACATTTGGTGTAAATTGCGCTCCATATTTAGCCATTAGAACACTGCAACAATTGGCTAAGGATTCCAAGAAGAATTTCCCTCTCGTGGAAAAAATAATCTTCAAAGAAACCTATGTGGATGACGTATTATCTGGTTCACATACAATTCCAGATGCAGTAGAATCTTTATCTCAAGTGATACAAGTCCTCAACTCCGCAGGATTTCCATTACGAAAGATTACTGCAAATCATCCTAAAATTTTAGAAAATATACCAAAATCAGAACTTCTCGATTCTGATTTTCTAAAATTTGAAAGTGCCAGTGCCACAAAAACCCTTGGAATACGATGGAATGCATTGACTGACACATTCTCGTACTCAGTATCGCCCATCGAAACAACATCCGCTGCTACCAAGCGTCAAATTTTATCTGCCGTTGCGAAACTTTTTGACCCGGCAGGATGGCTTTCGCCCATCATGACTCAAGCCAAGCTGCTTCTCCAAGAGCTCTGGTTAGAAGGCACCGACTGGGATGAATGCGTGAAACCCAGATCGCTCATCAAATGGAATGTATTTCTGGAGAATATTTCGTCCATTAGTCTCATCGAAATCCCTCGATGGGTACAATTCTCTCCCAAGAAGCGAATCCAGCTTCATGGATTTTGTGACGCTTCAGAGAAAGCGTATTGTGCAGCCCTGTACATACGATCAATGGACATGAATAATCAAATATCCTGTCATTTACTGGTGGCTAAAGGAAAAGTTGCACCTCTGCAGACGGTCAGCTTACCACGTTTGGAATTATGTGGCGCCGTTTTACTTTCGCACCTAGCCAAGTCCGTTAAAGAAACTTTAGATGTCGAATTCTCAGACATATTTTTCTGGTCCGATTCTCAAATCGTTCTCGCATGGCTGGAAAAACCACCTCACACATGGTATGTCGCTAATCGTACAGCCCAGATACTCCAAAACGTTGGAAATGCTATCTGGCGCCATGTCATCAGCAGCGAAAATCCAGCTGATTTGGGTACACGCGGATGCAAGCCCCAAGATCTTGTGTCCAATACTCTTTGGAGGAATGGCCCTGCATGGCTTCATCACCCCTAAGAAGCCTGGCCAAAACCAACACTTTCCAGTACTTTGCCCCCCGAGCAAAGGAAAGTAGAGGTTCTTCTCACGTTAGATGACCATACCGACACTCTCGATCGGTTCTCATCATTTTCAAGGGCACTACGTGTGATTTCTTACGTTTTCCGTTTTGTCCATAACGGACTCTCTAAATTGCGAAAATCTTCTCCAATTTCGAATTCCTCACTCTCGCAGGACGAAATTCGTTTCGCAAAAAGCTGGCTAATTTCGTTAGCCCAATGGCAATATTTTCCCAAAGAGCTGAAGGCTCTTCTCAGCTCAACCGCAGTCAGCAATATAAGCTCTTTGCTGACTTTAAATCCTTTTCTCGACAAGGAAAATCTCATGAGAGTAAATGGTCGAGTAGCTTATTCTGGTCTTAGTTATAGTGAGCGCCACCCCATAATTCTTCCTGAAAAATCCCGATTTTGCGTTTTGTACCTCGAGTTTTTCCATACTCTACTCCTACACGCAGAACAAAGGCTCATGTTCAGAATGGCTCGACAAGAATTCTATATTCCTCGTCTTAAGCCCCAAATAAGGAAATGCATATTTCTATGCAAAGTTTGTACCATCCACAAACAAAAGGTTCGATCACAGATTATGGCAGCTCTGCCGCCTGAACGGTGTACCTTGTCGGTACCTTTCGCGACCACAGGTGTTGATTTTGCAGGCCCATTCCAAATTAAAGCATCTACGCTTCGAACTGCTGCCTTTCTCAAAGGGTATGTGGCTGTATTTGTATGCTTTTCCACAAAGGCCATTCACTTGGAATTGTGCTCTGATCTCTCTACAGAGACATTCCGCGCCGCATTCGCCAGATTCGTTGGCAGAAGAGGCCTTCCCCGCAAAATCATGTCGGATAATGGTACAACTTTCGTTGGAGCTCAAAGAGCCATGAGTAAAGAATTCCTCAAATTCTCTAAGGAGGTGTCCAAAGATATTCTGGCCCAATACTCTCCGCAAGGTATTGACTGGGTTTTTATTAATCCCAGTGCGCCTCACATGGGCGGTCTCTGGGAGTCGGCAGTCAAAAGCTTTAAGGCTCATCTCAAAAAGACTGCCGGCAATCACAAATTCCGCTTCGAAGGCCTATTTGCCTATTTATGTACTGTTTTTTTTTTTTTGTTCTTATTTAAAATATGTACTTGTATAGTGTTTGTATATTATGTGCTCACTGACACTATGTAGGTTTTTGTTTGTTTTTGTTTATGTATATTTTGTCACTGATGTTTTGATTATTTTAATTTTTACACTTTATATTGTTTTTTATATATTTATATTTATTTTTGGTTTTACGCACTTATTGTTTCTCTCTACACTTTGTTTTGTTTCTCTATGCACATATATTTTATATAAAGGCCGGTTATCTTTCTTTTTAGCTCGAAGGACCAATATTTATTCACTTTGCTTTTATTTTACCGAATAATACAATATGTACGATTTCAACAATTTACCAATCTTAATAATAATAATTTACATGCATGTGTAAGTATACACTTCAATTGCAGAGTATGAACGTAAACACGTATAAAAAGAAATCAGAATAAGTATCAAGAAATATAAAGAAATTTCAAACACTGTTTATTTCGACGATCAAACATGCGCGGAATAGCACGATCTCGATAGACTCTAGGACCGAATGTATAGATGATAACATCGGTCGATCATAACGCGAACCGCGAAAACCCAAAAACATAAAAGGGGAATTTATGTGGAGAGTTGGGTTGCCATATGGTAAGTATGCAAGGTAAGGTAAGTAAAAATGGTAAGTATCATTAATTCATTTTATAAATACTATTTCATTATTTTTACTTCCTTCTTTCAGGGACTGGCCATATGGCTTGTCTAAAGGGATTTAGACATATATATATATATATATATATATATATATATATATATATATATATATATATATATATATATATATATATATATATATATATGTGTGTATTTTTATTTTGTATTTTTATATTGGCATCATCGAAATGAATGTCAACAAGAAGAAATAGGCGATAACCAGAACAATCCAACAAGAAAGAAGTAGAAGAGTCTCGATAAAAGAAGATTTTGGAGTGTTGCCAGAGAGTATAAATAAATAAATAAATAAAATCAATCAAATCCCGAAAGTGATCCCGAATCCCGAAAAATCAATTGCCTATAGCATTCTCGACATCATGAAAATGATAAGATTACATTTTTTTTTTTGGTAAAAATACAAAAGAAACAGATGCAGAGTAAAAGCTAACCGGCTACTCACAACCTCAATAGCAACTGTTACTGACAAAATGCGTTCATAATTATTTGATCAAGTGGTTCAAATTTGTGCTGATCCACTCTTATATGAAAGAATTAGCAAGACAAGCTGACTTGTGACATATTCACAATGTTCGAACTACCTATTTCAAATTTCTAATATACTGTAACGAGTATCGATAGTTGATTACTCATCACTATTGTGACTGGCACTATTGGCAGCATCGAAACGAATGTCAACAAAAAGAAATGAGCGATAACCAGAACAAGCCAACGAGAAAGGAAGAGAAGAATCTCGATAAAGGAAGATTCTGGGGTGTTGCCAACAGAGTATAAATAGAGCCAGTGTTGAGAATTGACGATCAATCTAATTCCAAACGTGATTGCGAAAACATTGATACAGAGGCAAAAGTTGCAAGTACATTTAAGTGTTATAGTAAATAGTTGATTGTAAACAGAGTTGATTGTAAATAGAGATTATTAAATAAATTGTTGCTGTATATAGATGTATAAAATAAGTGTTGCAGTTATCATTAACAGAATCCAGTGATCGAACAAGGTAATTCAAATAGAATTAAACGTTCACAGAATAAAAACGTAACAATTGGTGTCAGAAGTGGGATTCTGTAAAAATGGTGAAAATTGACCAACTAAAAGTGGATCAGCTTAAAAAGCTGTTGGTAGAGATGAATCTATCATCATCAGGTGCAAAGGCGGAACTGCTGGTGAGGCTGAGGAAAGCCATGGAGGCTAAGGGAATTAATGTAGAAGAACATGAGTTCTTTGAGGAAGACGATATACATGCAGTTGTGCACGCCGAGGAAGAGAGTAAGGTAGATTCGAGTGGTCAACTCATGGAATTTATGAAATCCATGATGCAACAGCAGCAGCAGCAACTGCAAGGAATTAATGCGAAGTTACAAGAACATTCGGCTGAATTGCGTACGGAAATTCAAGGAAATGCGTCTCGCTTTGACTCCAAGTTTCAAGAACATTCGGTACGTCAAGAAAACGCTATGGGAGAATTCCAGAAAACAATTGACTCCAAGCTTCAAGAACATTCGGCTCGTCAAGAACATGTCATCGAAAAACTACAAAAGGGAATTGAGATTAGATTTCAAGAAATTTCCGGAGCTATTAATGACAAAGTCACAGAGCTGAAAGAACATGTGGATGATTTGGATGATAAGCTGAAGGAACATGTAGACAGACATGATGACTTGGAAGAAAAGCTTGAGAAATTAGAGCGTGAACTTAATAAAATAAAAATAAGTGGAGCAACCACATCAGTGATAAGAGAGTCAACTACAATTAAACTAAAGCCACCAATATTTGACGGAAGCACGCCATTCAACATCTTCAAGCTTCAATTCGAGACAACAGCTTCGAAGATTCAATGGGATGACAGCGACAAGACTGCTGCTTTAATAGTCGCATTAAAAGGTAATGCTTCCGAAGTGTTACAGATGATTCCAGAGAAAGATCGGGGTAGCTACCAATCACTGATGGACACACTCCAGCGAAAATATGGAAATGAATACAAGAGTCGATTACATCGAGTTGAATTAAGATCGCGAGTGCAACGGAGTAATGAGAGCCTTCAGGAATTCGCTTCCGATATTGAGCGCTTATGTCATCTAGCGTTCTCCGGTAATTCGGAAGAGTTCGTCGAAAAAATAAAAATAGAGGCATTCATAGATGGTATACGTGATGGAGAGACAAAGCGTGCCCTAGTCATGTCACCCAGGAATACTTATGCCGAAACAGTCAGTAGTGCCTTGACGTTTGAAGCCGCCAGTTTGATGTGTCGACCAGTGCCAGGAGTACGCAAACTAGAGGGGAAAACATCACATCTGGTTGAAGCAGTGTGTCAGGCAGTAAAATCAGTAGTGCAGCCTGAAGGAAGAACAACAGGTCGACGTGAAAACAAATTTAATGGTAAGTGCTTCATTTGCGACAAACGAGGGCATATAGCTCGTGATTGCAATCAATCGAGTATGAAGCCTAAAGGAAGAACAAGGAATCAACACAAAAATAAATTTGCCGGTAAGTGCTTCATATGCGATCAAAGAGGACACATGGCGCGTAATTGTCGGCTACGACGCAAGCAACAAAGATCGAATTCACCAGGACAACGAAAGGAAGATCGTGATGTCATTCATCGTGGTAAAGCTGTTACTCCATATCATCGTACTTGCACCGTAGATAGTAAACATTGTTCTCGGGTAGGAAGCCAGAATCACATTGTTAACCTACGACTTACGAATGTATTATCGGAAGAGTCATGGACAACCGAACGAGTTCAAGAAGATCAACGGAACGACCCAGATCTCGCAAAGATTATGGAACACAAGGAGCAGGGCATACGTCCAGATTGGCAAGAAATGGCTAATGAGAGTCCAATAGCAAAGGCATACTGGGCGCAGTGGCAAAGCCTGCACTTACGAGACGGATGTTTATTCCGAGCATGGGAAAGTGAGGATGGAAAAATTACTAATGATCTTCTAGTGGTACCCAAGGCGAGAATAAATGAAGTGATAGCTGAGTATCACAATGCCTCCAGTGGAGGGCATTTGGGAATCACCAAAACCGTCGAGAAAATAAAGAAACGATTTTATTGGGTTGGATGTCATGACCATGTCGCTGATTGGATTCGGAAATGTAAGCAATGTGCAATGGCCAAAGGTCCCACTAAGAAAAGTCGAGGTAAGATGCACCAATACACCGTGGGTGCTCCATTTGAGCGAATTGCTATGGACATAGCTGGGCCATTTCCAATAAGCAACGCAGGAAACAAGTATGTTCTGGTGGTTATAGATTACTTCAGTAAATGGCCTGAAGTATACCCCATTCCAAATCAAGAAGCTAGTACAGTTGCGGATGTATTCGTCAACCAATGGATTACTCGTTTTGGTGTACCGATGGAGTTACACTCAGACCAAGGTCGAAATTTCGAATCAGTTGTATTCCAAGAGATATGCCGTATGCTGGGTATATACAAAACTCGTACAACACCTTTGCATCCACAATCTGATGGCATGGTAGAACGATTTAACCGTACCTTGGTGGAATATTTGAGAAAAGTCGTAGATAAATACCAAAGAGACTGGGATGTACATATACCAATGTTCCTCATGGCATGTCGATGCGCACAACATGATACGACGGCTACTACACCGGCAATGGCAATTTTTGGAAACGAGTTAAGACTGCCAGCTGATTTAAAATTTGGAGTCGTAACACCAACGAGATCAACCGAAGGTAATTATACTAGCGAAAAGCGGGAACAGTTGGATGAAGTACATCGGTTCATCAGAGAGCGGTCGCAGATGATAAGCGATAAGATGAAGGCCAGGTATGACTTGAAAGCAAATTCAAAAGGGTTCTATGAAGGAGAGCTTGTAATGCTTCATAATCCACAACGAAAGAAAGGCCTGTCCCCTAAACTACAGACTCATTGGGAAGGACCATATGAGATTATAGCAAAGATAAATGACGTAGTGTATCGCATTCAACGTGCCTGGAATAAAAGAGCAAAGTTTAAAGTAGTGCACTTAGAGCGACTTGCGCCATATCGAGGGGAAGTATAAAAACTTGTTCGGGACGAACAAGGTTAAGAGGAGGGCAGTGTAACGAGTATCGATAGTTGATTACTCATCACTATTGTGACTGGCACTATTGGCAGCATCGAAACGAATGTCAACAAAAAGAAATGAGCGATAACCAGAACAAGCCAACGAGAAAGGAAGAGAAGAATCTCGATAAAGGAAGATTCTGGGGTGTTGCCAACAGAGTATAAATAGAGCCAGTGTTGAGAATTGACGATCAATCTAATTCCAAACGTGATTGCGAAAACATTGATACAGAGGCAAAAGTTGCAAGTACATTTAAGTGTTATAGTAAATAGTTGATTGTAAACAGAGTTGATTGTAAATAGAGATTATTAAATAAATTGTTGCTGTATATAGTTGTATAAAATAAGTGTTGCAGTTATCATTAACAGAATCCAGTGATCGAACAAGGTAATTCAAATAGAATTAAACGTTCACAGAATAAAAACGTAACAATACATATATGTAATTAATCAATACAACAATGTAAGTAAGCGCAACATATGCTAATCACATCAACTAATGCTTTTACAGTAGCATACATAAAGTAGAAAAAAGAAACGAAACTATGAAATGGTTTAGTGCTCGTTACACATCTTATAGCCTAGACAGACGGCAGCTTAATTCCGGATTACCGGCGCACTTAATCCGAATAAAATAATAACCTGACAGACGGCAGTATTGCGGATTAACTAAACAGCTGATTGCTGTTTTATTAGGTCTGTCCACTTACATTACTATCACTATCAATTTCTGTCGTCTATCACTCTCGATATGAGAAAATCTACAAGAAGTACGTGAACTGAAAACTATAAGAAACTTGTAAATTGACATTCACCGTTCGTAATTGACAGCCGGATTTATTTGTTCGCCAACGCTTTTTATGTTGAAAACTGTTAACAATTGTTGAAAGTTTTTCGATAGCGAACACACCTAATATTTTGTAAAATGGATGGAGAAAAATTCACAATAGACAATTTTCAGCAGTGTTGCCATCGCAAATTGCCCTAATCCTCTTTTATTTTGAGAATTAACTCATAGAGTTTATGCGGATTAGCTGCAGTTAATGCCCGATTTAATTCGAATTAACTCGGTAATCCGGAATTAGGCTGCCGTCTGTCTAGGCTATTACGCAACTTATTGGTGCAAAGAATTTTCATAACAATCATGAAGAGCACTATTAAAGAAATTAAACTACAAATATATGAAAAAAGAAATTACCGTTCTGTCACAAAGTATTTTGATGACAAACAGAAATACTATTACACGTACCAGTTAAAAAGCAGCAAAGGCTTAGTCGTTTCACAAAAGATCGGGTCCAATACAATGTGCTAACTGTCAAGAGTATGGGTACACAAAATCTTACTTCACTCTACGAAGTGTATGCGTTATATGTGGTGACTTTCATCCCACCTCCAAATGTATTGTTAACAAAGAAATTTCTTCAGTTAAAAAATGTAGTTAATGCGGTGGAAATCACACTGCAAACTATAGAGGCTGTCCAGTTTATACTGAGCTCAAACTCAACCTTAAAAGTACTTCCCAAGTAAGACCTTGCAACCCATCAATGGTTAATGCTCCTCAAATAGAGCATGTATTTACTCCTACTACTCGTGTTATGCCAATATCTTATGCAAACATTTTAAAGGGGACTACTCCTCCAGTTCAAGTTAATCAAGATAGTGCTCCAAACTCTTGCTCTTGAAAATTCTGTAAATAATCTGGTCCAGTTAATCACACATTTTATGAATTCAATGCAAGGCATGATGCAAGAGCTACTGAAAAATCAATCCATGCTCCTTCAAGCAACCCTGTCAAAACACTGAATGAACTGAAGTTATGTTTTTGGAATGCAAATGGGTTAAGCCAACATAAAAATGAACTGGAAGTATTTCTCCATAAAAATCAAGTTGATGTAATGCTTATTTCAGAAACTCACTTTACAAAATGTAATAATTTTTCAATAAATGGCAAGAGGAGGGACAGCTATCCCCATCAAAAATAGAATAAAACATTATGCATTAGAAGAATTTTGCAAATAATATATTCATTCCACCTCTATTTGTATAGAAACAAGTACTCAAAAATTAACAATATTTTCTGTTTACTCTCCTCCTAGACATAAAATTACAGAATCACAATTTTCTGAATTTTTTGCAACTTTATGGCATACGTTTATCGCGGCGGGGGGCTTTAACGCCAAGCACACATATTGGGGTTCCAGGCTTATATCTCCAAAAGGTAGACGTCTTTTCTCGACAATATCAAGCAACGGATACGATGCCATATCTACCGGTCAAACTACTTACTGGCCTTCGGATCCTAGAAAAGTACCGGATCTTATTGACTTTGCAGTAACTAAAAGTCTAAAAAGAACCCATTTAAAGGCATGGCCATCCTTTGAACTTTCATCCGATCATTCTCATCGTTCATTTTACTAAATGTTTTAGTTAGTTTAAGTGAATCAAGCCATTATCTTACAAACAAATTCACTAATTTTCTAAATTATAAAAAATATATTAGTTCTCACATTGGCCTGAAAATACCTCTTAAGACAGTAAATCAAGTCGACAGTGCAGTTGAAAACTTCACCAAGTTGGCTCATGAAGCTGCTAAAATTTCAACACCTCAAAATAAATTCCAAGATTATAAAAAGCATACAAATGCCGATATTGCGGAATAAATTAAAATTAGATCAGCATAGATCACCAAACCTAAAAAAAAATTGTCAGACTGCACAAAAACACTTAAAAGAATCTTAAAAGAAGCCGAAGAGAGACGTTTAAATGTATATATTAGTGATCTTGCTGCAACAAAACATACAGATTATTCTCTGTGGAAAGCAGTCAAAAGTGTAAAGTGTCCGATAATAAGAGAGGCTCCAATACGAATGACATAGCTCATGGACAAGAAGCGATCAAGATAAAGCATAAGCATTTGCAAATCACTTAGAAGGCGTTTTCAAACCAAATGAAACTACAAGAACGGAGGATTACCAATCATGACCAATAACAGCTCTACTACCTTAGTTACATTTTCTTTAAAGGAACTTAATAAAATCATAAATGAACTAAACGTCAAAAAAGCTGCAGGGTATGACAAAATAAGTGCCAAAATAATCGCCGAGCTACCTCAAATTGCAGTAAAACAGCTGTTACACATAATGAATGCAATACCACGCCTTTGTTATTTCCCCTCAGCATGGAAAATTTCCCAAATAATTATGATTGCAAAACCTGGAAAAGACTCAACTAATGCATCGTCGTACAGGCCTATTAACCTGCTTCCTATCCTATCCAAAGTGTTTGAAAAACTATTAATGTTGAAGATACAGCCAATTGTTGAAGCAAATAACATTATACCGTTGCATCAATTTGGGTTCAGAGCAAAACATGGTACAGTAGAACAAGTTCACAGAATAGTATCAAACATTACAAAAGCGTTCGAAGCAAAGCAGTACTGCTCAGCAGTATTTCTGACCTACTTCACAAAATCGGTTATTTCTTTCCTCATAACATTTTCAAATTATTAAAGAGCTATCTATTGAATAGAAAATTTATGGTTAAACAAAGATCGTATTTAACTCGAACATGTACGATAATGGCTGGGGTCCTGCAAGGAACCATCTTAGGTCCCTTTTTATATCTAATCTACATCTCAGATCTACCTACAAATGGCAATCTTTTCACATCAACATTTGCACATGATACAGCAATCTTGAGCGTCGATGAAAATCCCAGTAAAGCGTCAGAAAAACTGCAAAGTCAATGTTGTACACTTAAAAAGTGTACAACATTGGATGGAGACATGGCGTAATAGAAACCACGAATCAAAATGCGTCCATATGACTTTCACGTTGAACAGAAAAACATGCCCTCAACTACAAATTAATGGTCAAAAATACCTCAAAAAAACGAAGTTACCTATCCAATCTTTCATCTTGATAGAAGGCTAACCTGGAAGAAGCACATTGAAACAAAGCAATCGCATGCTAAATTAAAAGCAGCCAAACTTCATTGGTGTGCCGACAAAGACACAATTCCTAACTTCACAGGCTAAAGAATCAATCCAGCACTCTTTTTGAAACAACTCTTATGAAACATCAGTTGAACGTACTTGTCCGCATACATGTTTTTCTCTGTTGCAAGCTGTTACGAAGGAAAAACACAATACAGTTGAACGTACTTGTCCGCATACATGTTTTTCTCTGTTGCAAGCTGTTGCGAAGGAAAAACACAATACAGCTTTGGATACAGTACCAATTACGACAATCCTCCAACCAGTAAATTCGACATCCCGTAGAATGGTTTCATCGTTTCACAACCAAATCGATTTCAACAAACTCAGGCGCTTATATGCTCGTACTAGATGCGATAAGCACCCGACACGAACGAATGATAGAAAACACTACAAATGTTCGGAAAAAACCCTTACAACAACTAAAGATGTTAGTTCGAAGCTTACTACAGTCACGATGACATGCTGTCAGATATGTAGAGGCAAGCACCCCCTACGACACTGCACAGAGTTCTCCAAACTTACGGTTGAAGAAAGAAATCTCTGTGGGCATCAGTACAGGTAATTGTTCACATCACTATGGGTAACTGTTGGAAACTTCGCATACCTTTTCAAAATGCCATAGCGAGTTTTCATGCCGTATTTGCGGGAAGTAACACCATTCCCTTCTTCACAGGGTACGGCATGATCCGAGAGCAAAATGGAATATTCGCTGTTATTCAACTCTTAGCTAGCTGCAAAGGATCGATCTAACAGATCGCATGCACGATAATGCAACTCCCATGCTACGAAGGTCAATGGAATAACGAGTTCTGCGCATTACTCCCCAAAAAGACTAGTTCAATCAACGAGAGATATCGTACACGAATCCCAAAGCATTTGACCCCACCTAGTAGTGGCTGCACAACATTGCTGTCATGGAAATGTTGATGCAAGAATTTTGGCTTAAGCGAATATAACTCTCTGAAGCCACACCCGTATTACGTAGCAAAGTTTTATCATATTACTCGATACTGACCGTCATATGCATCCCTCGCTCACTTTGTTCACAGTAACTGCCCGCTTAATGCACGAATTTCTACGAAGTATCAAGTATCCACTGGCATAATTTTAATGCGTATGAACAATCCCGTGTGTTAATTTAACATTATTTGCTACATATTCATGAGCCGAGTCATATCATAAACCCCAGACAAGCAGACTCTAGCTGAATATGAGAATAGTCACGAGCATTACATGCTCTGGCAATCCCACCAACCTGCTACAAGCTCTAGGCTTGTCGACTATTTTATCTTGCCAATCCTGTTGATCTGGTCTACGACCAGCCCTTATACATACGAGATTCTTACGTAAGATGAAATGATACAATTTGAAATCATACACTAATCAATATTGGAAATCACTCAAGAATCAACAGTCATCAATCAACAGCCCACAATCAGTATTCATCAATCTACACATTCAACAATCAACATTAGGTTAGGTTAGGTTATGCGGCCACTTAGGCCTAAAAATTGGCCCATTGTGTCACCATGCATCATTGATGCTTATTATCATATTTTCTCTGTTAAGAGGAACCATTGGGATTTCCTAATGAATAGAGCAATGTCCCTGACATCCATGGGTGCTAGCTCAGTATTATCTCTAAAAAAGGCACTCCCTAATAGGGTATGCCTTCTGCGTGCCAAGGCGGGGCATATACAGAGGAAGTGGTGAACACTTTCCTCCCCTCCTCGTCCTGGCAGCTGCGACAAAAATCGTTGGCCGGTAAACCGAGCCTTGCAGCATGTCTACCCACAAGCCAGTGGCCCCTGAGTACGGCGGCTACATTACTGATGGTTTTCCTGCCCATTGACAACAGTGAACGAGTACGTCTATTGTCAAGAGTTGGCCAGATTTTCCTAGTGGTAGCACAAGAGCTCTCATCCCGCCATCTTCTGTTGGCTATGGTGAGATAATGTTGTGTGAATAGAAGCTTGCATGTTGCAAGCGGAATTCCGGCTCGCGACGAAGCAAGCGGTCACAAACAACTATTGTTCTATTATATAAAATAAAATAACACGTGTGAAAATATTTTGCAATTAAAGATGATTAATTAAAAATAAAACTAATTCATCCGATATATATAACTTATGTATATATATGTATGTATACATATGTATATATATATATACATATATACATATATATACATATATACATATATATATATATATATATATATATATATATATATATACATATATATACATATATATATATATATGTATATATATGTATGCAAGCTTCTGTTCAGAAGCAAATAATGTTAAATTAACACCTGGGATTGTTCATACGCATTGAACTTATGCCAATTAAAATTATATATATATATATATATATATATATATATATATATATATATATATATATATATATATATATATATATATATATATATATATATATATATATATATATATATATATATATATATATATATATATATATATATATATATATATATATATACTTACTTACTTATGTGGCCATAACAACCGAATATCGATTTAGGCCGAAAATAACATGCTTCGCTAGCCATCTCTGTTCTTCGCTAGCTGGAGCCAGTTATAAATTCCAAGCGCCGTCAGGTTCTCCAGTACTTGGTCTTTCCACCGGAGGTTTGGTCTTCCTCTTCTGCGTCGTCCTCCAGCGGGTTCCGAATATAACACCTTCTTAGCTGGAGCGTGTTCTTCCATTCGCTCGATATGACCTAGCCAGCGCAGCCGCTGGTTTTTTATGCGCTTTACTATGTCAATATCGGCATACAGCTCGTACAGCTCATGGTTGTACCTTATTCGGTACTCGCCACCAACGCAAATAGGTCCAAAGATCTTGCGTAGGACTTTTCTCTCGAAAACTCCAAGAATTCGCTCATCCGAGGTGGAAATTGTCCATGCTTCAGTGCCATATGTTAGGACAGGCATGATGAGAGACTTGTAGAGTGTGGTTTTCGTTCTTCGAGAGAGGGCTCGACTTCTCAATTGCTTACTCAGCCCAAATTAACACCTGTTAGCAAGAGTTATCGTACGCATGATCTCCAAGTTGACGTCATTACTGCTGTTAATGCTGGTTCCAAGATAGACAAAGTCCCTTACTACTTCAAAAGCATAGTTGTCAACAGTGACCTGCTGTCCGAGACGCCGGGACTCTTTGTTTGTTGACACTAGATACTTCGTCTTGCCATCGTTCACCGTGAGACCCATCCGAAGCGACCTTTTTCCAACTCCGAGAATGCTGCACTGACTGCTCGCATGTTCATGCCGATTATGTCAATATCGTCGGCATACGCTAACAGCATGACACTTTTGTTGAAGATCAGGTTGGTGAGCATAGGCTTCAACCTTTCACACAGTACGCTCGATAGAACCTTGTATGCGATGCTCAGGAGACTTATTCCTCGGTAGTTGGCGCAAATTGTGGGGTCTCCTTTTTTATGTACAGGACAGAGAACACTGAGCCTCCAATCATCAGGCATGCTTTCATCCGACCATATTCTGCTTATGAGCTGGTGCATGCGGGTGAGCAGCTCATCGCCTCCGGTCTTAAACAACTCGGCAGGCAGGCCATCAGCACCTGCAGCTTTGTTGTTCTTCAGCCTTAAAATGGCCGTTTCAACCTCGTCATAGTCGGGTGGTGGAACATCAACATCATCATCTGTAATTGGGGTTATCGGGCAATCTCCTCCACTGGCGGAATTGTTCGTAGCATCGCCATTCAGTAACGTGGAGAAGTGTTCCCTCCATAGGCTCAGTACACTCTGGACATCTGTAACCAGACTCCCATTTCCATCACGACAAGAAGAGGTTCCGGGATTTAAATCACCACTCAGGCGCTTGATCTTTTCGAAGAATTTTCGAGGCTCATTCTTGTCGGTACACATCTCTATCTCCTCACAATCGCGTCTTTCTTGTTCTCTTTTCTTGCGCCTGAAAAGACGTCTCTCTGCACTCCTTTTCTCTCTGTACCGCTCCTTAACAGCTCGCGTTGCGCCTACACGCAGGGTTTTTCTGTAGGCGGCGTCTTTCTCTGCGGTAGCGTCGCGACACTTCTGATCATACCACTCTTTCCTCAGAGGCCGATTACCCCCTCGGTAGCAGTAGTCATGGAGTGGGATATATGTGTCCACCGTGCGCATGTATCATCAAGTAGGGGAGTGTTCTGCATAAGCAGATCCGATAGTCGAGTGGAAAATGCATCTGCTGTCTCTGGTGATCGCAGCTTACTGACGTCGAGCTTTCTCTGTGTGGGACTTCTCTTGTTATTTGCGACACATAAGCGTGTGGGCACCTTAGCTGCAACAAGGTAGTGATCCGAGTCGATGTTGCCACCACGGATCGATTTCACGTCCATTACACTGGAAGCATTGGACGTCCATTACCTTCCGTCAATCACCACATGATCAATTTGCCATGTCGCTTTATATATATATATATATATATATATATATATATATATATATCTATATATATATGTATATATATATATATATATATATATATATATATATATATATATTTATATAAATATATATATATATATATATATATATCTATTTATATATATATATATATATATATATATATATATATAAATAGATATATATATATATCTAGGAGGAATAGATATATATATATATATATATATATATATATATTGTAACGAGTATCGATAGTTGGTTACTCATCACTATTGTGACTGACACTATTGGCAGCATCGAAACGAATGTCAACAAAAAGAAATAAACGATAACCAGAACAAGCCAACGAGAAAGGAAGAGAAGAATCTCGATAAAGGAAGATTCTGGGGTGTTGCCAACAGAGTATAAATAGAGCCAGTGTTGAGGATTGACAATCAATCTAATTCCGAACGTGATTGCGAAAACATTGATACAGAGGCAAAAGTTGCAAGTACATTTAAGTGTTATAGTAAATAGTTGATTGTAAACAGAGTTGATTGTAAATAGAGATTATTAAATAAATTGTTGCTGTATATAGATGTATAAAATAAGTGTTGCAGTTATCATTAACAGAATCCAGTGATCGAACAAGGTAATTCAAATAGAATTAAACGCTCACAGAATAAAAACGTAACAATTGGTGTCAGAAGTGGGATTCTGTAAAGATGGTGAAAATTGACCAACTAAAAGTGGACCAGCTTAAAAAGCTGTTGGTAGAGATGAATCTATCGTCATCAGGTGCAAAGGCGGAACTGCTGGTGAGGCTGAGGCAAGCTATGGAGGCTAAGGGAATTAATGTAGAAGAACATGAGTTCTTCGAGGAAGCCGATATACAAGCAGTTGTGCACGCTGAGGAAGAGAGCAAAATAGATTCGAGTGGTCAACTCATGGAATTCATGAAAACCATGATGCAACAGCAGTAACAACAGCTACAAGAAAATGCGTCTCGCATTAACTCCAAGTTTCAAGACCATTCGGTACGTCAAGAAAACGCTATGGGAGAATTCCAGAAAACAATTGACTACAAGTTTCAAGAACATTCGGCTCGTCAAGAACACGTCATCGAAAATCTACAGAAAGGAATTGAACTTAGATTTCAGGAAATTTCCGGAGCTATTAATGACAAAGTCACAGAGCTGAAAGAACACGTGGATGAGTTGGATGATAAGCTGAAGGAACATGTCAACGACTGGGAAGACAAGTTCGAGAAATTACAGCACGAACTCAATCAACTAAAAATAAATGGAACAGCCACATCAGTGATTAGAGACTCAAGTACAATCAAATTAAAGCCACCAACATTTGACGGAAGCACGCCATTCAATATCTTCAAGCTTCAATTCGAGACAACAGCTTCGAAGAATCAATGGGAAGACAGCGACAAGACTGCTGCTTTAATAGTCGCATTAAAAGGTAATGCTTCCGAGGTGTTACAGATGGTTCCAGAGAAAGATCGTGGTAGCTATCAGTCACTGATGGACACACTCCAGCGGAAATATGGAAATGAATACAAGAGTCAGTTACATCGAGTGGAGTTAAGATCACGAGTGCAACGGAGTAATGAGAGCCTTCAGGAATTCGCTTCCGATATTGAGCGCTTATGTCATCTAGCGTTCTTCGGTAATTCGGAAAGTTCGTCGAAAAAATAAAAATAGAGGCATTCATAGATGGCATACGTGATGGAGAGACAAAGCGTGCCCTAGTCATGTCACCCAGGAATACTTATGCCGAAACAGTCAGTAGTGCCTTGACATAGAAGCCGCCAGTTTGATGTGTCGACTAATGCCACGGGTACGCCAACTAGAAACAGAAACAGCAGATCTGGTTGAAGCAGTGTGTCAGGCATTCAAATCTGTAGTGCAGCCTGAAGGAAGAACAACAGGTCGACGCGAAAACAAATTTACTGGTAAGTGCTTTATTTGCGACAAACCAGGGCACATGGCGCGTGACTGCCGTCTACGACGAAAGCGATCAAGATCCAATTCTCCAGGAAGACAAAATAAGGAGAATAAGGTGGATAGCGATCGCTCCACTAACACAAATCCATCGTTAAACTAAATCGAGTCAGTTCAGCGGGGCGTGAACTGACTCCAACAGTGGGTTGCCCCATTATTCACATTTCACAACTACAGCGTGTGCCAAGCAGCTTGACTATTGATGGAAAATTGGACAATATGGAATTCATGTTAACCCTGGACACTGGTGCATCACATTCTATAATCAAGAGCGATTTGGTAAAGAGGTTTGAGCCTTTAATGGGAATAAAATTGCGTACAGCAACGGGTGAGGATGCACAAATTCTGGGTAAGATAAAGAAACGAGTATCTATTGGAAATTACACGTGGGAACATGAATTCTTTGTGGCTGACATCATCGATGACGTAATAATTGCTGTTGATTTTATGATTGACAACGGATTTACGTTAGATTTAAATCAACGGATACTGCGCTATGCAAATGTCGAACTACCATTGAACATCGGTTACAAGCGTAGTGGGAACATCAAACGAGTACTGGCATGTCAACGCCAAGAGGTTCCAGCAAAATCAGAAGCGGTGATATGGGCACAGATGAATGTGGATGATGGGACAGGCAAGTTGTGGCTGGTGGAAGCAGATAAAGAAATAACGAGTCCATGGAGTTCACCAGTTGTGCTGGTAAAGAAGAAGGATGGAAGTACTCGATTCTGTGTGGATTACAGAAAGCTGAATGATATTACGAAAATAGACAGCTATTCACTGCCAAGAATCGATGACACTCTGGACACACTATCTGGTGCGAAGTGGTTCTCAACTCTTGATTTGCAAAGTGGCTACTGGCAAGTGGAACTTGGTAAGGAAGACAAAGAGAAAACAGCTTTCAGTATTGGCGATGGTCTATGGCAATTTACAGTCATGCCATTTGGTTTATGCAATGCGCCAGCTACTTTCGAACGTTTGATGGAGCGTGTACTCAGAGGACTACACTGGAAAACGTGCTTGGTGTACCTCGATGACATTATCGTGATGGGAAAAGATTTGAACGACCACCTGGAAAAGTTGAAAGAAATATTTGAGCGTATACAATCAGCAGGGTTTAAACTGAATATGAAAAAGTGTTCACTCTTCAGGCAAGAAGTTAAATATCTTGGTCATAAAGTAACAACAGAAGGGGTACATACCGACGAGGAGAAAGTAGCAGCAGTTCAAGAATGGCCTATTCCGTCGAATCTTCACGAGCTAAGAAGCTTCCTAGGCTTATGCACCTACTATAGACGATTTGTTCCTGGATTTGCAAACATCGCCAGCAGTCTGCATGAGTTGACAAGAAAGAACAAACCATTTGTGTGGGGCGAGGACCAACAGAAAGCATTCGAACAGCTGAAAGAAAAACTCTGTTCAGCACCAATATTAGCGTATCCAGTACCTGGTCAAAAGTTTGTGTTGGACACAGATGCGAGTGGCTATGGAATAGGTGGTGTGCTCTCTCAGATCATAGATGGGCAAGAAAAAGTAATAGCATACTACAGTAAAATCCTGTCGAAGCCAGAAAGAAATTACTGTGTCACACGAAGAGAGTTGCTCGCAATACTGGAATGTGTAAAGTATTTCCATAAATACTTGTACGGTCAGTCATTTCATCTACGAACTGACCACTCAGCGCTAAGGTGATTATTGCAATTTAAAAACCCAGAAGGACAATTGGCGCGCTGGATTGAAAGGCTGCAGAGTTATGATTTTACCATTGAACATCGTAAAGGAGGACATCACGGCAACGCGGATGCTCTATCTCGTCGTCCTTGCAAAATGGAATGTAAACATTGTTCTCGAGTGGAAAGCAAGGAGCACATTGTCGACATACGACTTACGAATATATTGCCGGAGGAGTCATGGACCACCGAACGAGTGCAAGAAGATCAGCGGAACGACCCAGATCTCGTAAAGATTATGGAATACAAGGAGCAGGGCATACGTCCAGATTGGCAAGAAATGGCTAATGAGAGTCCAATAGCAAAGGCATACTGGGCGCGGTGGCAAAGCCTGTACTTACGAGACGGATGTTTATTCCGAGCATGGGAAAGTGAGAATGGAAAAATCTCTAATGATCTTCTAGTGGTACCCAAGGCGAGAATAAATGAAGTGATAGCTGAGTATCACAATGCCTCCAGTGGAGGGCATTTGGGAATCACCAAAACCGTCGAGAAAATAAAGAAACGATTTTATTGGGTTGGATGTCATGACCATGTCGCTGATTGGATTCGGAAGTGTAAGCAATGGCCAAAGGTCCCACTAAGAAAAGTCGAGGTAAGATGCACCAATACACCGTGGGTGCTCCATTTGAGCGAATTGCTATGGACATAGCTGGGCCATTTCCAATAAGCAACGCAGGAAACAAGTATGTTCTGGTGGTTATAGATTACTTCAGTAAATGGCCTGAAGTATACCCCATTCCAAATCAAGAAGCTAGTACAGTTGCGGATGTATTCGTCAACCAATGGATTACTCGTTTTGGTGTACCGATGGAGTTACACTCAGAACAAGGTCGAAATTTCGAATCAGTTGTATTCCAAGAGATATGCCGTATGCTGGGTATATACAAAACTCGTACAACACCTTTGCATCCACAATCTGATGGCATGGTAGAACGATTTAACCGTACCTTGGAGGAATATTTGAGAAAAGTCGTAGATAAATACCAAAGAGACTGGGATGTACATATACCAATTTTCCTCATGGCATGTCGATGCGCACAACATGATACGACGGCTACTACACCGGCAATGGCAATTTTTGGAAACGAGTTAAGACTGCCAGCTGATTTAAAATTTGGAGTCGTAACACCAACGAGATCAACCGAAGGTAATTATACTAGCGAAAAGCGGGAACAGTTGGATGAAGTACATCGGTTCATCAGAGAGCGGTCGCAAATGATAAGCGATAAGATGAAGGCCAGGTATGACTTGAAAGCAAATTCAAAAGGGTTCTATGAAGGAGAGCTTGTAATGCTTCATAATCCACAACGAAAGAAAGGCCTGTCCCCTAAACTACAGACTCATTGGGAAGGACCATATGAGATTATAGCAAAGATAAATGACTTAGTGTATCGTATTCAACGTGCCTGGAATAAAAGAGCAAAGTTTAAAGTAGTGCACTTGGAGCGACTTGCGCCATATCGAGGGGAAGTATAAAAACTTGTTCGGGACGAACAAGGTTAAGAGGAGGGCAGTGTAACGAGTATCGATAGTTGGTTACTCATCACTATTGTGACACACTATTGGCAGCATCGAAACGAATGTCAACAAAAAGAAATAAACGATAACCAGAACAAGCCAACGAGAAAGGAAGAGAAGAATCTCGATAAAGGAAGATTCTGGGGTGTTGCCAACAGAGTATAAATAGAGCCAGTGTTGAGAATTGACAATCAATCTAATTCCGAACGTGATTGCGAAAACATTGATACAGAGGCAAAAGTTGCAAGTACATTTAAGTGTTATAGTAAATAGTTGATTGTAAACAGTGTTGATTGTAAATAGAGATTATTAAATAAATTGTTGCTGTATATAGTTGTATAAAATAAGTGTTGCAGTTATCATTCACAGAATCCAGTGATCGAACAAGGTAATTCAAATAGAATTAAACGCTCACAGAATAAAAACGTAACAATATATATACATATATATATATATATATATATATATATATATATATATATATATATATATATATATATTATACATATATATACATATATATATATATATATATAATATATATATAATTACATATATATAATTATATATATAATTATATATATATAATTATATATATATATATATATATATATATATATATATATATATATATAACTAATCTTTTGAAGTAATGAAGGACTTTATATATCTTCTTGGAACCAGCATTAGAAATTTTGCGAAAGATCACTCTTTCTAACAGGTACTACTTTGGGCTAAGCAAGCAATTGTGAAGCTCTCTTTCGGGAATCGAAAACCACACTCTGCATCATACCTGTCTTCATATATGGCGCCGAAGCTTGGATAATTTGACCCCCGATGAGGGAACACTCAGATATATATATATATATATATATATATATATATATATATATATATTTATATATATATATATATATATATATATAATATATATATATATATATATATATATATATATATATATATATATATTTATATATATATATATATATAGATATATATATATAATATATATATATATATATATATATATATATATATATTTATATATATATATATATAGATATATATATATATATATATAGATATATATATATATATATATATATATATATAAAGGGTTTTCCATTAGGGACATAACAATTTCGTATCTTTATGTGAACGCACCCTTAAACTATTTTAATCTACTGTTAATGTCAAAACGTTAGTTAAAGTCAACATTTTCATCATGGTAAAGTTCACGAACCAGCAACATTTGGAAATTATTAAAAATTAATACCGAAATTCTGAGTCGGTGGTCGCAACTTTAAGAGCGAAACATCATCTTCAGCAATGAAGCTCATTTCTGGCTCAATGGCTTTGTCAATAAACAAAATATGAGTTATTGTTCAGAAACAAACCCACAAGTGCTTCTTGAGACAACGTTGCACCCGTAAAAAGTTACTGTTTGGTGCGTTTTTCATGCCGGAGGTGTGAAATTCGGTGAACGTGTTATCTCGAGAAATGGTCCGGTTGAATGGCCGCCTCGTTCATGCGATCTAACACCATTGGATTTCTTTTTATGGGGCTTTATCAAGTCACTAGTCTATGCCAACAAGCCAGCAACTTTAGACGAGCTCAAAGACAACATCGGTCGAAATGTGTGCTAGAGTGGTGGAAAATTGGGTCCAAAGAATCGACCGCTGTAAACGGGCTCGTGGTGGTCATATGACCGAAATCGAATTTCACTCATAAAATGTAATGCTTGCAATATATCCACAATAAATTTGAACTCAATATCTCAAATATTTCTGTGTTTTATTAATAGATAAAATTGTAATGTCGCTAATGGAAAACCCGGATTTTCGGATTTTATTAAAACCGAACTGATATTTCCTGAATCTATCAAAGGATTTATATAGAAAGGTAGAAAATTCTGTGTCGTTCTAATAGCCTAGACAGACGGCAGCCTAATTCCGGATTACCGGCGCACTTAATCCTAATAAAATAATAACCTGACAGATGGCAGTATTGCGGATTAACGGCTGATAGCTGTTTTATTAGGTCTGCTCACTTACATTACTATCACTATCAATTTCTGTCACCTGTCACTCTCGATATGAGAAAATCTACAAGAAGTACGTGAACTGAAAACTATCAGAAACTTGTAAATTGACATTCACCGTTCGCAAGTGACAGCTGGATTTATTTGTTCGCCAACGCTCTTCATGTTGATAACTGTTAACAATGGTTGAAGGTTTTTTGTAATGAACACACTTATTATTTTGTAAAACGGATGGAGAAAAATTCACAATAGACAATTTTCAGCAGTGTTGCCATCGTAAATTGCCCTAATCCTCTTTTATTTTGAGTATTAACTCAAAGAGTTTATGCGGATTAGCTGCAGTTAATGCCCGGTTTAATTCGAATTAACTCGGTAATTCGGAATTAGGCTGCCGTCTGTCTAGGCTACTAGAACCACCCAGAATTTTCTACCATTCTATATATATATATATATATATATATATATATATACCTATATAGTATTAAATTAAGAAAGATTCGCATTTGCAGAGTCTACTATTCTAGTTCTAAAGATCTTGACCCTTAAACTCCGGCAAGGATTTATATAGAATGGTAGAAAATTCTGGGTGGTTCTAGTAGCCTAGACAGACGGCAGCCTAATTCCGGATTACCGAGTTAATTCGAATCAAACCCGGGCATTAACTGCAGCTAATCCGCATAAACTCTTTGAGTTAATACTCAAAATAAAAGAGGATTAGGGCAATTTACGATGGCAACACTGCTGAAAATTGTCTATTGTGAATTTTTCTCCATCCGTTTTACAAAATAATAAGTGTGTTCATTACAAAAAACCTTCAACCATTGTTAACAGTTATCAACATGAAGAGCGTTGGCGAACAAATAAATCCAGCTGTCACTTGCGAACGGTGAATGTCAATTTACAAGTTTCTGATAGTTTTCAGTTCACGTACTTCTTGTAGATTTTCTCATATCGAGAGTGACAGGTGACAGAAATTGATAGTGATAGTAATGTAAGTGAGCAGACCTAATAAAACAGCTATCAGCCGTTAATCCGCAATACTGCCATCTGTCAGGTTATTATTTTATTAGGATTAAGTGCGCCGGTAATCCGGAATTAGGCTGCCGTCTGTCTAGGCTATTAGAACGACACAGAATTTTCTACCTTTCTATATAAATCCTTTGATAGATTCAGGAAATATCAGTTCGGTTTTAATAAAATCCGAAAATCCGAGTTTTCCATTAGCGACATTACAATTTTATCTATTAATAAAACACAGAAATATTTGAGATATTGAGTTCAAATTTATTGTGGATATATTGCAAGCATTACATTTTATGAGTGAAATTCGATTTCGGTCATATGACCACCACGAGCCCGTTTACAGCGGTCGATTCTTTGGACCCAATTTTCCACCACTCTAGCACACATTTCGACCGATGTTGTCTTTGAGCTCGTCTAAAGTTGCTGGCTTGTTGGCATAGACTAGTGACTTGATAAAGCCCCATAAAAAGAAATCCAATGGTGTTAGATCGCATGAACGAGGCGGCCATTCAACCGGACCATTTCTCGAGATAACACGTTCACCGAATTTCACACCTCCGGCATGAAAAACGCACCAAACAGTAACTTTTTACGGGTGCAACGTTGTCTCAAGAAGCACTTGTGGGTTTGTTTCTGAACAATAACTCATATTTTGTTTATTGACAAAGCCATTGAGCCAGAAATGAGCTTCATTGCTGAAGATGATGTTTCGCTCTTAAAGTTGCGACCACCGACTCAGAATTTCGGTATTAATTTTTAATAATTTCCAAATGTTGCTGGTTCGTGAACTTTACCATGATGAAAATGTTGACTTTAACTAACGTTTTGACATTAACAGTAGATTAAAATAGTTTAAGGGTGCGTTCACATAAAGATACGAAATTGTTATGTCCCTAATGGAAAACCCTTTATATATATATATATATATATATATATATATATATATATATATATATAAATATATATATATATATATTATATATATATATATATATATATATATATATAAATATATATATATATATATATATATATATATATATATATTATATATATATATATATATATATATATATATAAATATATATATATATATATATATATATATATATATTATATATATATATATATATATATATATATATGAAGACAGGTATGATGCAGAGTGTGGTTTTCGATTCCCGAAAGAGAGCTTCACAATTGCTTGCTTAGCCCAAAGTAGTACCTGTTAGAAAGAGTGATCTTTCGCAAAATTTCTAATGCTGGTTCCAAGAAGATATATAAAGTCCTTCATTACTTCAAAAGATTAGTTATCAACAGTGACGTGCTGTCCAAGACTCCGGGATTCTTTGTTTGTTGACACTAGATACTGCGTCTTGCTATCGTTCACCATCTGACGCGACTCTCTTTCCAACTCTGAGAATACTGCACTGACTGCTCGTGTGTTCATGCCGATTATGTCAATATCGTCGGCATACGCTCACAGCATGACACTTTTGTTGACGATAGTATCATTATGTCGAAGATCAGCAGCTCGTATTATTAGCTTTCACACAGTACGCTCGATAGAACCTTGCATGCGATGCTAAGAAGTCCTATTTTGGGATGGTTGGCGCATATTCTGGGGTCTTTTTTCTTATGTACGGGACAGAAAACGCAGCATCCAATCATCGGATATGCTTCCATCAGATCATATTCTGCCTATGATGTTGTGCATGCTAGTCAGTAGCACGTCGCCTCCGGTTTTAAACGACTCGGCAGGCAGGTCATCAGCACCTAGAAATGGCCTCTCTGACCTCATCCTTTTCGGGTGGTGGAACATCTATACCATCATCCGTGATTGTGGAGTTCGGTAGATCTCCTACACTGACGGGATTGTTCCAGGCGTCGCCATTCAGTAACTTCTAGAAATGTTCCCTCCATAAGTTCAGTACACTCTGGACATCTGTAACCAGATTCCCATTGTTGTCACGACAGGAAGAAGCTCCGGGGTTTAAACAGCCGGGCCTCTAAACTTCTGAAAGAATTTTAGAGTCTCATTCCTGTCTCTACACATCTCGACCTCCTCACACTCGCGTCTTTCTTGTTCTCTTTTCTTGCGCCTGAAAAGACGTCTCTCTGCACTCCTTTTCTCTCTGTACCGCTCCTTAACAGCTCGCGTTGCGCCTGCACGCAGGGTTTTTCTGTAGGCGGCGTCTTTCTCTGCGGTAGCGTCGCGATATTCCTGATCATACCACTCTTTCCTCAGAGGCCGGTAGAAACCGATTACCTCCTCAGCACCAGTAGTCATGGAGTGGGATATATGTGCCCACTGTGCGCTGTATCATCAAGAGGGGGAGCGTTCTGTATAAGCAGATCCGATAACCTAGTGCAGCTTATTGACGTCGAGCTTTCTATGTGTGGTACTTCGTTTGCCCTTTACAACATGTTAACATGTTCGCTCCAAGGTAATCATCCGTGTCGATGTTGGCACCACGGATCAATTTCACGCCCATCACACTGGAAGCATGCCTTCCGTCAAACATCACGTTATCAATTTTTCGTTTCGGTTTTCAACGAACGAATGTCATGATGACCGAAGGACAAGGAATCGTGTCCTCCTTGTGATACCCAAATTTTTAATGGAGATTATCTCTCTTGGCCAACTTTTCGAGATTTATTTTCGGCTATTTACATAAATAACTCACGCTTGAGTAACATCCAAAAATTATTTCATCTAACTCAAAAAACGAGTGGCGACGCCCGTGAAATTATTCAAAATGATGGTTTCGATTTAGCATGAAGAAACTTCGGCCAAACATATAATAACTAACGAATTCTAGTAAATACCGAATTCAAACTTCTTTTGAAGTTGCCAGTTCTTTCTCATGAAACTGGTTCGGGTCTCAAAACCTTATTTCAGTACAACTTTATACGGTGGACAACACAAATTGGGACCCTATTATCGTATATTTATGTACGCAGAGATTACTTCAACTATTGCTTTGTGTGAACAAAGTATTAAAAATAAATCAGCTCTACCAAAATAGGAAGAGCTTGATGAATTTCTCACTACGAGGTTTCGAACTCTCGAGTGCGTCGACGAGTTAAAAAGTCCAAGCACCAGTAAACCAAATTTTAGTAATAAATCTGTTAACTCCTAATGTGAACTCTACAAAATGAACAATGAGTATTTATCATGCCAATGCTTCTAAATCCAATTTGTAAAATTCTAACTGCATTTTTTGTAATCAAGCATATGTCTTACGGTGTTGTCCACGTTTTATTAGTATGCAAATACCCGATATATATTCAAATGTTAAAGGGTTACATTATTGCTTAAATTGTCTCTCTATAACTCATAAACTAAAAAGTTGTAAGAGTCCATATAGTTGCACCGTGCGTAATAATCATCATCATAGGAATAATCCATCAGGATCACGTTCGAGTGAACAACCATCAACCAGCTCGGCTGCTGCTTCGGGGTTATGCTCCACTGCACCAATGGTTGCATCGCTTTCAAATACTGATTTGGGGTCTCGCTCCAATCAGCCTTTTGTATTACCTACTAATACTCAATCAGTCACATACATACCATCAACAAATGCAGTCCACTACTTTATCCCCAGGTTACAATTCTTCGAATGTGACCATGTTAAGATCAAATGGTGTGCTTTTAGGTATTTCACAGGTACATGTGTGCCACTTAGGTTCATCGTATATCGGCAGGACTTTAATAGATCCAGCATCTGAAGCACCTTTTATCTCAGATAGCTTGCGAAAACTTTTGAAGTTAGCGACATGCCAAGATATCCGGATTCAACCAAACAACATCACCCGATTCTGGGAAGCTCTGTTCGTTTGTTCTTGGCTCTCCAATAAATTCGAGTATCCAAATAGAGCCTCTGGTTTTTATTTTGCCTTTGGTTTTGGATACCCTCACCAATAGATATACTTATCGTTGCCGACTTGTACTCTTACATTATTCTTAATGGTATACAAAGAAAGCTATTAGATAGTTTAACAGCTCATCATACGGTATTCGGGTGGATACTTACAGGTCCAATTCCCGCCTCTGAAATATCTTTTTTTTCGACAAGAATAGATTTTCCTTCAAATTCTGCCATGGATAAAGCTTTGGCGCGGTTTTGGGAAATTGAGGAACCGCCAAAGCAGAAAATACTTTCGGATGGTGACCGATGGTGTGAGAAAAATTTTATTAGCACCACCAAATTTTCAAAAACCAATGTATGTGGATTTTGTTCTTGCTGGTGCTCATGACGTTGGCTCCGCGAAAAAAGCTGCAAATGAGCTAATCGATACATTGAGTTCCGCAGGCTTCAACTTACGTAAGTGGACTTCAAATTGCAAAGAAATTCTTGTAGATCTAACATTTGTTAGATGTAAACTCTTTGAATTTTGGAGACCTCAGCTCCGTAAAAGCATTAGATGTACGGTGAAATGCCTGCACTGACAAAATTTTCTTCATTGTTCCACCAATCACTCGTAAAACAGCCCACACTAAATTCTATCTACAATTGCCAAACTTTTTGACCCTGTAGGATGGCTTGCTCCTATTATCATAGAGGTTAAAATTTTGATGCAGCATCTGCCTTGATAACATAGAGTAGTATGAGGTACTTCCTTTCCTCTCAGAAACTAAGTTTCAGGAATTTTTAAACCTTTATGACGACATTAATGTTATAAAGATACCTCGCTGGATGAATTATACACCTGAAGATATAGTTGAAATCCATGCTTTCTCCGAAGCGCCGAGGCGGTGAATTTATCCGAGTTCGCCGGTCTTCTCGTCTCACTTGCTTTCGACAAAAACTACGGTAGCTCCAATCAAAGCAGTTTCTTGCCAAGATTGGAGCTATGCGGTGCCATACTTTTGTGTGACATGCTCGACGTATTTCTACCTGAACTAAATATTGATATGAAGGAAGTTTATTGTTGGACAGATTCTACAATAGTGCTTTCATGTCTTAAAAATACGCTTTCTACGTGGAAAATATCGATTAGATACGATTCATGGGGGCGAAAAATGACTTCGCCTCATAAATACACATTTGAGGAACTCGAAACGCTTCTGACTGGCATTATCTTAAAGAACTACACAAACGATATAAGTGGAAATTTCCCACCAGAAATCTTGAATTAGACTACATAGTTATTGTTTGGCATGAGAATCAGCCTCCTACTTTATGGCGCCTTGGTAGAGTTCTTAAAGTCTACCCAGTTGTAAATAAACGTGTTCGATTCGCCGATATTAAAACTAAACCGGAGTAATTACGAACTCCATAACAAAATTAATTTTTTTATCAAATTGGATTCATTCAGAGGATTCAAATTCGCCTTTCCTTTTTTTTATCATTTTATTTTTTTTTATCAACCTTTAAATAAACATTAATACAACAACGAATATTACCGTAGTAGTTAATAATAACAAACAATGCCGGATTTGCAAGCGTACGCATCCACTGCAATTTTGTAAGACGTTCCTTCAGATGAACTTGGAGAAAAGGTTACGAGCTATTTTATTACATCGTTATTGCGTGCATTGCTTAGCTCATTCTCATGTTGCAAAAGACTGCAAAAGCAAACACTTTTGTAATTACTGTCACAGTAGGCACAATTCGCTCATCCATGCGCATGAACGTCTGCGCCCTCATCAAGCACCCGTCCACGATCAGCCAGCTATTACTAGCACCGCGATTCAGAGAATAACTGTACTTTTCCCTACTGCGCTAGCTCTTCTTCGACATAACTATGTAAATCATTCAGCAAGAATCCTTTTCGATTCTTGCTGTTATATGAGTCGAATTTTGTGGTCGTTGGTGAAGCAACTTAATCTGCCAACCACCAATGTTGACAAGGACACGTAGGATAACACTGATGTCGTGCCATGATGACAAGCTTCGTATTGAAGTATTTGTGAAAGTCTACATATCTCTTTCTTTCAAAACGCCGTTGGAGCACGTAGACGAACGCATAATAGAGCGTTTTTCACATTTACGACATTCAGATCCACATTTCTTCCGATCAACGGCAGTGGCGATTGTTTTGGGATCTAAGGCCTATCCTAAGGTGATTAGACCCGGATTATTCACAAACCCAAGGCTATCTCTAGTTCAGGACTCTTTATTTGGATGTGTCCTTTCTGGCCCATGTTCGTCCTAGATGTCGACTTTGTCGCTGGGTCCTTTCTGGCTCATGTTCTTTTTTAATCCCCATATTGGATAGGGTCATTTATGATCCCTTATTTTCTTTAAATATACTCATATTATCTGAATTCCTTTATGAATTCTACTTTCTTTTATATTGTACACTATATTGGATACTAAGTGGATACAGTTCAGCTGGGAAGAAAAGATTTAAATTTTAAAAATTGATTTATTTGTATGGAACGTCTCTTCCTCTTTATTTTGGTGGCTGATGGATGGCACAAAAATGACAAAATCTGAAGTCTCTCATTACTTCGTTGCACTCGAGATCTTTATTCCACTCGACTTCAATTGACTCTTATATTCGTTTCAATATTTCCGCTGGATCGTGTCCATCAGTGGTTGGTAGCTACCACCATCTTTCTCTGTACCGATCTGTAACACATCAGAAGCATTGCGTCTGACCAGTGATTCTCTACTGATGTAGATGGTCTGTTTATTTTTAGTTTATTGAGTTCGTACTCTAATTACTCAAACTCAATGGGAGAATGGGGTACAAAGAAGACACTTGCAGGCAAGGTTATGGAGTCTGTTTTTTGGAATGCACGTGGGAAATTTCTATTGATTGATCTGCGACAGCCCTCGTACAACTGCATGTATTCGACTTCTTTAAAAAAACTGATGTTCTTTTACATTAATACCCTTAGCCTCCGTGGCTTGCCTTAGCGTCACCAGCAGTTCGACTTTTGCACCTGATGACGATAGATTCATCTCTATCGACAGATTTTTAATCTGATCCACTTTTAGCTGACCCATATAGTCGCTGTTGTACACAGGCTACGAAGTCTTCTAACTCATCGGGTTTTATGTCTTTTTTCGCTAATTCGGACCCAGAAATGAACTGATGTACTACAGTTCGCAAGCCTGTAGATTCCGCACCAATGAGTGCTGGGACTAGTCCGTTCTATTTGGTCAATACGCGTTTCTAGCTTTGGTTCCGGTTGTATTTCTGGTTGTGAATCTTATTGTGTTCTCTTAATAGTATACAACGACGAAGAGGTGTCTCACGTGCTAGGCAGCGTTCCCTCTCAAGATTACTCACTTTTGCTTGGAGTGCACTTAGCTGCTCAGGATCAACTGTGGTTCTGAGTGTTGCCACAGAGTATAAATAGGGCCGGTTGCTGACAGCTGAATTCAATTCGACGCCGAAAGTGATAGAGGTAAAATAACACCAACAAGTGATCGAGGCAACATCACACGATAGCAAGTTAAATTAAAGAGTGATTGTAAATAGTTGATTAAATAAATTATTGCTGTATATAGTTAGCACAAAACAAATGTTGCAATTATTATTAACGGAATCCAGTGATCGAACAGGGTTGCTTCAAGTAGAATTAAACGCTCACAAAATAAAACGCAGCAATTGGTGTCAGAAGTGGGATTATGTTAAGATGGTGAAAATTGACCAGCTAAAAGTGGATCAGATTAAAAATCTGTCGATAGAGATGAATCTATCGTCATCAGGTGCAAAAGCCGAACTGCTGGTGACGCTGAGGCAAGCCACGGAGGCTAAGGGTATTAATGTAAAAGAACATCAGTTTTTTTAAGGAAGTCGAATACATGCAGTTGTACGAGGGCTGTCGCAGATCAATCAATAGAAATTTCCCACGTGCATTCCAAAAAACAGACTCCATAACCTTGCCTGCAAGTGTCTTCTTTGTACCCCATTCTCCCATTGAGTTTGAGTAATTAGAGTACGAACTCAATAAACTAAAAATAAACAGACCATCTACATCAGTAGAGAATCACTGGTCAGACGCAATGCTTCTGATGTGTTACAGATCGGTACATCTAGAGCCGCTCCCGCATCAAACACAGTTCTCACGACAATTACTCCAGGAAGCGTTGCTTAAGGTGCTAGGGTACACGAGGACATCCTTCATTTCTGGTCTTAGGGACCTATGGCTTAAAACCCATATATTATGCAAGAAAGGAACGTATCCTGCTCGAAAGAGGGCAACGGCACAATCAGCTCAATATGGCACCCAATGTAAGTGTCAATACACCACTATACCCTTATGACGTCCACGAGACTGAGACCAATTACATAGTGGCATTCTACCAGAACAGAAATTATATGGTCCCACTCAAAGTAGACAAGTATCAAAACAACAACCAAAGGAAAGTTTCTACCTGTTCCTTCTGCGATAAAAAGGGACACTATAGACGAATGCTGTAGGAGAAACAAAATATGCCCTATTGTGTTAAATGTAAAAAATATGGGCCTGAGTTCAAGCTATCTTCTCTAAGCGCAGTAAGCCAGAAGCGAGATGTTTCTTTTGCAAGAAGCCAGTACACAAGATGGCCAACTGTTATAAACTCAAAAAGTTGTAAAAAACTTACGGAAGCTACGGGTGGCCCATGTACGGCCAATAAACCGGGAACCCTGAATTTTTGCTAAAGGCAGTCCAGCTGAGATGGAAGGTGTAGTCATGCGTCTTTTGGGGTTGTTGACACACCCTCCATGTCAGATAGTAAGATGGTAGAAGTTGGTGGTCAGGCGTCCAAAGGGATTGTTAACTCATCATTCCCATCCAGTAATAGGAAACGGTGGAACTGTTTGGGAGTCTCTGATGTAGATGATGAGTCTATTGAGTTTCCATGCGAGGAAGCAAAAAATGGAAAACTAAATTTACTAGTAGAATCTGGGGCATCGGTAATTAATACATACGAGTATGTTAGCAAAAAAAAATACAAGGAACAATTTTAGTGGTGCCTTTGGAGAATTTGTCGCCTTATTATGGTCAATAGCAGTCCAATATGAGAGGACTAAATATATGAATTTGGAATTACATTTAATATCTGAAGGGAGTGTGATACCTGCAAGATCTTGTCTCTTCCAAGGTATCCTAGGAAGAGACAATTTATGGCACCGTTCGATTCTCAATACTATGAAAAAGAAGCTGATTTTCTTCGGTGTGCGCAAACGGCATTTGATGACTATACCACTCAAATCGTTTAACGAGGTTAATCGAGTACCCCACAACTGTGAGGTTGTAGTACCTGGGAGAAGTATAAAGGTAAGTAGTCCCCCTTAAATTAAATACAAATTTTGAAACAGTTCTAGCAGAGAAACAGGAAGTATCTCCTGGAATATATTTTGGAGAGACATTGGGCAATGTGACGGATTACAACGCGTATGTCCCAACTCTCAACACGAATACTGAATTTTATATTGTAAATAAAGAGCTCAAAAATATATAATTAAGTTTAATCATACTGAACATGTAGAATATGACATAGACTACAAAATAAATAGCACTAAGGAAGCGGATAACCACGAAAGGATTACCAAAATATTAGAAACAATTATGCTAGACTCAAGCGTAAACATTTAGAAAAAGAGATTCATAGAAGACATACATATATAGGTCTTTCCGCAATTTATTTTTCTTAGAAGGAGATATACTGTCTTATACAATAAGTATAAGGCACATAATACCAGTTGTCTACGCCAGCCAGAGCAAGACGCGTGACTGTTTGTTTTGCTTCATTTGAGTGGGTTGGCAACCCTCTTACTTATATAACATTTTTCTCTTGTTGCCGCCCGTTTTTAATATTTTATCGTCATTCTCAAAAGATATCCCGAAGGAAATAGACAGCCAGTGCGCGCACAAATTTAAATCTCGCTTTATATAATTAAAACGTTAATTCCCAATAAATATTGTTAATATTAAAGTTGAAAAATCGCGGTTGTTATTATTCATTTAGCGACATAAACAACACAACATACGTAGCATCAGCAGCAGTGCACAATCAACATCCCCACACTCACACACACCACGATCACCTGGAGGAAGAAACCATCATTGCAAAAAAATTACAAAAATTGCATACACCCGATACGTATATATGTATATTATACTCCCGGTTATCATAAAATCACAAAATCATAAAACTTGGATCAAACCACTTGGGTTTTGTTTTTGTATTCCCCCGCTCTTTTTGGAGAAATAGGTATACATATGTACATGCATTTGAGTTCAAATCCCATCTACAAATCATCTGCAGCAATATATCACTATATTTGTTGTTGCGTCAAGTGATACTCCCTCTCAGATCTCCCTCTCATACCATTACAAATCTCTCTACGAGAGTTAAGATAAATCGATCGTTTATCACAGCAATAAAAAAAAGGAAAGGCGATCCCTTGTTTTTGCCTTTTTTTGTTTTGGATTCGTACATACATAATACATGCATTCCCACTAATTACAAATTAACAAGAATATCTGGCGTCACAAACTAACAACAATACATCGTATATTGTTTGGCATAACAAACTTCTCAAATGCAAATTGTTGCTTTTCACCTCATAATAATAATGTATATATTGATGATAAAACACAATATTACGAATATTTGTTATCCCTTTTCGTTATAATTTTGCTTGGCTTACATGCATGAACAACAACAGTGTTTTTTGTTCAAATTCGCATGAAATTACCTGTTGTTGTTGACACTTGCATTTAATTTCCCTATTGTGAGTTATGCGTATCCATAAATCATCAACAACAAGTACACCCAAAAGTAAGCAAAACGTTTTTGTCATACATAAGCAGCAACAAAGGAATTGACTTCGATTGCATTTAATTATAAGTATAGCGGTACTATATTATAACTAAATATCGTTCTCCCTATTTTTGGTTTTGTACATTAACAACAAATAAAGTGCATTGTGCTTTATACTAGAAGTAACATAACAATAACAATTGTATACTATTTTCTATTGGAAAACACCCAGGGAGAAAAATAGTCACTCTCAACCCTAAGTTGCTACAGTGTGATCAAATATAATATAATTTATTTCTTGGTGAGAGATAATACAAGTTCCGAAAAGTACAATACAGTGGTTCCCAAACTGTTATTCGGTCCCGCAGTTAAATTCCTATACATATACCTACGTGTATTTTTAAATAAAAATATCGTACTCTCATAAGTTTGCTCACTGGTTTCACTTAACTTCACTGAGGAAGACTACGTCCTTCGGATTAATCTCTTGCCGAGCACATTTTGGCAACCCATTTTTTGATAAATCGTGCGAACAGGTAACAACTTCAGATTTAACAGCAATTCTCTCTCGTTTTCAAACTTTATCCCGTATTACATCTGTGATTCTACAATTGCTAAAAGGATGTCGGCTTACGATCTCTTTAGAGCTACCGTGGAAGATATTATTGAATTTGATAGCAATTTTCATGCTATTAACCCAGAAGCTCATAACAAAATTAGCTTGGAGGCACAGAAAAACCAATTCCAATCCCTATGGAGTGATTGCAAAACGGCATATTACTCTCTCATGACAGAGGAAGTAGCTGAAGATGTTGACGTTAATCAAATTAAAGAGGCATATACGGAGTGGCTAACCTCTTATGTCCGGTGCCTCTCTGCAATCAACGCTAATCTTCACGAGCTGTGTTCCGAGGTGGCATCCCCCGCAGTTTCGCCTTCTCCCGCAATTCCGCATTCACCCGCATTCCGCATTCACCCGCATTCACCCGTAAATACTGAACATTTATCCCCCGCAATACAGCTGCCTCCATGTGACACTAAGTGTTTTTCGGGCGATTATGTTTCCTGGCCAAGCTTCCGAGATATGTTTACGGCATTATACCGTAATAACCCGAGTCGGTCGCCAGTGGAAAAATTATACCACTTGCTACAAAAAAAGCGAGGTGAAGCACATAGCATCATTCAGTCTACTCCCTTGACTAATGATAGCTTCGCACTAGCTTGGCACAATCTCGAGGAAAGATATTAAAATAAGAGGATTCTCGTCAACCTACAGTTGAAATCCCTTTTCACTCTCCAACCGGTAACTCAAGAAACCGGCCCGCATTTGAAGAGCTTACATCGCACTCTAAATGATTGCATCACGAATTTGAAGCTTTTAGGCATCGACACAAGTCAGTGGGATCCTATTTTTGTATATTTGTGTTCTACAAAACTCCCGTATAACACCTTGAGCCTTTGGGAGCAATCGATAAAAAATAAACGTGAAATCCCTAATTGGAGCGACTTCGATGCCTTTCTTACAGATCGGTATCAGACTTTGAAATCAGTCGCAGACATCCGAAGTGGTTCTCGGCAACTCAGCCAATCATCGAATCAGCAACCCGGTCGATTCGATCCTCCCAAGCGATACTACAATCCTACAGCGAATCCTCAAAAAGTAAACACATATCACGTCAACGTTTCATATCGTGATTGCCCATTGTGTCGAAAGTCACACCCGCTTCGTCATTGTCCCGATTTTCTTAAATTGTCAATCGGTGAGAGATACAATATCGTGAGAAAGCACATCCTGTGTACAAACTGCCTAGCTAATTCCCACGACTACAGTAACTGCAAGAGCTTGTTCACGTGCTCATTTTGCAAAAAACGCCATCATTCACTTCTTCACAGACTAGAAAACTCATCGAGCAGTCATCGTAAAGCAACCCCTGTACCAACTTCCACTGCAACATCGTGTGGACGATCTTGTCAGTCACTCATTTCCCAGCTGCGAGCTGCTGCTACTGAGAATCCCGACACAGCTTTGAATACAGCAAAATCTACAACAGCAGATTCCACAGTGCTCCTTGGAACAGCATTGATCTATATCCGACATCAGAACAATATATTTAAACCCGTGCCTTGATCAAATCGGGCTCCGGAGCGACCTTCATGTCAGAATGCTTACGTAGCAGGTAGCGCCTCCCTGTTTGCGACGTTCGAGATGAAGTCACCGGTCTGAATAAGGTAGTTACGGCACATCCAACGAAAAAGTGTTCATTGGTGATCGGATCTCCGATTGACCCGAGTTTTTCATTGAAAGTTGATACTTTCGTATTAGAGAAACTTACGGGAAAACTCCCATCACATTCGATATCTGCCAACTTACGTAAAGAGCTCTCTGGTTTACGATTGGCAGATGTAAATCTACACAGAAGTTCCCCTGTAGATTTAATATTAGAAGCTGATATATACTCCTCACTAGTACTCGAAGGAGTAAAAAGATATTCTTGGAAGTTTGATGGCACAAAACACCGTTTTTAGTTGAACAATTACTGGTCGTTACACGAAGTCACATTTACATAAAGCGGTTTCTTCATTCCATACTGGAAGAAGTTTCGTTAAATTCCCCTGTTCGTCTCACGATGCTCGAAGCACTACGGATCAAACACAAGTCAATAATCGACAACATCCGAAATGTCCCGATAACACCCCATTAACCATTAAAACTGTTACTTCGGTGAATACAGAAACACAAAATAGATCACCACCCACAACCTCAATATACAACAACAGCATTGAACTAACAAATATCCCCGCACTCACACACACCACGATCACCTGGAGGAAGCAACCATCGTTGGAACGAGTCCACCTGGCACCCCATCCCTCACACAATCATCCGAAAGATCTCGATATCTCCCTTAGAACAACTCAGAACGTTATTTCATCCAGCAGTACGATCACAAATACACGCTGCCCATTATGTAGAGGTATGCACTCGCTGCGACGATGTACAAAGTTCTCCACACTCACAATTGAAGAGAGAATAATTTTTGTGCATCAGTACAGAATTTGCAGCAACTGTTTGGCAACATCACATACCGTTGCAAAGTGCCACAGCAAGTTTTCATGCCGTATCTGTCGAAAGCAACATAATTCACTGCTTCACAGAGCACGGCATGACCCTAATGTTCATCGCTTCTCAACTGTCTCTCCAACTGCTAAAAATAGATCTTACAGATCTTGTAGAAAACGAAATCAGCTCCCGACCAGGATGCCTACAACCCGTAGTAATACATTCCCTACAACGAAACTCAGCGGAAAAATGAATTCGATGATTCACGATTACGATTACTATTACGGAAATGCTGATACGAGAATTGTGGCTCGGTCATTATATAACCTTTTGAGGCCACACCCGCATCATTTTAATAACTTTCTTGAAGATTATGTGATATTGACCATCATACGAATCCCTCTCTCACTTTGAACAGTTCTTTGTAACTACACTCATCAAGTTTGTTAGCTTCTACGAAGCATCAAAAGAACTGTGTGCTACCATAATTTACCTGCGTATGAATGCGCTCAGGTGTTAACATCCCACTATTCGATACTTTTCATGACCAGAATCAACCGTCGTAACGTCATGAATCCGAAGTTTCACATTATAGATCAGTCGGATGTATTACATACTCCGCTAATCCCGCCAATGTGGCAATCCTAATTACTATATTTGAACTATACGGAATATCTTCCTTGATTTTTCACGTGCTCTACGAGCCAATGAAGATAAATTTCTAAGTACTCTACCCGATTTCTCCCGAATCATTAACATTTCCAGTGATTTTTTAGTTTCTTTTCGAGACTTACCGTATACTCTGTCTCACGAAGATGAACTCAGAGTCTCCCTCAGAGAAATCCCGTACATCTGGTCTACGACCAGCCCTTATGGTTTTATACTCTCTACTAGCCCTATCCATCTACGATGGAAGGACAAAGTAGTTTGAGAAGCCACCTACGACGATATTCAATAGAATGGTGAATTCAATTATCACTCCTTAGAGAAAGGTTGTTCAATCAACGAGAAAATTTGTACTCGAATGCCAATGAATTCGACCCCGTATAAAACTGGCCTCCCGAGATTATTGTCACGTAAAATGTGATAAGAGAATTGTGGCTTGAAGCCAAACCCGTATTATGTAGCAACGGTTTGTCAGAGTACCCGATTCTGACCGTCATACGCATCCCTCTCTCCCGTTTTTCAGTTCACTGTAGCTGCCCGATATAAATCACGAACTTCTACGAAGCTTCAGTGAAACTATGCTCTGGCGTAGTTTACATGCGTATGAATAATCCCATTTTCCACATTATTTGCTGCATATTCATGAATCGAGTTAACGATCGAACTATGATGAACCCGAAACACTCTAAATATCGCTGAGTCACGAAATTGTCGGAAGCATTACATGTTCTGGCAATCCCGAAAATATAACATCTCGAAAAAACATATATCTCCCCCGTAAATCTGGTCTACGACCAGCTCTTATATCCATATACTCTCAACAAATCCTTCTGTCTTCGACGAAAGGAAAAGTACTTGATAAAGCGGCAAATCGTATTCCTTGGAAATACCCATAGAAAGCCCTGGCAGATCACTACTCTAAAGGTAGAGGTGATACAAGTATTACATTCTTCTGATGAGATACGTACATTCAACAATCAACATTTCACAATCAAGACTTTACAGTAAAGTTCCATCAATCATTCAATCCCGATAAACTTCCCTTAAAATTTACGGTTTAAACATGGATATAATTTAACATCATTCACAGGTTCTTGTGGAGCTAATGTGAGCGTGTTCAATGCCTTTGGCAATTCTTGTCGAACTCAGTGGCAGCTGCGTACATGCTTTTGTGGTTCAAAACTCCCCCATGACTTATAGTCAGTTTTATTTCGATAACCCGTTAAAAAGTATATGCTTGGAGCATGCAGCGAAGACGTCCGCTCATTATCAACAAAATCCTGAGAGCCGTTTCATACTACTTCCTGTTGCGTGGACTGGATTCATATTCGTATTGCTGCTGACACTCATAGTTTTAAATCTAAAATTTTTAAGACTGAATTTGAATTTTGTAATATCCCCTATATTTGTATATATTTCTTTTCTAAATTGTAATTTTCTTTTCTCTCTCTATCTCTACCTGGGGTAGGGGTTTCGTCTCCTTTGCAGTATCCCTGCAAGGGGAGCGGAATGTCTACGCCAGAGTAAGACTTCATTTGAGTGGGCTGGTAACTCCCCTAACTTATATAACATTTTTCTCTTGTTGCCGCCCGTTTTTAATATTTTATCGTCATTCTCAAAAGATATCCCGAAGGAAATAGACAGCCAGTGCGCGCACAAATTTAAATCTCGCTCAATAAATATTATTAATATTAAAGTTGAAAAATCGCGGTTGTTATTATTCATTTAGCGACATAAAGAACACAACATACGTAGCATCAGCAGCAGTGCACAATCAACATCCACACTTTCACACACACCACGATCACCTGGAGGAAGCAACCATCATTGGAACGAGTCCACCTGGCACCCCATCCCTCACACAGTCACCAGTAAAGACAGACCAGTTAATCAATCAAAAATAGTACAGACTATCTTCATTGTACACTGGTAGCACAATGAAGAAATCAATAGACAAGGAAATCAAGTGTTGGAAGATGGGTGTAATTGTTCCCAGCTCCTCTCCTTGAAACTCCCTGATAGTTTTGGTTTTAAAGAAAGCGGGAGGAGATGGTAAAAAGAAAATGGAGGCTAGTAATAGATTTTAGAAAACTAAACGACGCCACAATTAAACTAGTTTTTCCGTATATATGAAATAATAGATCAGGCAAGACTACCCTTGACCTTGCCAATGGGTACAGTCAAGTACTGATAGAAAAGACTGACAGAAAAAAGAGGCCTTTCGGCTTGACAGGAGTCCCTGCCACCTTTCAAAAACTAATGAACCATGCACTAACAGAACTTCAAGGTATATATTGTTTTGTGTATTTGGATGACATTGTCGTCTTTGGGCGGAACTTGACACAATATTTGAACTTTTACGTAAACATAACTTAAAGCTAAACGCAGAAAAGTGCCAATTTCTACGAAAATAGATAATTTGAATAGGTCATAAATGCACTGAGAAGGGAGCAGACCCTGGTAAGGTAACATGTGTTAAAAAAATTCTTATTCCAAGAAAAAAAATGTATGTACACAACAACACAATACATACTTCGACAAGGCGAACGCCATTTAGTGTTCTATACGGTTTTAATATATATATGCAGACAAATCTAAAATTAAAAAGATCACCGTTGTGCAATGCAGATAATCAAAATAAGCTGTTAAAATTCCAACTGCAGAGAATATCAAGAAAAGGCTAAGAATCAACTAAAATGAAGTAAGATAAAGGGGTCCACCCTATAAATTTTAGAATAGGAGGTAAAGTTTTATTGAGAAATCAGACTATGATAAATAAATATAGTCCCATATATACTAAACCATACGAAGTTTACATGTTAACAGTCCAGTAACGACGACTATTACAATCGGACGAAATAGTACAAAGTACTTTTCCACCAAAATTAACTTAATATTAAATTAAAAGATCTAAATGTAGCCGATACCGCAACCAACTTCAAGCATAAATCTAGAAACCAGTTTGATATAAAATAAACAACGGTAGATGAAATTATGAGAATATGAATTTTAATTGTCTGCTCTGCTGCAGCTGTGAAAAGGGAATGAATGTGAATAAAAGATACAATATGTATGTCTACGCCAGACTGAAGGCGTAGCACTGCCATGGTGATTTTGGGGTGAATTGGGGGAATGAGTTCAGATGGTCATCTGGTATCACCATTTCTGTCAGCTCTTCCCATTCTTATCGCTCTCTCTCTCTCAATTTCTTTTTTTATTTCGGTTTTCTTGTTTTTGGCTATGCCAATTGATTTTCTTCATATTCAGATCACTTATAGACTGATCCCAAAAAATAAAGTTGTACAGTGCGCGATATTTTCAAATTAAACTTAAATTAATAACTTAAATTATAGAATAATTTTAACATTACTTTTTATTTAATAAACATTATATTGTCTACCAATACAAGTAGTGTATGTGCTATTTTTTTTTTTTATTTAACTGGAATATATATTGTGCGAAAAGAAACAAGGAACACCTCGTCAGCCACAACCACAACAACTTTATCCAACCAGGCAAACAACAAACTACTAAACAGGGTATGACGTTAAGTCCACATTCAACACTCCTCCTCGTCACACCAAATTGCATTTCTTTCGCAAATAACTGTGTTTGATTGCAGATAATGGTTTTGTAAATAAATCTGCGACCATATCTTCTGTGGGGCAGTATTCACATTTGATGATTTTTTTCTCATAAGATCACAAATAATTTTGTATAGTGTGTTGATGAGCTTCGTTTTGTAAGAAAATTTGTGATCAATCACCTCGAATATTATCATTGGCAAGTCAATTCGTTCATGCATTTCCAAGAATGATAGAAATACAAATTGCGCCCTGCAATGTCATAAACGAAACAGTACGAATAAATAAATAATAAAAAATAAATATGTGGCACTTAAAGCCCCAAAGGGCTCATTGGTCGAGCTTCTCTTCCATTACTGTTGTGCGTCTTAAATTTTGGACAATATTGGAAGGGACTTACTTATTTTAGCCGGTTCCGAACGGCAGAACACTTGTGACATCACTTTTTCTGAGCTTTGTCACAGAGTTATTTTAGAAGCTTTTTCATGGCAAGTTGTTACTGTCGGAAGAATTGCCAATTGCTTGCCGACAGGTGGGTACAGTTCGAAAGAAAAATCAGAAGGCGAACACACTAACCACTGAGCTACGGCACCCACAATAGTACGAATAGTAGGCAAATAAGAAGTGTCAAAATCCCATACAAAAGGCCGAAAATAACATGTTTCGCCAGCCATCTCTGTTCTTCAATAGCTGGCGCCAGGTTCTCCAGTACTTAGTCTTTGCACCGGAGGTTAGATTTTCCTCTTCTGCGTCGTCCTCCAGCGGGTTCCGAATATAGCACCTTCTTAGTTGGAGCGTGTTCTTTCATTCGCTCGACATGACCTAGCCAGCGCAGCCGCTGGATTTTGATGCGCTTTACTATGTCAATATCGGCATACAGCTCGTACAGCTCATGGTTGTACCTTATTCGGTACTCGCCACCAACGCAAATAGGTCCAAAGATCTTGCGCAGGACTTTTCTCTCGAAAACTCCAAGCATTCGCTAATCCGACTTGGAAATTATCCAGGCTTCAGCGCCATATGTTAGGACAGACATGATGAGAGACTTGTAGAGTGTAGTTTTAGTTCTTCGAGAGAGAAGAACTCTTGTTTGCAAGAGTGATCCTTCGCAATATCTCCAGGCTGACGTCATTACCGCTGTTAATGCTGATTCCAAGATAGACAAAGTCCCTTACTACTTCAAAAGCGTAGTTGTCAACAGTGACGTGCTGTCCAAGACGCCGGGACTCTTTGTTTGTTGACACTAGATACTTCGTCTTGCCCTCGTTCACCGTAAGACCAATCAGACGCGACTCTCTTTCTACTCTCTCTGCACTGACTGCTCGCGTGTTCATGCCGATTATGTCAATATCGTCGGCATACGCTAACAACATGACACTTTTGTTGAAGATAGTGCCATTATGTCGTAAATCAGCAGCTCGTATTATTTTCTTCATAATAAGATTGAAGAAGTCGCACGATAACGAATCACCTTGTCTGAAATCCCGTTCGGTACTAAACGGTGCGGAGAGGTCCTTCCCAATTTTAACTGCACAACGGGAGTTATGCAGTATCATTCTACAAAGGTGGATGAGCTTTGCAGGAATACCGAACTCAGACATTGTTGTGTAGAGGTAATCCCTTACCGGACTGTCGAAAGCGGCTTTATAATCCGCAAATATTTAGGTGGTGTGTGTCGATCTGTTTTTCTTGGGTCTTCTCCAGGATTTGGCGCAGTGTGAAAATCTGGTCGATGGTGGATTTACCAGGTCTGAAGATACACTGATAAGGTCCACTCAGGTTGCTGAGCTTAGGCTTCAACCTTTCACACAGTGCACTCGATAGAACTTTGTAGCGATGCTCAGGAGACTAATTCCACGGTAGTTGGAGCAAATTGTGGGGTCTCCTTTTTTATGTACAGGACAGGGAACACTAAGCCTCCAATCATCAGGCATGCTTTCAGATCAGCTCATCGCCTCCGGCCTTAAACAACTCGCCAGTCAGGCAATCAGCACCAGCAGCTTTGTTGTTCTTCAGCCTTAAAATGGCCGTTTTAACCTCGTCATAGTCGGGTGGTGGAACATCAACACCATCATCTGTAATCGGGGTTATCGGGCACTCCTCTCCATTGGCGGAATTGTTCGTAGCATCGCCATTCAGTAACGCGGAGAAGTTTTTCCTCCATAGGATCAGTACACTCTGGACATCTGTAACCAGACTCCCATTTCCATCACGACAAGAAGAGGCTCCGGGATAAACCGCCACTCAGGCGCTTGATCTGCTCGAAGAATTTTCGGGTCTCATTCTTGACGGTACACATCTCTATCTCCTCACACTCGCGTTTTTCCAGATCCCTCTTCTTGCGCCTGAAAATACGTCTCTCTGCACTCCTTTTCTCTCTGTACCGCTCCTTAACAGCTCGAGTTGCGCCTGCACGCAGGGTTTTTCTGTAGGCGGCGTCTTTCTCTGCGGTAGCGTCGCGACACTCCACTCATTCCTCAGAGGCCGATAGTAACCAATTATCTCCTCGGCAGTAGTAGTCATGGAGTGGGATATATGTGTCCACCGTGCGCATGCATCTTCAAGTGGGGGAGTGTTCTGCATAAGCAGATCCGATAATCGAGTGGCAAATGCATCAGCTGTCTCTGGTGATCGCAGCTTACTAACGTCGAGCTTTCTCTGTGTGGGACTTCTCTTGTTATTTGCGACACATAAACGTGTGCGCACCTTAGCTGCAACAAGGTAGTGATCCGAGTCGATGTTGGCACCACGGATCGATTTCACACCCATCACACTGGAAGCATGCCTTCCGTCAATCACCACATGATCAATTTGGTTTCTTGTACGTTGATCTGGAGACAGCCATGTCGCTTTGTGGATGTCAAGATGCTGGAATCTGGTACCAATAATTACCATGTTTCGTGCTGCGGCGAAGTCGATCAGCCTCATTCCGTTATCGGAGGTGTTCTGGTGGAGGCTGAATTTTCCGACAGTTGGACCAAAGGTACCTTTCTTTCCCGCCCTGGCATTAAAGTCGCCAAGCACGATTTTGATATCGTGGCGGGGCAGCGATCATAAGCTTCTTCGAGGCGCTGAAAGAGGCTCTCCTTGGTCACATTGGCCTTCTCATCCGTCGGAGCGTGGGCACATATAAGGCTGATGTTAAAGAATTTTGCCTTGATGCGGATTGTGGCCATCCGCTCGTTCACAGGCATAAAATGTGAGACAAGATGTCGTAGTCTCTTGCTGTCCAAAAATCCACATCCTAAATCGTGCCTTGCAGCATGGCAACTGTAGTAGATGTCACAGGACGCTCTTTTGGAGCAGCCCTGTCCCGTCCATCGCATTTCCTGGAGAGCGGTGATGTCAGCTCTGTATTTTTCGAGGACATCAACCAGCTGGATAGAGGCACCCTCCCTATAAAGGGACCGGACATTCCAGGTGCATATTCGTAAATCGTGGTCCTTTTTCCGTTTGAGGGGGTCATCAACAAAAGCGGTAGTCCTTATCCGAGGCATTGCAGTTTTTTTCATTGGGGGGATGTTTTATGTGGCGGGTCCCAAACCCAACACACAACCTCTAACCGAGGACATTTTCGCCACTCACTTCAGCCGCCTCTCAGCGGGTGCCAGGAAGACGTTGCCCGGAGGTCGCCACGTTTAGGGCCCCCATAAATAATAATGAAGACGCCATCACATAGTAAGCAGAGCAAGCTACATGACTACCCCTCATTAACAAATAAAGGTATCATCACATAGCGCTCAGATCAAACTACATGACAGCCAGTGAGTTGACTTGCGATGAGTTCAACAAGGATTGCGCTAGCCACACCCGGTTGAGGCAATTAGACACGTTACCTTGTGAAAACACCACCAGAACAGCCTGGTGGATTGTAGCCTTTAGCTGCAATCAATTTTTTCACATTAGGATTGGATGTTCCATTATTATTTAAAGTAGAAGTGCAGTTTGAATTAAAGCTGATTGAGCTAGTTGAATGGGATCGTTGTCGTTGGTTTTTTAACATCAAATATCGTGATAGTCACCAATAAGAGGACGTGTTTTGCATCTCTCCTTAGATAGAGTCGATTGATTGATTGATTGATTGATTTCGGTTTATAAATTAAATTTATTGCGAAAATACGCTAAATAAACTCAAGCAATTATTTCTGTGGTTTTTTATTGCTTATACAGATAAGCAGAAAGAACAATAAAATCAAAGAAAAAATAATTATAATAAAATAGTTTGCAAACATTTTGTTTGTAATATGAGTGTTCAGCGCTCTTCTCTCCGGCAACGGCAATCGCCTGTTAATGTGTGTGTGGTTTACACACACATTAACAGGCCCCGATAAGTGCATTATCAAAAAAATCAGTTGATACACACTGCACAAGTGAAAGTAACAGTGCAAATCTTTTGCCTGCACATATTCCTCACTCTAACACTACTTCAAATTTTGCAACAACAATAAATACAGACAAAAAAAATAATTTGTTCTCTCGTGATATACTATCTCCCTCTATACCGTGGAGTGTACAATGCGCTTCTCCTGCTGTAACACCAACAGCTACAACATCAAAGCAAACAAATAACGGCCTTTCTACTGAAGTGCGTGACCCAGTAATAAAAGCAACTAGTGCGATGACTAATAAACAACCAGTTGTTGTTCAAACTGGAATCGATCGCTACGTTACTGTAGTAAAGCGAAAAAGAAGTCACCAAAATTCAAAACAAATGAATTCAACAAAAATTCAAAAGCAGAACACTGCCCCTATTAGTTCGGAAAATAGATTCGCTCTGCTTTCAGGTGATGAAAGTGACGAAAATATTATCTCCAAGAAAAATTTCAAACCCCCACCCATATTCTTAAGAGAACGCAACTCAGATAAGTTGATTTCCAGAATTACAAGTGTTATGGTACCAAGGAATTTCCACGTTGTTCCTAATCGCAAAAGCCAAATTAAGGAAACGAAAGTGCATATCTACAGCGAAACTCATTATCGCAAAGTAATTGCAGAATTTGATGCTGGAAAAAAGAATTACTACACATATCAGCTAAAAGGTAGTAAGGGCTTAATCGTTGTACTCAAAGGTGTCGAACCCAACGTTGATATTAACGAAATCAAACTTGCTCTTCAGGAAGAAGGGTTTCAAGCCAAAACAGTATTCCACATTCTCAACAAGAGCAATATACCTCAACCGTTATATCGTATTGAGCTTCAGCCTGAAACAAAACCCCTAACAAAAGGTGAAGTACACCCTATATATAAAATTCGATATATATTGCATCGCAAAATCACAATCGAAGAACCCCATAAGAGAACTGGACCTCCTCAGTGCAGCAACTGCCAAGAATGTGGACATACTAAGACATATTGTACCCTGCCAGCTGTTTGTGTGATTTGTGGAGATCTCCATAAATCAAACATATGCCCAAAGTCTAAAGGCGATGCTAACATGAAAAAATGCAGCAATTGTGGAAGTAATCACACCGCAAATTATAGAGGTTGCCCAGTATATACAACCCTAAAGCTAAATTTCTCCGCTAGCAATCAACCTCTAAAACCAGTTGAGCAAACTCAGATAGCCAACTCAAGTAAGAGACAAAATATTGATGCAACACAATTCTTCTCTGCAATCCCAAACAAGAATCAAATCAATTCATACGCTAGTGTGTTAAAACAAAACCCACACCAACAAAGCAATGTAAATAATGAGCAGAAACACTCACTGCCCACCCAACAGCCAAGTACCCTTGAACATTTGCTTCAAACATTAATTCAGAATATGAACCAATTCATGAACTCAATGCAAACAATGATGCAAGAAATGATGAAAAATCAATCGATGTTACTCCAAACATTGCTATCCAGACCATGAGTCGTCTCAAGATATGCCACTGCAACGCCAACGGCTTAAGCCAGCACCGTTTGGAGCTAATTCAATTCCTTGAATCCAGCCAGATTGACATAATGATGATATCTGAGACCCATTTCACTGACAAAAATTGCTACCAAATACCATATTAAAAACTGTACACCACAAATCATCCGCATGGTAAGGCACGCAGAACAACTGCCATATTGATAAAAAGCAGAATAAAACATCATGTTCTCGAAGATTTCAGTAGAGTCTACTTGCAAGCAACATCTATATACCTGGAAGAATACATCTCTAACCTAGTAATATCTGCGATATACTGTCCCCCAAGATACAGTATTACCGAACAGCAATATAAAGAATTTTTCTCAACTCTTGGTAGCAAATTCTTGGTTGCTGGCGATTTCAACGCCAAACACACTCACTGGGGCTCCCTCTTAATAAATCCAGAAGGCAGAAAACTATGTTCAATCATTATTAACCATGGCTAAGATGTTATTTCAAATGGTCAGCCGACATATTGGCCGACGGACAAGAGGAAGATACCCGATCTCATAGACTTTGGAGTCGCCAAAGGTTTGCAGATGGAAAATATCTCCACAGAGTGTAATTATGATCTATCATCTGAATACTCACCCACGGTAATATCTATAAAATCACCAAGCCCCCAAGGCAATTGCGTTAGAAAGAAAATAGACTGGTTGAAATTTAAGAAATATATAAATTCCCATCTTCCTCTAAGTACTGTATTAAGAAATGGACACGATGTAGACTCAGCACTCGAAAAATTCAACCAGCTGCTCTCATTAGCTCTCAGCTCAGCCACCTGCACAAAAGTTCACAAGCAATTAAACTATAGCCCCAAACTATATACTCGAAAGTTAAAGCAAGCCTTAAAAAATAAAAACAACAAAGAGTTATAAGAGGACATAGACAAATTAACACCTGGTGAAGCTTCAGACTACTCTTTGTGGAAATCAGCAAAAAACTCAAATCGGCCAATTCTCACTGATTCCCCCATCCGTTTGAGTGACGGTAATTGGACTAGAAGCAACTGTGAGAAGGGTTTGGCTTTTGTAAACCACCTAAAAAGTGTGTTTACACCCAATCCACCCTCTTCACAGTCCTCATTACCAATATTAACTTCTCAACCTTGCTCAATAACGCTCAAAATTAAAAAAAAGGACATATTCAAAGCAATTTATAAAGGTTTAAACCCAAAAAAAATCACCTGGTCCAGATAAAATTACCGGTAAAATGATAAAAGAGCTACCTCCGGCTTCAGTAATCCATCTCATACACATTTTCAATGCTATCCTTCGTATTAAACACTATCCTAAATGCTGGAAAACTTCAAAAATTATTATGATAGCAAAACCAGGAAAAGACCCTACAAAAGTTGCATCGTACAGACCTATCAGCCTCCTGCCTCTACCCTCTAAAGTATTCGAAAAGCTGAATATAACTCCATTTATTGATCTCAACCAACTGATTCCACAACATCAGTTTGGATTTAGAAAACAGCACGGCACAATAGAACAAGTCCACCGCATTGTAACTCTGATAAGGAATACTTTTGAAAAAAAAAAGTATTGCTGAGCTGTCTTTCTTGATATCACTCAAGCTTTCGATAAAGTATGGCACGATGGCCTTATTTACAAACTCGAACTATTACTGCCTGCAAATGTCTCCTCATTACTTAGTAGCTATCTCAGGAAAATACAATTTTTCGTACATCACAAGGATTACACAACAAATCCATTGGATATTCACGCTGGCGTTCTTCAAGGAAGCGTTTTGGGCACCTTACTGTATCTCTTATACACTTCAGATATGCCCAACAATAACTATACATTCATATCGACCTTTGCTGAAGATACGGCAATATTGTGCTCTCGCTCTAACTCCATAGAAGCAACTAAACTCCTGCAGACTCATGTTGATTCTCTCGAAATCTGGCTAGCAAAATGGTGAAGAACACCCCATATATAAAATTCGATATTTATTGCATCGCAAAATCAAAATCGAAGAACCCCATGAGAGAACTGGACCTCCTCAGTGCAGCAACTGCCAAGAATATGGACATACTAAGACATATTGTACCCTGCCAGCTGTTTGTGTGATTTGTGGAGATCTCCATAAACCAAACATATGCCCAAAGTCTAAAGGCGATGCTAGCATGAAAAAATGCAGCAATTGTGGAGGTAATCACACCGCAAATTATAGAGGTTGCCCAGTATATACAACCCTAAAGCTAAATTTCTCCGCTAGCAATCAACCTCTAAAATCACTTGATACAGATAGCCAACTAAAGTAAGAAACAAAATATTGATGCAACACAATTCTTCTCTGCAATCCCAAACAAGAATCAAACCAATTCATACGCTAGTGTGTTAAAACCAAACCCACACCAACAAAGCAATGTAAATAATGACAAGAAGCACTCACTGCCCACCCAACAGCGAAGTACTCTTGAAAATTTGCTTCAAACATTAATTCAGAATATGAACCAATTCATGAACTCAATGCAAACAATGATGCAAGAAATGATGAAAAATCAATCGATGTTACTCCAAACATTGCTATCCAGACCATGAGTCGTCTCAAGATATGCCACTGGAACGCCAACGGCTTAAGCCAGCACCGTTTGGAGCTAATTCATACCATATAAAAACTGTACACCACAAATCATCCGCATGGTAAGGCACGCAGAACAACTGCCATATTGATAAAAAGCAGAATAAAACATCAGGTTCTCGAAGATTTCAGTAGAGTCTACTTGCAAGCAACATCTATATGCCTGGAAGAATACATCTCTAACCTAGTAATATCTGCGATATACTGTCCCCCAAGATACAGTATTACCGAACAGCAATATAAAGAATTTTTCTCAACTCTTGGTAGCAAATTCTTGGTTGCTGGCGATTTCAACGCCAAACACACTCACTTGGGCTCCCTCTTAATAAATCCAGAAGGCAGAAAACTATGTTCAATCATTATTAACCATGGCTAAGATGTTATTTCAAATGGTCAGCCGACATATTGGCCGACGGACAAGAGGAAGATACCCGATCTCATAGACTTTGGAGTCGCCAAAGGTTTGCAGATGGAAAATATCTCCACAGAGTGTAATTATGATCTATCATCTGAATACTCACCCACGGTAATATCTATAAAATCACCAAGCCCCCAAGGCAATTGCGTTAGAAAGAAAATAGACTGGTTGAAATTTAAGAAATATATAAATTCCCATCTTCCTCTAAGTACTGTATTAAGAAATGGACACGATGTAGACTCAGCACTCGAAAAATTCAACTCAGCTAAGCCACCTGCACAAGGGTTCACAAGCAATTAAACTATAGCCCCAAACTATATACTCGAAAGTTAAAGCAAGCCTTAAAAAATAAAAACAACAAAGAGTTAGAAGAGGACATAGCCAAATTAACACCTGGTGAAGCTTCAGACTACTCTTTGTGGAAATCAGCAAAAAACTCAAATCGGCCAATTCTCACTGATTCCCCCATTCGTTTGAGTGACGGTAATTGTACTAGAAGCAACTGTGAGAAGGGTTTGGCTTTTGCAGACCACCTAAAAAGTGTGTTTACACCCAATCCACCCTCTTCACAGTCCTCATTACCAAAATTAACTTCTCAACCTTGCCCAATAACGATCAAAATTAAAAAAAGGACATATTCAAAGCAATTTATAATGATTTTAACCCAAAAAAATCACCTGGTCCAGGTAAAATTACCGGTAAAATGATAAAAGAGCTACCTCTGGCTTCAGTAATCCATCTCATACACATTTTCAATGCTATCCTTCGTATTAAACACTATCCCAAATGCTGGAAACCTTCAAAAATTATTATGATAGCAAAACCAGGAAAAGACCCTACAAAAGTTGCATCGTACAGACCTATCAGCCTCCTGCCTCTACCCTCTAAAGTATTCGAAAAGCTGAATATAACTCCATTTATTGATCTCAACCAACTGATTCCTCAACATCAGTTTGGATTTAGAAAACAGCACGGCACAATAGAACAAGTCCACCGCATTGTAACTCTGATAAGGAATACTTTTGAAGAAAAAAAGTATTGCTGAGCTGTCTTTCTTGATATCACTCAAGCTTTCGATAAAGTATGGCACGATGGCCTTATTTACAAACTCGAACTATTACTGCCTGCAAATGTCTCCTCATTACTTAGTAGCTATCTCAGGAAAATACAATTTCTCGTACATCACAAGGATTACACAACAAATCCATTGGATATTCACGCTGGCGTTCTTCAAGGAAGCGTTTTGGGCACCTTACTGTATCTCTTATACACTTCAGATATGCCCAACAATAACAATTGCTGAAGATACGGCAATATTGTGCTCTCACTCTAACTCCATAGAAGCTACTAAACTCCTGCAGACTCATGTTGATTCTCTCGAAATCTGGCTAGCAAAATGGTGAAGTACACCCCATATATAAAATTCGATATTTATTGCATCGCAAAATCAAAATCGAAGAACCCCATGAGAGAACTGGACCTCCTCAGTGCAGCAACTGCCAAGAATATGGACATACTAAGACATATTGTACCCTGCCAGCTGTTTGTGTGATTTGTGGAGATCTCCATAAATCAAACATATGCCCAAAGTCTAAAGGCGATGCTAGCATGAAAAAATGCAGCAATTGTGGAGGTAATCACACCGCAAATTATAGAGGTTTCCCAGTATATACAACCCTAAAGCTAAATTTCTCCGCTAGCAATCAACCTCTAAAATCACTTGAGCAAACACAGATAGCCAACTCAAGTAAGAGACAAAATATTGATGCAACACAATTCTTCTCTGCATTCCCAAACAAGAATCAAACCAATTCATACGCTAGTGTGTTAAAATCAAACCCACACCAACAAAGCAATGTAAATAATGACTAGAAGCACTCACTGCCCACCCAACAGCGAAGTACTCATGAAAATTTAATTCAGAATATGAACCAATTCATGAACTCAATGCAAACAATGATGGAAGAAATGATGAAAAATCAATCGATGTTACTCCAAACATTGCTATCCAGACCATGAGTCGTCTCAAGATATGCCACTGGAACGCCAACTGCTTAAGCCAGCACCGTTTGGAGCTAATTCAATTCCTTGAATCCAGCCAAATTGACATAATGATGATATCTGAGACCTATTTCACTGACAAAAATTGCTACCAAATACCATATTAAAAACTGTACACCAAAAATCATCCACATGGTACGCGGAGGAACTGCCATATTGATAAAAAGCAGAATAAAACATCATGTTCTCGAAGATTTCAGTAGAGTCTACTTGCAAGCAATATCTATATGCCTGGAAGAGTACATCTCTAAGCTAGTAATATCTGCGAAATACTGTCCCCTAAGATACAGTATTACCGAACAGCAATATAAAGACTTTTTCTCAACTCTTGGTAGCAAATTCTTGGTTGCTGGCGATTTCAACTCCAAACACACTCACTCGAGCTCCCGCTTAATAACTCCAAAAGGAAGAAGACTATGCTCAATCATTACTAACCATGGCTACGATGTAATCTCAAATGGCCAACCGACATATTGGCCGACGGACAAGAGGAAGATATCCGATCTCATAGACTTTGGAGTCGCAAAAGGTTTGCAGATGGAAAATATCTCCACAGAGTGTAATTATGCCCTCAAGGTAATTGCGTTAGAAAGAAAATAGACTGGTTGAAATTCAAGAAATATGTAAATTCCATCTTCCTCTCTAAGTATTGTATTAAGAAATGGACAAGATATAGAATCAGCACTCGTAATATTCAACCAGTTGGTCTTATTAGTTCTCAGTTCAACCACCTGCACAAGGGTTCACAAGGAATCAAACTATAGCCAATACACACCATCCGACATTGAATTGCTAGTAAGACAGAAAAGGAGACTACGAAGGCAATGGCAAGAATTCAAATCACCGAATCTGAAAACACAGCTACAGCACTGCACTCGAAAGTTAAAGCAAGCTTTAAAAAAAAAAACAACAACAAAAAGTTTGAAGATCACATAGCCAAATTAACACCTGGTGAAGCATCAGACTACTCTTTGTGGAAATCAACAAAAAACTCAAATCGGCCAATTCTCACTGATTCCCCCATCCGTTTGAGTGACGGTAATTGGGCTAGAAGCAACTGTGAGAAGGGTTTGGCTTTTGCAGACCACCTAAAAAGTGTGTTTACACCCAATCAAAATTAACCAAAATTAACTTCTCAACCTTGCTCAATAACGCTCAAAATTAAAAAAAGGACATATTCAAAGCAATTTATAAAGGTTTAAACCCAAAAAAATCACCTGGTCCAGATAAAATTACCGGTAAAATGATAAAAGAGCTACCTCCGGCTTCAGTAATTCATCTCGTACACATTTTCAATGCTATCCTTCGTATTAAACACTATCCCAAATGCTGGAAAACTTTAAAAATTATTATGATAGCAAAAGCAGGAAAATACCCTACAAAAGTTGCATCGTACAGACCTATCAGCCTCCTGCCTCTACTCTCTAAAGTATTCGAAAAGCTACTTGTCATGACTATAACTCCTTTTATTAATCTCAACCAACTGATTCCTCAACATCAGTTTGGATTTAGAAAACAGCACGGCACAATAGAACAAGTCCACCGCATTGTAACTCTGATAAGGAACACTTTTGAAGAAAAAAAGTATTGCTCAGATGTCTTTCTTGATATCACTCAAGCTTTCGATAAAGTATGGCACGATGGCCTTATTTACAGGCCTGGAGACATTTGCAGGACTATTACTGCCTGCAAATGTCTCCTCATTTCTTAGTAGCTATCTCAGGAAAAGACAATTTCTCGTACATCACAAGGATTACACAACAATTCCATTGGATATTCACGCTGGCCTTCCTCAAGGAAGCGTTTTGGGCCCCTTACTGTATCTCTTATACACTTCAGATTGTGCTCTCGCTCTAACCCCATGGAAGCTACTACACTCCTGCAGACTCATGTCGATTCTTTCGAAATCTGGTAAGCAAAATGGCGCATAAAAGTCAATGAATCAAAGAGCGATGTGAGAATACGATGTGTATTTGCTAAACTTCGCGACTCAACAAATTGTGATTGCACAACGGGAATATCACATAATTTTAAGTTAGTTTGTAAGATTTGAATACTTATTATGAGCTTCTACGAATGGGATAAAGATTCAATAAAAGCTTAGTATTTAAAAAAAAAAAAACCAGCATTAGCGTATCCAGTACATGGTCAAAAGTTTGACGATGAATGTAAACATTGGTCTCGAATGGAGAACAAGGAGCACATTGTCGAAAATGGGCTTACGAATATCTTGCCGGGGGAATCATAGACCACCGAACGAGTGCAAGAAGATCAGTGGAGCGTTCCAGATTTCGTAGAGATTATGAAATACAAGGAGCAGAGCGTACGTCCAGATTCGCAAGAAATGGCTAATGCGACTCCAATAACAAAGGCATGCTGTGCGCAGTGGCAAAGCCTGCATTTGAAAAATGGATGTCGATTAAATATTATGTATGCCTTGCCTATTTTGTTTTTCTTTCTTCTTCGTTCTTTGTTTTTCATGGTTGTGAAATTGTTCTACAATCATACAGTGGGGTACAATGATGCTGACCACGCAATTTTATAAATTTACTACAACCCATTTTAGCCAATGATAATTACATTATGCATAGTGTGTTGATTATCATTTATTAATGGTTACAGTAAATACACCTAATAAAATAACATAACGATAATAATAATATTACTATAACATTTGTAGTGAGTCAAAATGCATAAATTAGATGAGCATTATTTTGACTCACAACATCCCTCCACCCGTTATGAAGAAAAAATTATCAATTTAAAAGATTGATAGTTTTTTCTTTAACAATTTGAATTTACAAATTGTGTAGATTAAATATTTTTAGTTAAAACGTATATACTGTGTATTTATATGTGTATCTTAATATTTTATACCTATCTTTATAACTTATTAACTTCTGCTGGCAATCTATCACTTCGGATGCTGATTTTCTTGGTTCCCTGTTTCTGTTGAGCCGCTTTCTTCTGTTGTACTGTGAAGTTCTTGTTAATTCCGCCGTTGCTTTATATTTTGTTCTCGATGTTGAAACTGCTTTAATGTGTCGAAGAGGATTTATTTGGAATGTGGAATTTTGCTAGCTGCACTGCACTCTTTTATCTTTGCGTTTTCAGGTGTGATGTTGACCATTGTTGTAATTGGCTGAGATGCAGGACTATTTTTTTCTCTTTCATCGGTGCTACTGTTGTATACCACGTAGATTTCTTGCTCACCGTGATATACCGTGGTGTCCAATGTTTGAATGGTTATTACATTACTCCTTTGTACAATCAGCGTTGTTGAGGTGATATCATTTTTATACTCGTGTTCAATGAATGAACAACATCTTGCAGTGTGATTTTTTTTGTATGCAACACTACTATGATATCTCGGTGTGAGACACCCTGTAACCCATTGTCAAATGCGGGACAACCGAGTCAATAATAGGCGTTCACTATCCAGATAAAAACGTAACACATGAGTCTTGTATGTACACACTGTGTATTGCTGCTGCTATATATAGAACAGTCCAAGTATTTCATGAAAATGCTGCTTATTCTGTTGACTTTATTTAACGCTGTACCACTTGGTTCAGGATATTGAAACTTATGTATATATATGTAACCTCAACTCGATTACCTATTTGGTCTCCGTTAATATCGCTGTCTAAATCTTTTCCGGTGTGTCTAAACCTTGCTGGATAAGTTGTCTTTCTACTGTGTCCACGTTCTCCTCTCCTTGAGATGGCAAGATTACCAGTAATATACCTATTCAATTATTTTCTACAAACTCTAAAACTTTTACATTTATTTTTCATAATTACACCTACATAATTGTCGTAGTATATTCTTATAAATTAAATTTTTGTTTTATAAAATTTGTAGTTGTTACGTTTTTACAAAGTTTTTTAATTTTACTTTAAACGGTTTTTAATAAGTTTAATATATTAATTTATTCTAAAAATTTAAAACATGGGAAATGCATCATTGTTTTACATATTGCATAATTTGACAACAACGCTGCAATTTCTTCTGTTGTAATAACCAACTTTTCTACATTATTCGATTGTGCATATATTCATCTCACACCGTGGAAGACGGAATGGTTACCCGTTATGTTAATTCTCTCCATTTATTCTATAACTTCTGTCTCCTATTGCTATGACTGATCTATTTTTTATAACGATTTCCTAAACCTATGTATATCTGTACTAACTCGAATTTAACTATTGCTTGAAATGTTTGACTAATTAATTCGCCTGTGCTCATGAGTATACACACACCGAATTACAATTCAACGCGATGGTGGTTATACACATGACCATGGCAACTTGCCCTATTATATGTCCTGAACGTTAACTAATAGTTCTTACGTACTATTGCATTTTATAAACTAACTAAAATTAATAGTGATTGTGGTAGCACAATCACTATTAATTCATTAAACTTTCGTACTTATTGATAAAAATGTTTTAGTAAATTATTATGGTACTTTTTACCATTTTGTCCAATTTTGATAGTTGTCGTACTGGGCTGTCCACATTTATCACTGCGTATGATCCAGTCCAGATGGAACTAAATTTATTTTTTCTAATCTGATTTCTCAACAATACTTTATCACCTATTTTAACAATTATTGGGTCGTATTGAATTTTAGCTGACTTCTTTGCTTTTTTCTGATTTTCCCTCACTAACTCTGTGACCTTTGTAGTTGGTATTTTAATACCTTATTTTGATCATCTGCATTGTATAGAGGTGATCTTTTTGTTTTTAAGTTTGTCGGCATATCGATATTGAAACCGTATAGAACACTGAATGGTGTTCGTTTTGTCGAAATTTGTGAAATTTGTACCATTATCAGTCACTAAAATTTTTGGTATGTGTTGTGTGAGGGATGGGGTGCCAGGTGAACTCTTCCAACGATGGTTGCTTCCTCCAGGTGATCGTGGTATGTGTGAGTGTGGGGATGTTAATTGTGCACTGCTGCTGATGCTACGTATGTTGTGCTGTTTATGTCGCTAAATGAATAATAACACCCGCGATTTTCAACTTTAATATTAACAATATTTATTGGGAATTAACGTTTTAATTATATAAAGCGAGATTTAAATTTGTGCGCGCACTGGCTGTCTATTTGCTTCGGGATATCTTTTGAGAATAATAATAAAATATTAAAAACGGGCGGCAACAAGAGAAAAATGTTATATAAGTAAGAGGGTTGTCAACCCACTAAAATGAAGCAAAACAAACAGTGCACGCGTCTTACTCTGGCGTAGACAGTATGTTATAACGCGCAATAACTTCGTTGTAAAACGCTTTTCCTACTGTGCTAGCTTCAGCATCTGGTATAGTTACGCAAATAAAAAATTTGGAAAAATCATCTTGATATGTAAGTATGTATTTGTTTCCAGATGTTGTCTCTGGAAGAATTCCTACCATGTCCATATATACCTTTTCAAATGGCTTAGATGGTATCATATACCTTTCCACCTGTACTGTCTTCTAATCCTGAAATAAGTTTTCAAAACGTCCTGATGCCCTCCTAAAGGTGAATCATGGAAGTTGCGAAGTATCGTCGATATATCCTTCTCATCACTGAGAAGTTCCGCATTATTGTTCTCCTGATTTTCTGCATTTTCATGCACCAACCCCAATGGATTGTCTGATAGGAGACAGACGCGAGTTAGAAGACCGTTGCTTCAACAACGGGCGGAGGGAGTAAACCCTCTTAGTATAAAAAATCTCCCCTAACCCAGGGTGTTATGCGACCCGTGCCCAGTGGGTGAGTTTGGCAGCCAGGGGATTACGTTAGGCTGCCTTTGCACGGTTGACATGCCAAAAAACAAAAAGAATAATTCGGATACCATGATGGACGGACGGAGGGGGTTGGGTACCGCCTCGGAGGAGGATCTCTTGGCTTCTAGCCAAGAGACGGTTACTAGTGAGGCTGTGGGTCACAGCACACTAGTAACTAATCAACCAGTAAAAGCCACTGGGGCCAAGTGGCCCAAGCGTAAAACCAAACAACCATCCTTGTATAAACAGTACCATCGGGCTCTGCATATCCTCGGTAGGATAAGCAAAAACGAGGCCGCTGGTACTGTTCATCCCAAGGATGAGGACGACAAAATTAGGTATGGGAAGGTGGTCCAAGATTACAAGGGGTACTTGGCCAAAAAACCCAGGAGAAACGAGGCGACAAAGCGGAATCGGTCTCACGACGAATCCGGGGAAGCGCTTAAAAAAAGCAAAATGGCCGACGGAAGCAGTGATGCTGTCTGTCCCCCAAAAACTGCTCCTTAACCGCGTAGCTACACCGAGGTAGCACGTGATCATCTACAGATCGCGTTGGTGGATGAGACCACTGGCCGTGGAAAGCCTGTGCTGGAAAAGTGGGGCGAAATCGAGGCACAGCTGTCTCGAATCGTCGTCGATCCGGGCAAACCCGGAGGGTGAGCCACCACGTTTCGATACAACGGAGGTTGTCCGCGGTTATAGGGTCATCAAATGTGGCGATCAGGACTCCCTAACATTCCTTAACGACGCGGTTGCGAAAATCCAAGATGAGTGCACATGAGCACATGAAAAACCTGCGCCGCCTGAGGAGGTCAGCAGACTAGCGCAAGAAAGGGGTAACAGGACCCTTCTTCTCGGGTACGACGCCAATGCCAGGCACGCATTATGGGGCAGCTCCGAGACTAATGAACGAGGTGAGTCTTTATTTAACTTTTTAATAAATACAAACTTGGTAGTATGCAACAGAGGTGACACCCCCCTTTCACCTTTCCAAGCTAGGAGCAGTATGATGGATGGACGGAAGTGTTGGATGTCACTCTGTTATCGGATGGCGATGTGATAGGGGTTAAAAATTGGAGAGTTTCCAGCGAAAACTCCTTCTCGGATCATAGCTGGATACTCTACGATTTGGATCTTAAGGTAGACCCACCCTTGCCACACCGTGATCCGCATAGAACTAACTGGGCACGGTTTGAAAATTTTGTTAGAAATAGAATAGGAGGGTCTCCCATTCATAAAATTACATCCATTGAGTCGCTAAACAGTAGGGTCGAAACATTAGAAAAAGCTTTCGGTAAGGCCTTTAAAATGTCGTGCCCACTAAAATATATAAAAAAAAAAACCTTCCCCCCCTGGTGGAGCCAGGAACTGTCGGAACTAAGGAAGAAAGCAAGAGCGGATTACAACACCAGCTATTCTACTGGAAATTGGAAATTGTACAAACAAAGCCGGCGGCTGTACAAGAAAGCTATTAGGAGCGCCAAAAAGGAGGGCTGGAGAGAATTCTGCTCGTCTGTTGAATCTACCAAAGATTCAGCTAGGCTAAGCCGTATCTTGTCCAAAGACCATACGAGTGCTTCTTGGATTAAGAAGCAAGATGGAACTTGGACGGAAACGGCGGAAGAATCCTTAGAATTACTCTGACAAACACATTTTCCGGGATGCAGTCAATACGAAAGTGGCAGTAGTATGACAGAGCGGCGCTCTTACGAGTCACTGCATCTCACAAATGAAATAGTAACGAACGAAAAAATTGCATGGGCAATTAAAAGTTTTTCACTCTTGAAGTCACCAGGTCCGGACGGGATCATGCCCAAAATGTTACAGGTAACACAGGACTGTGTGCTCCCGTGGCTGGTGCAAATCTTCAAAGCGTGTCTGAACCTGAAATATGTACCTACTAGCTGGAGGCTAGTAAAGGTGGTCTTCATACCAAAGGTTGGCAAGAGAGGACATGAATCAGCGAAGGACTTCAGACCCATCAGTCTAACCTCTTTCGTATTAAAGACGTTTGAAAGGCTTCTGGATATATACTTAAGGAATTCTCTGGAGAATTCCGTTATATCCACTGCCCAACATGCATACCGAAAGGGGAAGTCGACGGAAACGGCTCTCCATGAGGTAGTGCAAACAATAGAGGGATCTCTGGACAACAAACAATACACCACGGCTACCTTCTTGGACATAGAGGGTGCATTCAATAATGTTAGCACAGAATCTATCAAACGGGCGTTGATAGAAATAGGAGTGGACAACTGTGTTACAGATTGGATTATTTCTATGCTAGTGACTAGGGTCATAAGTGCTAACATGGGCAATATCTCAATAACAAAGCTAGTCAAAAGGGGAACCCCACAAGGGTGGGTGATTTCCCATCTTCTTTGGCTATGCGTAATAAACAACATCCTAATAAAACTGAATAGAGGGGGTGTCAAAGCGGTGTCGTATGCCGATGATGTGGTGTTAATGGTGTCGGGACTGTGCCCTAGCACGATCAGTGGGATCACGCAAAGGGCGTTAGACGAGCTCAGCTCTTGGGCTATCTGGTGTGGCCTAAGGCTGAATCCGGATAAAACAGTACTAATGCTTTTCACTAACAGAATCAAAATACCCAAATTTGACTTGCCTAAATTAAACCATCAAACCTTAACTCTTTCTTCCAATGCTAAATACTTGGGGATTATGTTGGACTCCAAGCTTAGCTGGAGGTTAAATACTGAAAACCGAGTAAAGAAGGCTTGCATTGCCCTCTATACCTGCAAAAGAGTAATTGGTAGGAAATGGGGTCTCCAACCAAAACTTACTTTATGATTGTACAAAGCGGTTGTACGCCCAATCTTATCGTATGGCTCGGTTGTTTGGTGGAAAGCCTTGGATAAGTCCTACACCACTAACAAACTTAGCAGTATACAAATGTCAGCATGTGCAGCGGTAGTCGGAGCTATAAAGACGTGTCCCGGGGATGCTCTTAACGTTCTGACACACATGCTTCCTATTGATCTATATATCAAGAAAACGGCAACCATGGCCGCAGTGAGGCTAAAGGAAGCAGGTCACTGAAAGGAGAGAACCTACGGACATGGAAGCATACTAACTAGAGAAACGCAATATACGTCTGAAAGGACAGACTACATCATCCCAAAGATGAATTTCAATAGAAATTTCACGGTAGTTTTTCCTTCGAGGAAGGATTCGACTAAGGGATGTCTGTTAAACAGCTTCGACACCACAATCTACACGGACGGCTCCAAAATGGATTGTGGAGTAGGGGCAGGAGTATATTCCGAGAGATTAAAAGTGGACAAGTCTGTGCGCCTCCCCAACCTGTCTAGCGTATTCCAGGCGGAAGTGTTTGCAATCGGGGAAGTTTGTAGGATACTAATCGCAGACTTCAGATTCAAGCTCAATATAGCTATAATATCGGACAGCCAAGCTGCAATTCAGGCGTTGAACTCAGCAGTCTTATCCTCCTTCCTAGTGGAACAAAGTAGAAGGAGTCTCAATACACTCAGCGAACTGCACAACGTTTCATTGATCTGGGTTCCGGGACACCGGAACATAGAAGGAAACGAAAAAGCCGACGAACTGGCAAGAAGCGGATCTGCATTGTAAGAGGCTCTTGCAGAACCGGTGTTCATACCGCTGAGTGTAGCCAAAAGAACCATCAACACAATACATCTACAAATAGCGGATTGTAGGTGGAAAAGTCTTACGAAGTGTAAGACTTGTAGGTCACTTTAGCCTACATACAATCCTAAACAAACAACACTACTGATAAACAGGAATCGAAAAGATATCTCTAGACTGACGGCAGTGATTACTGGCTTCTGGCTTATCGGAGAACAGGCGGCCAAAATGGGGATGTCCCAAAACATTTTCTGCCACAACTGTAACCAAGTGGAAGAAAAGGAAACGATCTTCCACTTTCTGTGTAAATGCCCTGCCCTTTGGAAGCAGAGAATGAACACCCTAGGTAAACCACTCTTCAACAGTATTGAGGAGCTGGTGGAAATAAACATCAACAACCTCCTAAGGTTTCTAAACAGCACGAACTGGATCAAAACGTGCTGCCCACACAAACAACTTAACGAACAGTTGGAAACGAGGATGTGGTAACAAAACGGTGCGTAAGCGCTATTTGGAGTCATGGATGAGTCACCACTTCAACCAACCAACCATCACTGGTCTATCTTTTCCAATTTCACCTTGCGATAGAACTGCCCTAAGGCTTCATTGCTGGCATCTGTTGTCAGCACAATGGGTTCGGAAATATCTGGATATGCTAAAACTGGTGGAGAGCAAATTGCCTCCTTCAAATTTTTAAAAGCTTTCTGGCATTTATGAGTCCATTCAAATTTTGTATCTTTTCTTAGTAATTTATTAATTGGTAGCGCTATGAGCCATGAGCTGTACGAGCTGTATGCCATAGTAAAGCGCATCAAAATCCAGCGGCTGCGCTGGCTAGGTCATGTCGAGCGAATAGAAGAACACACTCCAGCTAAGAAGGTATAATATTCGGAACCCGCTGGCTCCCGCCTAATAACTCCAAAAGGCAGAAGACTATGTTCAATCATCACTAACCACGGCTACGATGTTATTTCAAATGGTCAACCGAGGAAAATACCCGATCTCATAGACTTTGGAGTCGCCAAAGGTTTGCAGATGGAAAATATCTCCACAGAGTGTAATTATGATCTATCATCTGACCACTCACCCACGGTAATATCTATAAAATCACCAAGCCCCCAAGGCAATTGCGTTAGAAAGAAAATAGACTGGTTGAAATTCAAGAAATATATAAATTCCCATCTTCCTCTGAGTACTGTATTAAGAAATGGACACGATGTAGACTCAGCACTCGAAAAATTCAACTAGCTGCTCTCATTAGCTCTCAGCTCAGCCACCTGCACAAAGGTATGCAAGCAATCAAACTATAGCCCATACACACCAGCCGACATTGAATTGCTAGTAAGACAGAAAAGAAGACTCCGAAGACAATGGCAAGAATTCAGATCACCGAATCTGAAAACACAGCTACAGCACTGCACTCGAAAGTTAAAGCAAGCCTTAAAAAATAAAAACAACAAAGAGTTAGAAGAGCACATAGCCAAATTAACACCTGGTGAAGCGTCAGACTACTCTTTGTGGAAATCAGCAAAAAACTCAAATCGGCCAATTCTCACTGATTCCCCCATCCGTTTGAGTGACGGCAATTGGGCTAGAAGCAACTGTGAGAAGGGTTTCGCTTTTGCAGACCACCTAAAAAGTGTGTTTACACCCAATCCACCCTCTTCACAGTCCTCATCAAAATTAACTTCTCAACCTTGCTCAATAACGCTCAAAATTAAAAAAAACGACATATTCAAAGCAATTTACAAAGATTTATACCCAAAAAGATCACCTGGTCTAGATGAAATTACCGGTAAAATGATAAAAGAGCTACCTCCGGCTTCAGTAATCCATCTCATCCACATTTTCAATGCTATCCTTCGTATTAAACACTATCCCAAATGTTGGAATACTTCAAAAATTATTACGATAGCAAAAGCAGGAAAAGACCCTACAAAAGTTGCATCATACAGACCTATCAGCCTCCTGCCTCTACTCTCTAAAGTATTCGAAAAGCTGAATATAACTCCATTTATTAATCTCAACCAACTGATTCCTCAACATCAGTTTGGATTTAGAAAACAACACGGCACAATAGAACAAGTCCACCGCATTGTAACTCTGATAAGGAATACTTTTGAAGAAAAAAATATTGCTGAGCTGTCTTTCTTGATATCACTCAAGCTTTCGACAAAGTATGGCACGATGGCCTTATTTACAAACTCAAACTATTACTGCCTGCAAATGTCTCCTCATTGCTTAGTAGCTATCTCAGGAAAATACAATTTCTCGTACATCACAAGGATTACACAACAAATCCATTGGATATTCACGCTGGCGTTCCTCAAGGAAGCGTTTTGGGCCCCTTACTGTATCTCTTATACACTTCAGATATGCCCAACAATAACTATATATTCATATCGACCTTTGCTGATGATACGGCAATATTGTGCTCTCGCTCTAACCCCATAGAAGCTACTAAACTCCTGCAGACTCATGTCGATTCTCTCGAAATCTGGCTACCAAAATGGCGTATAAAAGTAAATGAATCAAAGAGCGTACATGTAACCTTCACGCTAATGCTAGATACATGTCCCCCACGTAATATTTATGGCCAATCAGTTCCACAATGTTCCTCAACAAAGTACTTGGGTATTCACCTCGACCGAATTCTGACACGGAAAAATCACATAGAGGCAAAGAAAACTCAGATCAAGCTTAAAATTAATCAGTTATAATGGCTGTTACACAAAAGATCAAAGTTGAATCTCGAATACAAAGTGCTATTATATTGTTACGTTTTTATTCTGTGAACGTTTAATTCTATTTGAATTACCTTGTTCGATCACTGGATTCTGTTAATGATAACTGCAACACTTATTTTATACAACTATATACAGCAACAATTTATTTAATAATCTCTATTTACAATCAACACTGTTTACAATCAACTATTTACTATAACACTTAAATGTACTTGCAACTTTTGCCTCTGTATCAATGTTTTCGCAATCACGTTCTGAATTAGATTGATTGTCACTTCTCAACACTGGCTCTATTTATACTCTGTTGGCAACACCCTAGAATCTTCCTTTATCGAGATTCTTCTCTTCCTTTCTCGTTGGCTTGTTCTGGTTATCGCTCATTTCTTTTTGTTGACATTCGTTTCGATGCTGCCAATAGTGTCAGTCACAATAGTGATGAGTAATCAACTATCGATACTCGTTACACTGCCCTCCTCTTAACCTTGTTCGTCCCGAACAAGTTTTTATACTTCCCCTCGATATGGCGCAAGTCGCTCTAAGTGCACTACTTTAAACTTTGCTCTTTTATTCCAGGCACGTTGAATACGATATACTACGTCATTTATCTTTGCTATAATCTCATATGGTCCTTCCCAATGAGTCTGTAGTTTAGGGGACAGGCCTTTCTTTCGTTGTGGATTATGAAGCATTACAAGCTCTCCTTCATAGAACCCTTTTGAATTTGCTTTCAAGTCATACCTGGCCTTCATCTTATCGCTTATCATCTGCGACCGCTCTCTGATGAACTGATGTACTTCATCCAACTGTTCCCGCTTTTCGCTAGTATAATTTCCTTCGGTTGATCTCGTTGGTGTTACAACTCCAAATTTTAAATCAGCTGGCAGTCTTAACTCGTTTCCAAAAATTGCCATTGCCGGTGTAGTAGCCGTCGTATCATGTTGCGCGCATCGATATGAGGAACATGGGTATATGTACATCCCAGTCTCTTTGGTATTTATCTACGACTTTTCTCAAATATTCCTCCAAGGTACGGTTAAATCGTTCTACCATGCCATCAGATTGTGGATGCAAAGGTGTTGTACGAGTTTTGTATATACCCAGCATACGGCATATCTCTTGGAATACAACTGATTCGAAATTTCGACCTTGGTCTGAGTGTAACTCCATCGGTACACCAAAACGAGTAATCCATTGGTTGACGAATACATCCGCAACTGTACTAGCTTCTTGATTTGGAATGGGGTATACTTCAGGCCATTTACTGAAGTAATCTATAACCACCAGAACATACTTGTTTCCTGCGTTGCTTATTGGAAATGGTCCAGCTATATCCATAGCAATTCGCTCGAATGGAGCACCCACGGTGTATTGGTGCATCTTACCTCGACTTTTCTTAGTGGGACCTTTGGCCATTGCACATTGCTTACACTTCCGAATCCAATCAGCGACATGGTCATGACATCCAACCCAATAAAATCGTTTCTTTATTTTCTCGACGGTTTTGGTGATTCCCAAATGCCCTCCACTGGAGGCATTGTGATACTCAGCTATCACTTCATTTATTCTCGCCTTGGGTACCACTAGAAGATCATTAGTGATTTTTCCATCCTCACTTTCCCATGCTCGGAATAAACATCCGTCTCGTAAGTGCAGGCTTTGCCACTGCGCCCAGTATGCCTTTGCTATTGGACTCTCATTAGCCATTTCTTGCCAATCTGGACGTATGCCCTGCTCCTTGTATTCCATAATCTTTACGAGATCTGGGTCGTTCCGCTGATCTTCTTGCACTCGTTCGGTGGTCCATGACTCCTCCGGCAATATATTCGTAAGACGTAGGTTAACAATGTGATTCTGGTTTCTTTCCCGAGAACAATGTTTACTATCTACGGTGCAAGTACGACGATATGGAGTATAAGCTTTACTACGATGAATGACATCACGATCGTCCTTTCGTTGTCCTGGTGAATTCGATCTTTGTTGATTGTGTCGTAGACGACAATTCCGCGCCTTGTGCCCTCTTCGATGGCATATGAAGCACTTACCGGCAAATTTATTTTTGCGTTGATTCCTTGTTCTACATTTAGGCTTCATATTCGATTGATTGCAACCACGCGCTATATGCCCTCGTTTGTCGCAAATGAAGCACTTACCATTAAATTTGTTTTCGCGTCGACCTGTTGTTCTTCCTTCAGGCTGCGCTACAGATTTGAATGCCTGACACACTGCTTCAACCAGATCTGCTGTTTCTGTTTCTATTTGGCGTACCCGTGGCATTGGTCGACACATCAAACTGGCGGCTTCAAACGTCAATACACTACTGACTGTTTCGGCATAAGTATTCCTGGGTGACATTACTAGGGCACGCTTTGTCTCTCCATCACGTATGCCATCTATGAATGCCTCTATTTTGATTTTTTTCGACGAACTCTTCCGAATTACCGGAGAACGCTAGATGACATAAGCGCTCAATATCGGAAGCGAATTTCTGAAGACTCTCATTACTCCGTTGCACTCGCGATCTCAATTCCACTCGATGTAATTGACTCTTGTATTCATTTCCATACTTTCGCTGGAGTGTGTCCATCAGTGACTGATAGCTACCACGATCTTTCTCTGGAATCATCTGTAACACCTCGGAAGCATTACCTTTTAATGCGACTATTAAAGCAGCAGTCTTGTCGCTATCATCCCATTGATTCTTCGAAGCGGTTGTCTCGAATTGAAGCTTGAAGATATTGAATGGCGTGCTTCCGTCAAATGTTGGTGGCTTAAGTTTGATTGTACTTGAATCTCTAATCACTGATGTGGCTGGCCCATTTATTTTTAGTTGGTTGAGATCGTGTTGTAATTTCTCGAACTTGTCTTCCCAGTCGTCGACATGTTCCTTCAGCTATCATCCAACTCATCCACGTGTTCTTTCAGCTCTGTGACTTTGTCATTAATAGCTCCGGAAATTTCCTGAAATCTAAGTTCAATTCCTTTCTGTAGATTTTCGATGACGTGTTCTTGTCGAGCCGAATGTTCTTGAATTTCCATACGCAATTCACTAATAACGCCCTCTTGGCGTACCGAATGTTCTTGAAGCTTGGAGTCAATGCGAGACGCATTTCCTTGAATTTCCGTACGCAATTCAGCCGAATGTTCTTGTAGCTGTTGTTGTTGCTGCAGCATCATGGTTTTCATGAAATCCATGAGTTGACCACTCGAATCTATTTTGCTCTCTTCCTCAGCGTGCACAACTGCTTGCATATCGGCTTCCTCGAAGAACTCATGTTCTTCTACATTAATTCCCTTAGCCTCCATAGCTTGCCTCAGCCTCACCAGCAGTTCCGCCTTTGCACCTGATGACGATAGATTCATCTCTACCAACAGCTTTTTAAGCTGGTCCACTTTTAGTTGGTCAATTTTCACCATCTTTACAGAATCCCACTTCTGACACCAATTGTTACGTTTTTATTCTGTGAACGTTTAATTCTATTTGAATTACCTTGTTCGATCACTGGATTCTGTTAATGATAACTGCAACACTTATTTTATACAACTATATACAGCAACAATTTATTTAATAATCTCTATTTACAATCAACACTGTTTACAATCAACTATTTACTATAACACTTAAATGTACTTGCAACTTTTGCCTCTGTATCAATGTTTTCGCAATCACGTTCTGAATTAGATTGATTGTCAATTCTCAACACTGGCTCTATTTATACTCTGTTGGCAACACCCTAGAATCTTCCTTTATCGAGATTCTTCTCTTTCTTTCTCGTTGGCTTGTTCTGGTTATCGCTCATTTCTTTTTGTTGACATTCGTTTCGATGCTGCCAATAGTGTCAGTCACAATAGTGATGAGTAATCAACTATCGATACTCGTTACAATACCATAATCTTCTCTTAAAGCACGATATGTGGCTGTGGCAGAATCACCATTTTTGTAGTAGGTTTTTACAATTTTAATGCGTTGTGCGATAGTTAAGCGATCCATTTTTGCAAATGTCAGACTTTGAAAAAGAAAGAAATTGTTTTAACAACTCAGTTTAGCAGATGTCGAATTCTAGCCCTATACTTTTGAAACCGCGAAATGGATAACCCTTTACATATATCAATGATTCGACGGCTACTACACCAGAAATGGAATTTTTGGAAACGAGTTAAGACTGCCAGCTGATTTAAAATTTGGAGTCGTAACACCAATGAGATCACCTGAAGGTAACTACACTAACGAAAAGCGGGAACAGTTGGATGAAGCAGTATAACGAACTGATTGACATGCATATGTTCATTGTTGGAGTTCATTTTTCATTTTGTATTGAATCCAACAACAATTTTTTTGATTGGTGTTCATTTGATTGATAATAAATCGATATTTTTTAATATGTTGCACTTGCTGATCTCAACTATATTTTAATAGTCTATTGTGAATGTTTAATAAAACTAAGAACAAGAAATCATATATTTATATCGTCAACGCAAAGAAACATTTGAAAGTTATCTATAAACTAAAAGCAAAAAGGATGTGTTCAGAATTCGGAAGTGAAAATGTAAACATCTTCCATTTGGAGCCTAATGAAGTTTACGATCAACGATGCGCGGAGGTCTTTATTACAAGAAATAAATCATTTGTATTTCATTGTTCACTGTGCTTAGAGAAATATGCTCATTTTGATGCATTATTAGAACACATATTGGAGCATCATTATTCAGGTAACGTAGAAATTGCTACTGAAATTCCTAATGGTGATATAAGCGAGGATTTACAACACGATTTCAACGATTTAATTGAACAAGTTGAAGAAAGCTCAGCGGAAGATGAAGTTCAATTTGAAGAAAAAGCAATGGTTTATGAATTTGTTGACCTCGGTAGAAAGTCGAGTAAAAGGCAACATATAGAAACAACAACCTCTAATTCTATGAAAAAAGAATACTCAACTGCACCATCAGCATCAGATGTTTTTACGAAGGCCTCTGTGGTAAGTAATTGATGTGATCAATTTATTTAAATATCTAAAGTAATTTCATTAACATATATTGTACTGTCAATGAAATTGCGATATCTGTATTATATATCATTTTCATTTCAAATAGAAAAACCAAAAATTGTCCTCGGCTGAATTGCAAACGATGATGAAACTATTTCAGCAAAAAAGCATTTGTGAACGAAAAGATATATCATCTACAACGAAACAGACGGCAAAAACAATTTCAGTGTCATCCAATAAGGCGAAAAAGATATCTACAGTGTGTAATGAACCTATCATTCATATAATCCCTATTAAATAATTGTTCTTATATAGCTTAGGGCAAACAGACCAATCGCTGAGTTGCAAGCAATGATGAAACAATTACAGCAAAAAGTTGCCGCAATGCGTAAACAAAAGGCAGCAGCTCAAACAAAGACAACTCAAAGAAAAACATCTGCTGTAAAACAACTGTCATCTACAGAGACTGCAACAACTTCAACAACTAATACATCTAAGAAGCGATTACCAGTAACTACCGAAAAGAATTACTTATATTAATTAGAAATAACTTTAACTTTTGCGTACAGCACAGCGATAAATGGTCGTCTATTGAGTTGCAAGATATGATGCAGCACTTACAGCAAAAGAATATTAGTAAGGAACGTAAAGTGCGAATGCTTAGAATGATAACCAATGACTACTACTCGTGCAAGATTTGCGATCGTAAATATAAAACCAAAACTATGCTAAAATACCATATGATAACACATAGCAATGTGCGCCCATATAAATGTGAATATTGTGATTTGACTTTTAAAACATTTTCTAGTGTAAATGCACATCAACGGCGCCACACCGGAATCAAAAATCATGACTGCTCTTTTTGTTCGAAACAATTTTATACCAGTAATGAACTGGAAACGCATGTGCAACGCATTCATACCGGTGAACGAAATTATATATGTGCGAAGTGTGGTTTACAATTTTTAACATCCGGACTTTTAAATGAGCACATGAAAAGGCATGCCAACTATCGACCTTACAAATGTGAACATTGCGAGAAAGCTTTCTTCAGCAGAGATCTATTGAAGAAGCACTTGTATGTACACTCAGAGGAACGTGAGCATGTGTGTAGCATATGTAATGCTAGTTTTGCACGACCCAGATCTTTATCGTTACATATGAAGATACATATAAATGCTCGGGAATACAATTGTGATCTCTGTTCGGCAGCTTTTAATCAAAAACAGTCACTGGTAGCCCATAAAAAAAGTAAACACAAAACATTCAATAATAGTGAAGAGACAGCCATTCATCATAATTGTGGCGTTGTAGAGGGTATAACATTATGTTCACAATGCAACATCAAATTCGCGGATTCAGCGACCCTATTGCAACATGAACAGTTAGTTCACAATGAGCAGCATCAATTTATTTCCATTCTCACATAAAATAATAAATATAAGAGGTCTAAAATATTTGACTAATTTTCGGTTGTTACGGTCCTAAAATTCAGTTAAAACCTACATGAATTAACACTTTTTACAACTCATCTTTGTAAAAATATTTGAATATTTATTGGACATACATACACATTCATAGTATGTATGTCCAATAAATATTCTTTTAGCAAGAAATAGTTTTTATTTGTAATAGACTTGCCGTAATTATTGTCAAAATTAAAATAATCTTAAATTTAGTAAAGGGTTTTTGACAGACTTTTACGAGATAGATATCAAATAAATATTCTGAATTTAAGATGCTATTAACCTTTACTATAACTACGGGTCATAATGATTAACTACAGCTGCATTCTTTTGTAAGCGAGTTGCAAAAGAACACCAACTCGCATATAATTTCCCTTTTACTTACATATAATTTCCCTTTAGTTACTTAGCAATGCTGGAGGTATATATCGTTGTTCGTGAAATTTATAAACGAAATAAAAATAAAAAAAGAAGCATTTCTGCGTAATCTGTGGTAAATATATTCATTTACTTAAAATAAATTTGTATTTGCACTTGCTTTATTTTGCATAGTTTTTATTTTGTGAACGTTTATTTCTATTTGAATCAACCTTGTTCGATCACTGGATTCTGTCAATAATAATTCCAACACTTATTTTGTACAACTATATACAGCAACAATTTATTTAATCAACTCCTTTTGCAATAACACTTTAATGTACTTGCAACTTTTGCCTCTGATACTGTACCAATGTTTGCGGAATCTCATTCGGGATTCGATTGATTTCATTTGTCAACAATTGGCTCTATTTATATTCTGTGTCAACACTCAAGAATCTTCCCTTATCAAGATTCTTCTCTTTCTTTCTCGTTGAATTGTTCTGTTTATCGCTTATTTATTTTCGTTGACATTCATTTCGATGCTGCCAATGTTCGTGTCACTCATAATAGTGATGAGTAACCAACCATCGATACTCGTTATAGCGTAGACAGACTGCAACCTAATTCCGGAATACCGGCACACTTAATCTGAATAAAATAATAACCTGACACTTACATTACTATCACTATCAATTTCTGTCATTTGTCACTCGTTATGAGAACATCTACAAGAAGTACGTGAACTGAAAACTATCAGAAACTTGTAAATTGACATTCACCGTTCGTAATTGACAGCTGGATTTATCTGTTCGCGAATGCTTTTCATGTTGAAAACTGTTAACAATTGTTGAAAATTTATTGTTAGCGAACACACCAAATATTTTGTAAAATGGATGGAGAAAAATTCACAATAGACAATTTTCAGCAGTGTTGCCATCGCAAATTGCCCTAATCCTCTTTTATTTTGAGAATTAACTCATCGAGTTTATGCGGATTAGCTGCAGTTAATGCCCGAGTTAATTCGAATTAAATTGGTAATCCGGAATTAGGCTGCCGTCTGTCTAGGCTATTACACTGCCTTCCTCATATAGCCTAGACAGACGCCAGCGTTAATCCGGATTACCGGAGCACTTAATCCGAATAAAATATTAACCTGACAGACGGCAGTATTGCTGATTAACTAAACGGCTGATTGCTGTTTTATTAGGTCTGCTCACTTACATTACTATCACTATCAATTTCTGTCACCTGTCACTCTCGATATGAGAAAATCTACAAGAAGTACGTGAACTGAATACTATCAGAAACGTGTAAATTGAAATTCACCGTTCGTAATTGACAGCTGGATTTATTTGTTCGCCAACACTTTTCATGTTGAAAACTGTTAACAATTGTTGAAAGTTTATTGTTAGCGAACACACCAAATATTTTGTAAAATGGATGGAGAAAAATTCACAATAGACAATTTTCAGCAGTGTTGCCATCGCAAATTGCCCTAATCCTCTTTTATTTTGAGAATTAACTCATAGAGTTTATGCGGATCAGCTGCAGTTAATGCCCAAGTTAATTCGAATTAACTCGGTAATCCGGAATTAGGCTGCCGTCTGTCTAGGCTATTAGTGCTGCGTGGTCAGTTCGTAGATGAAATGACTGACCGTACAAGTATTTATGGAAATACTTTACACATTCCAGTATTGTGAGCAACCCTCTTCGAGTGACACTATAGTTTCTTTCTGGCTTTGACAGGATTTTACTGTAGTATGCTATTACTTTTTCTTGTCCATCACTCGCATCTGTGTCCAACACAAACTTTTAACCAGGTACTGAATACGCTAATACTGGTGCTGAACAGAGTATTTCTTTAGCTCCTTGAATGCTTTCTGTTGTTCCTCGCCTCGTTCTTTCTGGTTACCACCAAGCACGTTTTCCAGTGTAGTCCTCTGAGTACACGCTCCATCAAAAGTTCGAAAATAGCCGGCGCATTACATAAGCTAAATGGCATCATTGTTAATTGCCATAGACCATCGCCAATACTAAAAGCTGTTTTCTCTTTGTCTTCCTCACCAAGTTCCACTTGCCAGTAGCCACATTGCGGATCAAGAGTTGAGAACCACTTAGCACCAGATAGCGTGTCCAGATTGTAATGGATCCTTGGCAGTGGATAGCTGTCTTTTTTCGTGATATCATTTAACTTTCTGTAATCTGCACAGAATCGAGTACATCCAACCTTCTTCTTTACTAGCACAACTGGTCAACTCCATGGACTTTCAGATAGCTCAATAGCAACTTGCTTCTGCATATTGTTAATCAGTTTAATGGCCTTATCTCTTTTGGCCAATGGAACTCTCTATGGTGCTTGACGGATTGGTTTAGAATCACCGGTGTTAATGTGATGTTTAACGATGGTTATTCGTCTAATATTTTTTCCATTTGAACTGTAAATATTGTTTTTTCTTTTTGCTATTTAGTAAGCATACCTGCACATTCTTCCATCTGTGTTTTTAATTCCGCTCTAACAGTTCTTGATCTTCCACTTTTCATCGACGAACCCTTTTCGCAGTCTACTACGGAAGTAATTTCCTGGCAATGACCAAGCACCATTCCTTTCTTCATAACTGTAGATGTATAAGTTGGATTTAATATTCGCACCGGTATTATTAAATTTTCTTTATGTTCCACTAACGTCCTACCAAGTATGATGTTTTTATTTAGTATTTCTTTATCTGCTTCAACTACCCACAACTTCCCTGTCCCATCATCCACATTCATCTGTGCCCAAATCACCGCTTCTGATTTTGACATGCCAGTATTCGTTTGATGATTCCACTACGTTTGTAACCGATGTTCAGTGGTAACTCTACATTTGCATAGCGTAGTGTCCGTTGATTTAAATCTAACGTAAGCCTATTGTCAATCATCAACACCAAGTATTACGCATACACAGATTTAGGGGAGCATTTAGTACTTGTTGAAAAATGGTTATCTAACTGGCGCATAAAAGTTAATGAGTCCAAATGTAAACATGTAACGTTCACACTTAACAAAAGCACATGCCCGACAGTTACACTAAATAATATCGCCATAACTCATACAAATGAAGTCACCTACCTAGGGATACACTTAGATAGACGGCTTACATGGCGCAAGTACATCGAAGCAAAAAGAACTCAGATGAAATTAAAAGCTTCTTGTCTGCACTGGCTCATCAATTTCAGATCCCCATTAAACTTGAAATGCAAGGTCCTACTGTACAACAGCATAATAAAGCCAATTTGGAGTTACGGAATTCAATTATGGGGGAACACTGTAATAGCAATATTGAAATCATACAGAGATCTCAGTCTAAAATGTTAATGATGATAACTGGTGCACCATGGTATATTAGTATATACACAATGACTTAAATATCCCAATGGTAGAAATTGAAGTTCAAAATACTAGACAAAAATATACTGGAAGATTACAAAGACATCCAAACACACTAGCAAGAACCTTGCTTGAACCTTGCTTGAACCTGCTATACTTCGCGCCTTCGGAGAAAGGACCTGCCAGCCTTCCAATAAAAAGAAGAGCATCGTAAAAAAAACATTGCTCTAGATAATAAGTAGCTACTGTTGTTGAATTAGATTAAGATTTTAACTTATTGTTAGATTCTTTAGGAATAGATTCAATAAATAAAGAAAATGTATAATAAAAAAAAAATAAAAAAAAGTACTACGTCAGCCATAATGAATTCATGTTCCCACTTGCAATTTCCAATGGATACTCGTTTCTTTATCTTACCCAGAATTTGTGCATCCCCACCCGTTGCTGTACGCAATTTTATTCCCATTAAAGTCTCAATCCTCTTTACCAAATTGCTCTTGATTATAGAATGTGATGCATCAGTATCCAGGGTAAACATGAAATCCATAATGTCCAGTTTCCATCAATAGTCAAGCTGCTTGGCACGCGCTGTAGTTATTAAATGTGAATGATGGGGCAAACCACTGTTGGAATCAGTTCACGCCCCGCTGAAATGACTTGAATTAGTTTAACGACGGATTTGTGTTAGTAAAGCGATCGGTGTCTACCTTATTCTCCTTTATTTTGTCTTCCTGGAGAATTTGATATTGTTCGCTTTCGTCGTAAACGGCAGTCACGCGCCATATATCCAGGTTTGTCGCAAATGAAGAACTTACCAGTAAATTTGTATTCCCGTCGACCTGTTGTTCTTCCTTCCTGACACACTGCTTCAACCAGAACTGATGTTTCTGATTCTAGTTGGCGTACTAGTGTCATTAGTCGACAAATTAAACTGGCGACTTCATACGTCTGAGGACTACTTACTGTGTCAGCATATGTATTCCTTGGTGACATTACTACACTGAGGAAAAAAAATAGTAAAATCAAACATAAACGTATTTGATATTACCAAAAATGTCAACGCAACTGTAACGGGTAAAATTCTAAAATCAATACGCGCATAATTGATATGCGTTTTTGTTTACGTGTAACTTTTTGTCACCTTCTCGCATACACATTTTCTGACATATTTATCTCCCTCACACTCATTCTTATTTATCCATTGCCTAAACTCAATCGAGGAAAACTGCTGTTTACCCAACGCCTGCGTTCATAGCGAAGTAGCCAAGTGGTTAGACAAACGCTTGGCATCGGAAAGGTTAAAATCCACAAAAAGACAACCATTTTTTTGTATTCATATTTACTTTTTCGGCGAAAATCTCCTCGGTTAGAGGTTGTGCGTTGGGCTTGGGACCCGTCACACAAAAAAACCCCCCCAATGAAAAAAAAGATATGCCTCGGATAAGGACTACCGCTTTTGTTAATGACCCCCGCAAACGAAAAAAGGACAATGATTTACGGATATGCACCCGGAATGTCCAGTCCCTTTATAGGGAGGGTGCCTCTATCCAGCTGGTTGATGTCCTCGAAAAATACAGAGCTGACATCACATCGTCCATCGCATCTCCAGGAAATGCGATGGACGGGACAGGGCTGCTCCAAAAGAGCGTCCTGTGACATCTACTACACTTGCCATGCTGAAAGGCACGAATTAGGATGTGGATTTTTGGTCAGCAAGAGACTACGACATCTTGTCTTACAGTTCACGCCTGTGAACGAACGGCTGGCCACAATCCGCATCAAGGCAAAATTCTTCAACATTAGCCTTATATGTGCCCACGCTCCGACGGATGAGAAGGACAATGTGATCAAGGAGAGCTTCTTTCAGCGCCTCGAAGAAGCTTATGACCGCTGCCCCCGCCACGATATCAAAATCGTGCTTGCCGACTTTAATGCCAGGGTGGGCAAGGAAGGTACCTTCGGTCCAACTGTCGGAAAATTCAGCCTCCACCAGAACACCTCCGATAACGGAATGAGGCTGATCGACTTCGCCGCAGCACGAAACATGGTAATTGGTGGTACCAGATTCCAGCATCTCGACATCCACAAAGCGACATGGCTGTCTCCAGATCAACGTACAAGAAACCAAATTGATCATGTGGTGATTGACGGAAGGCATGCTTCCAGTGTGATGGACTTGAACTCGATCCGTGGTGCCAACATCTAATCGGATCACTACCTTGTTGCAGCTAAGGTGCGCACACGCTTATGTGTCGCAAATAACAGAGACAGCAGATACATTTTCCACTCGACTATCGGATCTGCCTATGCAGAACACTCCCCTACTTGATGATACATGCGCACGGTGGACACATATATCCCACTCCATGACTACTGCTGCCGAGGAGGTAATCGGTTACTACCGGCCTCTGAGGAATGAGTGGTATGATCAGGAGTGTCGCGACGCTACCGCAGAGAAAGACGCCGCCTACGGAAAAACCCTGCGTGCAGGCGCAACGCGTGCTGCTAAGGAGCGGTACCAAAAGAAAAGGAGTGCAGAGAGACCGAGAGAAAAACCAAAAATTGTCCTCGGCTGAATTGCAAACGATGATGAAACTATTTCAGCAAAAAAGCATTTGTGAACGAAAAGATATATCATCTACAACGAAACAGACGGCAAAAACAATTTCAGTGTCATCCAATAAGGCGAAAAAGATATCTACAGTGTGTAATGAACCTATCATTCATATAATCCCTATTAAATAATTGTTCTTATATAGCTTAGGGCAAACAGACCAATCGCTGAGTTGCAAGCAATGATGAAACAATTACAGCAAAAAGTTGCCGCAATGCGTAAACAAAAGGCAGCAGCTCAAACAAAGACAACTCAAAGAAAAACATCTGCTGTAAAACAACTGTCATCTACAGAGACTGCAACAACTTCAACAACTAATACATCTAAGAAGCGATTACCAGTAACTACCGAAAAGAATTACTTATATTAATTAGAAATAACTTTAACTTTTGCGTACAGCACAGCGATAAATGGTCGTCTATTGAGTTGCAAGATATGATGCAGCACTTACAGCAAAAGAATATTAGTAAGGAACGTAAAGTGCGAATGCTTAGAATGATAACCAATGACTACTACTCGTGCAAGATTTGCGATCGTAAATATAAAACCAAAACTATGCTAAAATACCATATGATAACACATAGCAATGTGCGCCCATATAAATGTGAATATTGTGATTTGACTTTTAAAACATTTTCTAGTGTAAATGCACATCAACGGCGCCACACCGGAATCAAAAATCATGACTGCTCTTTTTGTTCGAAACAATTTTATACCAGTAATGAACTGGAAACGCATGTGCAACGCATTCATACCGGTGAACGAAATTATATATGTGCGAAGTGTGGTTTACAATTTTTAACATCCGGACTTTTAAATGAGCACATGAAAAGGCATGCCAACTATCGACCTTACAAATGTGAACATTGCGAGAAAGCTTTCTTCAGCAGAGATCTATTGAAGAAGCACTTGTATGTACACTCAGAGGAACGTGAGCATGTGTGTAGCATATGTAATGCTAGTTTTGCACGACCCAGATCTTTATCGTTACATATGAAGATACATATAAATGCTCGGGAATACAATTGTGATCTCTGTTCGGCAGCTTTTAATCAAAAACAGTCACTGGTAGCCCATAAAAAAAGTAAACACAAAACATTCAATAATAGTGAAGAGACAGCCATTCATCATAATTGTGGCGTTGTAGAGGGTATAACATTATGTTCACAATGCAACATCAAATTCGCGGATTCAGCGACCCTATTGCAACATGAACAGTTAGTTCACAATGAGCAGCATCAATTTATTTCCATTCTCACATAAAATAATAAATATAAGAGGTCTAAAATATTTGACTAATTTTCGGTTGTTACGGTCCTAAAATTCAGTTAAAACCTACATGAATTAACACTTTTTACAACTCATCTTTGTAAAAATATTTGAATATTTATTGGACATACATACACATTCATAGTATGTATGTCCAATAAATATTCTTTTAGCAAGAAATAGTTTTTATTTGTAATAGACTTGCCGTAATTATTGTCAAAATTAAAATAATCTTAAATTTAGTAAAGGGTTTTTGACAGACTTTTACGAGATAGATATCAAATAAATATTCTGAATTTAAGATGCTATTAACCTTTACTATAACTACGGGTCATAATGATTAACTACAGCTGCATTCTTTTGTAAGCGAGTTGCAAAAGAACACCAACTCGCATATAATTTCCCTTTTACTTACATATAATTTCCCTTTAGTTACTTAGCAATGCTGGAGGTATATATCGTTGTTCGTGAAATTTATAAACGAAATAAAAATAAAAAAAGAAGCATTTCTGCGTAATCTGTGGTAAATATATTCATTTACTTAAAATAAATTTGTATTTGCACTTGCTTTATTTTGCATAGTTTTTATTTTGTGAACGTTTATTTCTATTTGAATCAACCTTGTTCGATCACTGGATTCTGTCAATAATAATTCCAACACTTATTTTGTACAACTATATACAGCAACAATTTATTTAATCAACTCCTTTTGCAATAACACTTTAATGTACTTGCAACTTTTGCCTCTGATACTGTACCAATGTTTGCGGAATCTCATTCGGGATTCGATTGATTTCATTTGTCAACAATTGGCTCTATTTATATTCTGTGTCAACACTCAAGAATCTTCCCTTATCAAGATTCTTCTCTTTCTTTCTCGTTGAATTGTTCTGTTTATCGCTTATTTATTTTCGTTGACATTCATTTCGATGCTGCCAATGTTCGTGTCACTCATAATAGTGATGAGTAACCAACCATCGATACTCGTTATAGCGTAGACAGACTGCAACCTAATTCCGGAATACCGGCACACTTAATCTGAATAAAATAATAACCTGACACTTACATTACTATCACTATCAATTTCTGTCATTTGTCACTCGTTATGAGAACATCTACAAGAAGTACGTGAACTGAAAACTATCAGAAACTTGTAAATTGACATTCACCGTTCGTAATTGACAGCTGGATTTATCTGTTCGCGAATGCTTTTCATGTTGAAAACTGTTAACAATTGTTGAAAATTTATTGTTAGCGAACACACCAAATATTTTGTAAAATGGATGGAGAAAAATTCACAATAGACAATTTTCAGCAGTGTTGCCATCGCAAATTGCCCTAATCCTCTTTTATTTTGAGAATTAACTCATCGAGTTTATGCGGATTAGCTGCAGTTAATGCCCGAGTTAATTCGAATTAAATTGGTAATCCGGAATTAGGCTGCCGTCTGTCTAGGCTATTACACTGCCTTCCTCATATAGCCTAGACAGACGCCAGCGTTAATCCGGATTACCGGAGCACTTAATCCGAATAAAATATTAACCTGACAGACGGCAGTATTGCTGATTAACTAAACGGCTGATTGCTGTTTTATTAGGTCTGCTCACTTACATTACTATCACTATCAATTTCTGTCACCTGTCACTCTCGATATGAGAAAATCTACAAGAAGTACGTGAACTGAATACTATCAGAAACGTGTAAATTGAAATTCACCGTTCGTAATTGACAGCTGGATTTATTTGTTCGCCAACACTTTTCATGTTGAAAACTGTTAACAATTGTTGAAAGTTTATTGTTAGCGAACACACCAAATATTTTGTAAAATGGATGGAGAAAAATTCACAATAGACAATTTTCAGCAGTGTTGCCATCGCAAATTGCCCTAATCCTCTTTTATTTTGAGAATTAACTCATAGAGTTTATGCGGATCAGCTGCAGTTAATGCCCAAGTTAATTCGAATTAACTCGGTAATCCGGAATTAGGCTGCCGTCTGTCTAGGCTATTAGTGCTGCGTGGTCAGTTCGTAGATGAAATGACTGACCGTACAAGTATTTATGGAAATACTTTACACATTCCAGTATTGTGAGCAACCCTCTTCGAGTGACACTATAGTTTCTTTCTGGCTTTGACAGGATTTTACTGTAGTATGCTATTACTTTTTCTTGTCCATCACTCGCATCTGTGTCCAACACAAACTTTTAACCAGGTACTGAATACGCTAATACTGGTGCTGAACAGAGTATTTCTTTAGCTCCTTGAATGCTTTCTGTTGTTCCTCGCCTCGTTCTTTCTGGTTACCACCAAGCACGTTTTCCAGTGTAGTCCTCTGAGTACACGCTCCATCAAAAGTTCGAAAATAGCCGGCGCATTACATAAGCTAAATGGCATCATTGTTAATTGCCATAGACCATCGCCAATACTAAAAGCTGTTTTCTCTTTGTCTTCCTCACCAAGTTCCACTTGCCAGTAGCCACATTGCGGATCAAGAGTTGAGAACCACTTAGCACCAGATAGCGTGTCCAGATTGTAATGGATCCTTGGCAGTGGATAGCTGTCTTTTTTCGTGATATCATTTAACTTTCTGTAATCTGCACAGAATCGAGTACATCCAACCTTCTTCTTTACTAGCACAACTGGTCAACTCCATGGACTTTCAGATAGCTCAATAGCAACTTGCTTCTGCATATTGTTAATCAGTTTAATGGCCTTATCTCTTTTGGCCAATGGAACTCTCTATGGTGCTTGACGGATTGGTTTAGAATCACCGGTGTTAATGTGATGTTTAACGATGGTTATTCGTCTAATATTTTTTCCATTTGAACTGTAAATATTGTTTTTTCTTTTTGCTATTTAGTAAGCATACCTGCACATTCTTCCATCTGTGTTTTTAATTCCGCTCTAACAGTTCTTGATCTTCCACTTTTCATCGACGAACCCTTTTCGCAGTCTACTACGGAAGTAATTTCCTGGCAATGACCAAGCACCATTCCTTTCTTCATAACTGTAGATGTATAAGTTGGATTTAATATTCGCACCGGTATTATTAAATTTTCTTTATGTTCCACTAACGTCCTACCAAGTATGATGTTTTTATTTAGTATTTCTTTATCTGCTTCAACTACCCACAACTTCCCTGTCCCATCATCCACATTCATCTGTGCCCAAATCACCGCTTCTGATTTTGACATGCCAGTATTCGTTTGATGATTCCACTACGTTTGTAACCGATGTTCAGTGGTAACTCTACATTTGCATAGCGTAGTGTCCGTTGATTTAAATCTAACGTAAGCCTATTGTCAATCATCAACACCAAGTATTACGCATACACAGATTTAGGGGAGCATTTAGTACTTGTTGAAAAATGGTTATCTAACTGGCGCATAAAAGTTAATGAGTCCAAATGTAAACATGTAACGTTCACACTTAACAAAAGCACATGCCCGACAGTTACACTAAATAATATCGCCATAACTCATACAAATGAAGTCACCTACCTAGGGATACACTTAGATAGACGGCTTACATGGCGCAAGTACATCGAAGCAAAAAGAACTCAGATGAAATTAAAAGCTTCTTGTCTGCACTGGCTCATCAATTTCAGATCCCCATTAAACTTGAAATGCAAGGTCCTACTGTACAACAGCATAATAAAGCCAATTTGGAGTTACGGAATTCAATTATGGGGGAACACTGTAATAGCAATATTGAAATCATACAGAGATCTCAGTCTAAAATGTTAATGATGATAACTGGTGCACCATGGTATATTAGTATATACACAATGACTTAAATATCCCAATGGTAGAAATTGAAGTTCAAAATACTAGACAAAAATATACTGGAAGATTACAAAGACATCCAAACACACTAGCAAGAACCTTGCTTGAACCTTGCTTGAACCTGCTATACTTCGCGCCTTCGGAGAAAGGACCTGCCAGCCTTCCAATAAAAAGAAGAGCATCGTAAAAAAAACATTGCTCTAGATAATAAGTAGCTACTGTTGTTGAATTAGATTAAGATTTTAACTTATTGTTAGATTCTTTAGGAATAGATTCAATAAATAAAGAAAATGTATAATAAAAAAAAAATAAAAAAAAGTACTACGTCAGCCATAATGAATTCATGTTCCCACTTGCAATTTCCAATGGATACTCGTTTCTTTATCTTACCCAGAATTTGTGCATCCCCACCCGTTGCTGTACGCAATTTTATTCCCATTAAAGTCTCAATCCTCTTTACCAAATTGCTCTTGATTATAGAATGTGATGCATCAGTATCCAGGGTAAACATGAAATCCATAATGTCCAGTTTCCATCAATAGTCAAGCTGCTTGGCACGCGCTGTAGTTATTAAATGTGAATGATGGGGCAAACCACTGTTGGAATCAGTTCACGCCCCGCTGAAATGACTTGAATTAGTTTAACGACGGATTTGTGTTAGTAAAGCGATCGGTGTCTACCTTATTCTCCTTTATTTTGTCTTCCTGGAGAATTTGATATTGTTCGCTTTCGTCGTAAACGGCAGTCACGCGCCATATATCCAGGTTTGTCGCAAATGAAGAACTTACCAGTAAATTTGTATTCCCGTCGACCTGTTGTTCTTCCTTCCTGACACACTGCTTCAACCAGAACTGATGTTTCTGATTCTAGTTGGCGTACTAGTGTCATTAGTCGACAAATTAAACTGGCGACTTCATACGTCTGAGGACTACTTACTGTGTCAGCATATGTATTCCTTGGTGACATTACTACACTGAGGAAAAAAAATAGTAAAATCAAACATAAACGTATTTGATATTACCAAAAATGTCAACGCAACTGTAACGGGTAAAATTCTAAAATCAATACGCGCATAATTGATATGCGTTTTTGTTTACGTGTAACTTTTTGTCACCTTCTCGCATACACATTTTCTGACATATTTATCTCCCTCACACTCATTCTTATTTATCCATTGCCTAAACTCAATCGAGGAAAACTGCTGTTTACCCAACGCCTGCGTTCATAGCGAAGTAGCCAAGTGGTTAGACAAACGCTTGGCATCGGAAAGGTTAAAATCCACAAAAAGACAACCATTTTTTTGTATTCATATTTACTTTTTCGGCGAAAATCTCCTCGGTTAGAGGTTGTGCGTTGGGCTTGGGACCCGTCACACAAAAAAACCCCCCCAATGAAAAAAAAGATATGCCTCGGATAAGGACTACCGCTTTTGTTAATGACCCCCGCAAACTATCGGACTATCGGATCTGCCTATGCAGAACACTCCCCTACTTGATGATACATGCGCACGGTGGACACATATATCCCACTCCATGACTACTGCTGCCGAGGAGGTAATCGGTTACTACCGGCCTCTGAGGAATGAGTGGTATGATCAGGAGTGTCGCGACGCTACCGCAGAGAAAGACGCCGCCTACGGAAAAACCCTGCGTGCAGGCGCAACGCGTGCTGCTAAGGAGCGGTACCAAAAGAAAAGGAGTGCAGAGAGACGTCTTTTCAGGCGCAAGAAGAGGGATTTGGAAAGACGCGAGTGTGAGGAGATAGAGATGTGTACCGACAAGAATGAGACTCGAAAATTCTTCGAAAAGATCAAGCGCCTGAGTGGAGGTTTAAATCCCGGAACCTCTTCTTGTCGTGATGGAAATTGGAATCTGGTTACAGATGTCCAGAGTGTACTGAGCCTATGGAGGAACACTTCTCCACGTTACTGAATGGCGATGCTACGAACAATTCCGCCAGTGGAGGAGATTGCCCGATAACCCCAGTTACAGATGATGGTGTTGATGTTCCACCACCCGACTATGACGAGGTTGAAACGGCCATGTTAAGGCTGAAAAACAACAAAGCTGCAGGTGCTCATGGCCTTTGTAGAATGAACCGGATAACTCCTGTTGTGCAGTGAAAACTGGGAAGGACCTCTCCGTTCCGTTTAATACCGAACGGGGTTTCAGACAAGGTGATTCGTTATCGTGCGACTTCTTCAATCTTATTATGGAGAAAATAATACGAGCTGCTGATCTACGACATATTGGCACTATCTTCAACAAAAGTGTCATGCTGTTGGCGTATGCCGATGATATTGACATAATCGGCATGAACACGCGAGCAGTCAGTGCAGCATCCTCAGAGTAGGAAAGAGAGTCGGGTCGGATGAGTCTCACGGTGAACGAGGGCAAGACGAAGTATCTAGTTTCAACAAACAAAGAGACCCGGCGTCTTGTGCAGCACGTCACTGTTGACAACTATGCTTTTGAAGTAGTAAGGGACTTTGACTATCTTGGAACCAGCATTAACAGCAGTAATGACGTCAGCTTGGAGATCATGCGTAGCATAACTCGCTAACAGGTGTTACTTTGGGCTGAGTAAGCAATTGAGAAGTCGAGCCCTCTCTCGAAGAACGAAAACTACACTCTACAAGTCTCTCATCATGCCTGTCCTAACATATGGCGCTGAAGCCTGGACAATTTCCACCTCGGATAAGCGAATGCTTGGAGTTTTCGAGAGAAAAGTCCTACGCAAGCTCTTTGGACCTATTTGCATTTGTGGCGAGTACCGAATAAGGTACAACCATGAGCTGTACGAGCTGTATGCCGATATTGACATAGTAAAGCGCATCAAAATCCAGCGGCTGCGTTGGCTAGGTCATGTCGAGCGAATGGAAGAACACGCTCCAGCTAAGAAGGTGTTATATTCGGAACCCGCTGGAGGACGACGCAGGAGAGGAAGACCAAACCTCCGGTGGAAAGACCAAGTACTGGAGAGCCTGACGGCGCTTGGAATTTCTAACTGGCGGCAGCTAGCGAAGAACAGAGATGGCTGGCGAAGCCATCCATCTCCATATATATATATATACATATATATATATATATATATATATCTCCTCCACTGGCGGAATTGTTCGTAGCATCGCCATTCAGTAACGTGGAGAAGTGTTCCTCCATAGGCTCAGTACACTCTGGACATCTGTAACCAGATTCCAATTTCCATCACGACAAGAAGAGGTTCCGGGATTTAAACCTCCACTCAGGCGCTTGATCTTTTCAAAGAATTTTCGAGTCTCATTCTTGTCGGTACACATCTCTATCTCCTCACACTCGCGTCTTTCCAAATCCCTCTTCTTGCGCCTGAAAAGACGTCTCTCTGCACTCCTTTTCTTTTGGTACCGCTCCTTAGCAGCACGCGTTGCGCCTGCACGCAGGGTTTTTCCGTAGGCGGCGTCTTTCTCTGCGGTAGCGTCGCGACACTCCTGATCATACCACTCATTCCTCAGAGGCCGGTAGTAACCGATTACCTCCTCGGCAGCAGTAGTCATGGAGTGGGATATATGTGTCCACCGTGCGCATGTATCATCAAGTAGGGGAGTGTTCTGCATAGGCAGATCCGATAGTCGAGTGGAAAATGTATCTGCTGTCTCTGTTATTTGCGACACATAAGCGTGTGCGCACCTTAGCTGCAACAAGGTAGTGATCCGATTAGATGTTGGCACCACGGATCGAGTTCAAGTCCATCACACTGGAAGCATGCCTTCCGTCAATCACCACATGATCAATTTGGTTTCTTGTACGTTGATCTGGAGACAGCCATGTCGCTTTGTGGATGTCGAGATGCTGGAATCTGGTACCACCAATTATCATGTTTCGTGCTGCGGCGAAGTCGATCAGCCTCATTCCGTTATCGGAGGTGTTCTGGTGGAGGCTGAATTTTCCGACAGTTGGACCAAAGGTACCTTCCTTGCCCACCCTGGCATTAAAGTCGGCAAGCACGATTTTGATATCGTGGCGGGGGCAGCGGTCATAAGCTTCTTCGAGGCGCTGAAAGAAGCTCTCCTTGATCACATTGTCCTTCTCATCCGTCGGAGCGTGGGCACATATAAGGCTAATGTTGAAGAATTTTGCCTTGATGCGGATTGTGGCCACATCCTAATTCGTGCCTTTCAGCATGGCAAGTGTAGTAGATGTCACAGGACGCTCTTTTGGAGCAGCCCTGTCCCGTCCATCGCATTTCCTGGAGATGCGATGGACGATGTGATGTCAGCTCTGTATTTTTCGAGGACATCAACCAGCTGGATAGAGGCACCCTCCCTATAAAGGGACTGGACATTCCGGGTGCATATCCGTAAATCATTGTCCTTTTTTCGTTTGCGGGGGTCATTAACAAAAGCGGTAGTCCTTATCCGAGGCATATCTTTTTTTTCATTGGGGGGGTTTTTTTGTGTGACGGGTCCCAAGCCCAACGCACAACCTCTAACCGAGGAGATTTTCGCCGAAAAAGTAAATATGAATACAAAAAAATGGTTGTCTTTTTGTGGATTTTAACCTTTCCGATGCCAAGCGTTTGTCTAACCACTTGGCTACTTCGCTATGAACGCAGGCGTTGGGTAAACAGCAGTTTTCCTCGATTGAGTTTAGGCAAGGGATAAATAAGAATGAGTGTGAGGGAGATAAATATGTCAGAAAATGTGTATGCGAGAAGGTGACAAAAAGTTACACGTAAACAAAAACGCATATCAATTATGCGCGTATTGATTTTAGAATTTTACCCGTTACAGTTGCGTTGACATTTTTGGTAATATCAAATACGTTTATGTTTGATTTTACTATTTTTTTTCCTCAGTGTAGTAATGTCACCATGGAATACATATGCTGACACAGTAAGTAGTCCTCAGACGTATGAAGTCACCAGTTTAATTTGTCGACTAATGACACTAGTACGCCAACTAGAATCAGAAACATCAGTTCTGGTTGAAGCAGTGTGTCAGGGAGGAAGAACAACAGGTCGACGCGAATACAAATTTACTGGTAAGTTCTTCATTTGCGACAAACCTGGACATATGGCGCGTGACTGCCGTTTACGACGAAAGCGAACAATATCAAATTCTCCAGGAAGACAAAATAAAGGAGAATAAGGTAGACACCGATCGCTTTACTAACACAAATCCGTCGTTAAACTAATTCAAGTCATTTCAGCGGGGCGTGAACTGATTCCAACAGTGGTTTGCCCCATCATTCACATTTAATAACTACAACGCGTGCCAAGCAGCTTGACTATTGATGGAAACTGGACGTTATGGATTTCATGTTTACCCTGGATACTGATGCATCACATTCTATAATCAAGAGCAATTTGGTAAAGAGGATTGAGACTTTAATGGGAATAAAATTGCGTACAGCAACGGGTGGGGATGCACAAATTCTGGGTAAGATAAAGAAACGAGTATCCATTGGAAATTGCAAGTGGGAACATGAATTCATTATGGCTGACATCACCGATGACGTAGTACTTTTTTTTATTTTTTTTTTATTATACATTTTCTTTATTTATTGAATCTATTCCTAAAGAATCTAACAATAAGTTTTAAAATCTTAATCTAATTCAACAACAGTAGCTCCTTATTATCTAGAGCAATGTTTTTTTTACGATGTTCTTCTTTTTATTGGAAGGCTGGCAGGTCCTTTCTCCGAAGGCGCGAAGTGTAGCAGGTATTGAGCAAGGTTCTTGCTAGTGTGTTTGGATGTCTTTGTAATCTTCCAGTATATTTTTGTCTAGTATTTTGAACTTCAATTTCTACCATTGGGATATTTAAGTCATTGTGTATATACTAATATACCATGGTGCACCAGTTATCATCATTAACATTTTAGACTGAGATCTCTGTATGATTTCAATATTGCTATTACAGTGTTCCCCCATAATTGAATTCCGTAACTCCAAATTGGCTTTATTATGCTGTTGTACAGTAGGACCTTGCATTTCAAGTTTAATGGGGATCTGAAATTGATGAGCCAGTGCAGACAAGAAGCTTTTAATTTCATCTGAGTTCTTTTTGCTTCGATGTACTTGCGCCATGTAAGCCGTCTATCTAAGTGTATCCCTAGGTAGGTGACTTCATTTGTATGAGTTATGGCGATATTATTTAGTGTAACTGTCGGGCATGTGCTTTTGTTAAGTGTGAACGTTACATGTTTACATTTGGACTCATGAACTTTTATGCGCCAGTTAGATAACCATTTTTCAACAAGTACTAAATGCTCCCCTAAATCTGTGTATGCGTAATACTTGGTGTTGATGATTGACAATAGGCTTACGTTAGATTTAAATCAACGGACACTACGCTATGCAAATGTAGAGTTACCACTGAACATCGGTTACAAACGTAGTGGAATCATCAAACGAATACTGGCATGTCAAAATCAGAAGCGGTGATTTGGGCACAGATGAATGTGGATGATGGGACAGGGAAGTTGTGGGTAGTTGAAGCAGATAAAGAAATACTAAATAAAAACATCATACTTGGTAGGACGTTAGTGGAACATAAAGAAAATTTAATAATACCGGTGCGAATATTAAATCCAACTTATACATCTACAGTTATGAAGAAAGGAATGGTGCTTGGTCATTGCCAGGAAATTACTTCCGTAGTAGACTGCGAAAAGGGTTCGTCGATGAAAAGTGGAAGATCAAGAACTGTTAGAGCGGAATTAAAAACACAGATGGAAGAATGTGCAGGTATGCTTACCAAATAGCAAAAAGAAAAAACAATATTTACAGTTCAAATGGAAAAAATATTAGACGAATAACCATCGTTAAACATCACATTAACACCGGTAATTCTAAACCAATCCGTCAAGCACCATAGAGAGTTCCATTGGCCAAAAGAGATAAGGCCATTAAACTGATTAACAATATGCAGAAACAAGTTGCTATTGAGCTATCTGCAAGTCCATGGAGTTGACCAGTTGTGCTAGTAAAGAAGAAGGTTGGAGGTACTCAACCGTTATATCGCATTGAGCTTCAACCTGAAACAAAAACCCTAAAAAGGTGAAGTACATCCCATATATAAAATTCGATATTTATTGCATCGCAAAATCACAATCAAAGAACCCCATAAGAGAACTGGACCTCCTCAGTGCAACAACTGCCAAGAATATTGTTGAAAACAAGAAGTATTTTCCTTGTTAAATTAAACTTCGAGTATATTCGTGAACCCAACAATTCACTATCGCCGTTACAAAAAAATTGCCGTTGACAAAAAAGAAAAGAAATACCACCAACAAGCGGAAATTAATACACAACCTTTCAATCCGAGCAATCGATGTCGAGTGTTTTTTATTATATGATTATAAAATATGTTAGGCTAAAGTTACCGAAAGCACAAAGAGAGATGAGTGTAGTGATATGTTCACGACAGCTAAACACGAACTATATGTTCGTATTTAGTTGTACAAAGTGAGTGTGACTTGATGTACACATTTGAGTAACTCTCAACGTCCCCGTTGAAAAGATCCACTTTCAAGACACTGGCAGGACGGCAAGTTTGTGTATGGGCCTACAGCACGCACCATTGGCAGTGCGGAGGTGGACACTGTTTCGAAGTCATTAGGATCTGATGACAGCGGTGAAAGCGGGCGTGAGTTTAATATGGCCTCTATTTCAACGGCAACGGCAACAGACGCTCCTACAAAATTAGTGGCGTTATCACAGAAAATGTCGCACGGCATCTTTCGCCGACCGCCCATTCATTTCAAAGCGTTTAGAAAGGCTTTCGTAGATAGATCCGACACTATCTCAATGTACCGTTGAAAAGATCCACTTTCAAGACACTGGCAGGACGGCAAGTTTGTGTATGGGCCTACAGCACGCACCATTGGCAGTGCGGAGGTGGACACTGTTTCGAAGTCATTAGGATCTGATGACAGCGGTGAAAGCGGGCGTGAGTTTAATATGGCCTCTATTTCAACGGCAACGGCAACAGACGCTCCTACAAAATTAGTGGCGTTATCACAGAAAATGTCGCACGGCATCTTTCGCCGACCGCCCATTCATTTCAAAGCGTTTAGAAAGGCTTTCGTAGATAGATCCGACACTATCTCAATGTACCGCCTTTGTGACAAGGCAAACAAATACCGCCAAGTATGATTTGGTAGGTGTCTTTCCTCGGATTCACACGTAGGTATTTATTGGTCCACAAAAGTCGACTCCGCAACGTTCGAAAGGTCGTGCTGGTTGAAGGCGTTCTCTTGGTAGCGGTCCCATGACTTGCTGCTGCAGTGTGGGTTTGTATCGGACACAATGCACACATGAACGGACGACGCGACGATCCACATCTCTGGCGTTGACTATCCAATATTCAAGCCGGATCAAGGCGACTAGAGCTTTAGGGCCTGCATGATAATTCCGTCGATGAAGATGATGTACATACGACCAAACAAATTGTGAATTGCTGGGTAAAAGGATTGGATGTTTTTGACTGTCTGGTAGATCGGTGTAATCAAGGCGACCACAACCTTGATGAGCTCAAAACCAGTTGAATTGTCTATAAATGGTGTGACAAATTTCAACGTACTTTTAAGAGCTTGATTTTTCTTTAGTAGCTGAAATTCGGCAGAAAAGTGCTGTTGTTGTACGTTCCATACTATGCAATGGAAAGCGCGTCGCAATTCTTCAGGCGATGGTGAGGCGGTAGTGAGTGCCGATTTCTTTTTGCACAAGTCACAGAATCGAAATAACCAGGCCATGATGCGTAAGCAATGATGGTAAGAGCTAATACCATGAATAACTTCGAGAATGTGATTAGTCTCCTTGATAATTGCAAAGGTCGTTTTGCGTTTTTCCGCATTGATAACGTCCACGTCGAGATGAGTTGGATACTTTTGGGGTGGCCATTTATTCTGATTCTGCAACAGGAAGGCCGGACCGGAAAACCAACATGATGACTTAAGCTGTGCAGTAGAACAACCTCGAGATACAAGGTCAGCAGGATTCTCGCGCGTCGGTACGTGTCTCCAATATCCACCAACAGTAAACTCTTCCCACAAAGGTTGATAGCGTAATTGAGTGCTGTTGAAGCCAATGCAGCACCAGCTGTGAATCAGTCCAATAATAACTGCTAGTGGGCCGGCCAGAAAAAATATCGGAGAGCGACTGTTTTTTTACCGGAGCGACTCTCGACTTTGATGTCAGTAACTGAACCTCAACATGACCACAGGAGTCTTCAGTACGTACATATACAGAGCAGCCGTAAGCGCGAATTGATGCATCGCTACGATGCATCAATTCGATTGCTTACAATCGAATGCTACGAGCATTCGATTGTAAGCAATAACGAGGTACGGTGAGTGACGATATAGTGTTTATCGATATCAAACAGTTTTTCCAAGCGTGTTGCAAGTTTTGGGGTACTGACTCAGCCCAGTCGAGCTTCAATAGCCAAAGCTCTTGCAGAATTATCTTAGCTGTGATCAACAGTGGTGACAATAAGCAAAATAGGTCAAATAACGATGAGGCGATGGATAATATTGTCCGCTTTGTAACCGAGGTGTATACTTCTATTGGCTTGAATGTAAAAGAGAAGACGTCGGTGCGCTGGTGCCACATTACTTCTAATGTACTAGTCACGAAGTCGTCGTTTATAATAAGCTCTTTCGTTGTTTGGCCTTTCATAAAATCTAGATGATTTGAATGCCATTCAACAACTTGGTGTTTGAGTGTATGCAAGGCTTTACCATCGTTCGCACCACACAACAAATCGTCGACATAAAACGACGACTTTATAACTGAAGCGCCAATCGGAAACTCTGTCATATGTTGATCTTCCAGATAACGTAGGCTACGTATTGCGAGGTAAGGAGCCGAAGCTGTTCCGTATGTCACCGCGAAGTCTTTGCGCGAAATCATGGGTGATGAAGCTTCCTTCCAAAAAAATCAACGTAGGGTTATCAAACCGTTCCCTAAGTCTATCTAGAGCCTTTGGATAGTTTTCACTAGTAACTTGGAATGCGTTCACAGTTTCTAACGCGGAACCCTTTAAGCACGATAAAAGGTAGTTAAATTTTTCAATATTCGACAACCTTGTTGCGCAGGTAATGATCTGCGTAAATGACGTAATGAAATTTTTGTAGCATGCATTGTCGCCACTAAAAGTTGGCAATGACAATCTTGGTAGATATAACGAAGGTGCACCAGCTACAGGTGACGATGTTTCAGGATAGTGTAATGTAGTGTTGACATCTTCTCCAAGTAGTGATTGGATGCTCAGCTTGACTGCCAGGTAGCTGTCCTAACAAACCTAACAATTCACAATCGCCGTTACAAAAAAAAATTGCAGTTAACAAAAAAGAAAAGAAATACAACCAGCAAGCGGAAATTAATACACAACCTTTCAATCCGAGCAATCGATGTCGAGTGTTTTTTATTATATGCTTATAAAATATGTTAGGCTAAAGTTACCGAAAGCACAAAGAGAGATGAGTGTAGTGATATGTTCACGACAGCTAAACACGAATTATATGTTCGTATTTAGTTGTACAAAGTGAGTGTGACTTGATGTACACATTTTAGTAACTCTCAAATGTATACATGGTGATCGAACAAATATGGACATACTAAGACATATTGTACCCTGCCAGCTGTTTGTGTGATTTGTGGAGATCTTCATAAATCAAACATATGTCCAAAGTCTAAAGGCGATGCTAGCATGAAAAAATGCAGCAATTGTGGAGGTAATCACACCGCAAATTATAGAGGTTGCCCAGTATATACAACCCTAAAGCTAAATTTCTCCGCTAGCAATCAACCTCTAAAACCAGTTGAGCAAACTCAGATAGCCAACTCAAGTAAGAGACAAAATATTGATGCAACACAATTCTTCTCTGCAATCCCAAACAAGAATCAAACCAATTCATACGCTAGTGTTTTAAAAGAAAACCCACACCAACAAAGTAATGTAAATAATGAGCAGAAGCACTCACTGCCCACCCATCAGCCAAGTACCCTTGAACATTTGCTTCAAACACTAATCCAGAACATTAACCAATTCATGAACTCAATGCAAACAATGATGCAAGAAATGATGAAAAACCAATCGATGTTACTCCAAACATTGCTATCCAGACCATGAGTCGTCTCAAGATATGCCACTGGAACACCAACGGCTTAAGCCAGCACCGTTTGGAGCTAATTCCATTCTTTGAATCCGATTAGATCGACATAATGATGATATCTGAGACCTATTTCACTGACAAAAATTGCTACCGAATACCACATTACCAACTGTACACCAAAAATCATCCACATGGCACGCGGAGGAACTGCCATATTGATAAAAAGCAGAATAAAACATCATGTTCTCGATGATTTCAGTAGAGTCTACTTGCAAGCAATATCTATATGCCTGGAAGAGTACATCTCTAAGCTAGTAATATCTGCGATATACTGTCCCCCAAGATACAGTATTACCGAACAGCAATATAAAGACTTTTTCTCAACTCTTGGTAGCAAATTCTTGGTTGCTGGCGATTTCAACGCCAAACACACTCACTGGAGCTCCCGCTTAACAACTCCGAAGGAAGAAGACTATGCTCAATCATTATTAACCATGGCTACGATGTAATCTCAAATGGCCAACCGACATATTGGCCGACGGACAAGAGGAAGATATCCGATCTCATAGACTTCGGAGTTGCCAAAGGTTTGCAGATGGAAAATATCTCCACAGAGTGTAATTATGCCCTCAAGACAATTGTGTTAGAAAGAAAATAGACTGGTTGAAATTCAAGAAATATGTAAATTCCATCTTCCTCTAAATATTGTATTAAGAAATGGACAAGATATAGACTCATCACACGAAAAATTCAACCAGCTGGTCTCATTAGTTCTCACTTCAACCACCTGCACAAGGGTACACAAGCAATCAAACTATAGCCAATACACACCAGCCGACATTAAATTTCTAGTAAGACAGAAAAGAAGACTACGAAGGCAATGGCAAGAATTCAGATCACCGAACCTGAAAACACAGCTACAGCACTGCACTCGAAAGTTAAAGCAAGCCTTGAAAAATAAAAAAAACAAAGAGTTAGAAGAGCACATAGCGAAATTAGCACCTGGTGAAGCGTCAGACTACTCTTTGTGGAAATCAGCAAAAAACTCAAATCGGCCAATTCTCACTGATTCCTCCATCCGTTTGAGTGACGGTAATTGGGCTAGAAGCAACTGTGAGAAGGGTTTGGCTTTTGCAAACCACCTAAAAAGTGTGTTTACACCCAATCCACCCTCTTTACAGACCTCATTACCAAAATTAACTTCTCAACCTTGCTCAATAACGCTCAAAATTAAAAAAAGGACATATTCAAAGCAATTTATAAAGATTTAAACCCAAAAAAAATCACCTGGTCCAGATAAAATTACCGGTAAAATGATAAAAGAGCTACCTCCGGCTTCAGTAATTCATCTCATACACATTTTCAATGCTATCCTTCGTATTAAACACTATCCTAAATGCTGGAAAACTTCAAAAATTATTATGATAGCAAAAGCAGGAAAAGACCCTACAAAAGTTGCATCGTACAGACCTATCAGCCTCCTGCCTCTCCTCTCTAAAGTATTCTAAAAGCTACTTGTCATGACTATAACTCCATTTATTAATCTCAACCAACTGATTACCCAACATCAGTTTGGATTTAGAAAGCAGCACGGCACAATAGAGAAAGTTCATTGCATTGTAACTCTTGTAACTCTGATAAGGAACACTTTTGAAGAAAAAAAGTATTGCTCAGCTGTCTTTCTTGATAACACTCAGCTCCACAATGTTCGCAAGGTGAAATTGGAGAGCTCTGCTCGCCTATGCGAGCAGAGTTCTCCGTGATACTGAGAAAAGGTATTCCACCATCGAAAAGGAATTCCTGGCCATTGTGTGGGCTGTGAAGAATTATCGAGCTTATCTACTCGGTAGACCGTTCAAGATCTACAACGACCACCAGCCACTACGAGGAAACCTAAAAGGATCAGACATCACTTTTAGCACGTTTCAGGCACAAATTATCCGAATTGATTTTGAGATAATTTATAAACCAGATAAAAGAAATTTAAATGCAGAAGCACTTAGCAGAGTACCACAGCCAGAACCTGAAGTAGCTATGGTTAAGACTCGTTCTATAGGAAGAAACAAGGTTGAAGACGAAAATACAAAAGAACCTGAAGGAAAATCCGACTACGAGCAGGACCTGGTTAGGGAAGCAGAAAATACGGAAAACGAAAATGCGGAGCTGGTCACCAATGAAAAGGACATAATGACGGTACTACGTAATTTCCACGATTCACTTTTAGGAGGACATCAGGGTGCACTAAAAACTTATTTCAGAATTAGAAGACAATATAGATGGAGGGGTATGCGTAACCAAATTAAAGATTATGTAAAAAATTGTAAAAAAAATGCCAAATCAACAAGAATTCAAGGTTTACCAAAATGCCAATGATATTGGCCGACACGCCTTCAAGGCCATTTGAACAGGTTTATATGGACATGGCGGGAATTCTCCCCGAAACCACATCGGGAAATAAGTACATTCTTACTTTTCAAGGTGATTTTTCAAAGTTTTTCATTTGTGTGCTTATTCCTGATGCAGAATCTAGCAGAGTAGCAAAAGATTTTTACAACGAGGTTATTACACGCTACAACATACCAAAAATTTTAGTCACAGATACTTACTTACTTATGTGGCCATAACAACCGAATATCAATCAATATATATATATATATATATATATATATATATATATATATATATTATATTTATATATATATATATATATATATATATATATATATATATAATTATATATATATATATATATATATATATATATATATATATATATATATATATATATATATATATATTATATATTATATATATACTTACTACTTACTTATGTGGCCATAACAACCGAATATCGATTTAGGCCGAAAATAACATGCTTCGCCAGCCATCTCTGTTCTTCGCTAGCTGCCGCCAGTTAGAAATTCCAAGCGCAGTCAGGTTCTCCAGTACTTGGTCTTTCCACCGGAGGTTTGGTCTTCCTCTTCTGCGTCGTTCTCCAGCGTGCTCCGAATGTAACACCTTCTTAGCTGGAGTGTGTTCTTCCATTCGCTCGACATGACCAAGCCAGCGCAGCCGCTGGATTTTGATGCGCTTTACTATGTCAATATCGGCATACAGCTCGTAAGGCTCATGGTTGTACCTTATTCGGTACTCGCCATCAACGCAAATAGGTCCAAAGATCTTACGTAGGACTTTTCTCTCGAAAACCCCAAGAATTCGCTCATCCGAGGTGGAAATTGTCCAGGCTTCAGCGCCATATGTTAGGACAGGCATGATGAGAGACTTATAGAGTGTGGTTTTCGTTCTTCGAGAGAGCGCTCGACTTCTCAATAGCTTACTTAGCCCAAAGAAGCACCTGTTTGCAAGAGTTATCCTTAGTAATATCTCCAGGCTGACGTCATTACTGCTGTTAATGCTGGTTCCAAGATAGACAAAGTCCCTTACTACTTCAAAAGCGTAATTGTCAACAGTGACGTGCTGTCCAAGACGCCGGGACTCTTTGTTTGTTGACACTAGATACTTCGTCTTGCCCTCGTTCACCGTGAGACCCATCCGACGCGACTCTCTTTCCTACTCTGAGAATGCTGCACTGACTATCAATATCGTCTTCATACGCTAACAGCATGACACTTTTGTTGAAGATAGTGCCATTATGTCGTACTATTTTCTCCATAATAAGATTGAAGAAGTCGCACGATAACGAATCACCTTGTCTGAAACCCCGTTCGGTATTGAACGGTGCGGAGAGGTCCTTCCCAATTTTCACTGCACAACGAGAGTTATGCAGTGTCATTCTACAAAATCGAATGAGCTTTACAGGAATACCGAACTCAGACATTGTTGCGTAGAGGTAATCCCTTACCGGACTGTTGAAAGCGGCTTTATAATCAACAAATAGGTGGTGTGTGTCGATCTGTTTTTCTTGGGTCTTCTCCAGGATTTGGCTCAGTGTGAAAATCTGGTCGATGGTGGATTTACCAGGTCTGAAGCCACAATGATAAGGTCCAATCAGGTTGCTGAGCATAGGCTTCAACCTTTCACACAGTACGCTCGATAGAACCTTGTATGCGATGCTCAGGAGACCTCTTCCACGGTAGTTGGCGTAAATTGTGGGGTCTCCTTTTTTATGTACAGGACAGAGAACACTGAGCCTCCAATCATCAGGCATACTTTCATCCGACCATATTCTGCTTATGAGCTGGTGCATGCAAGCGTGCAGCTCATCGCCTCCGGTCTTAAACAACTCGGCAGGCAGGCCATCAGCACCTGCAGCTTTGTTCTTCTTCAGCCTTAAAATGGCCGTTTCAACCTCGTCATAGTTGGCTGTTGGAACATCAACACCATCATCTGTTATTGGGGTTATCGGGCAATCTCCTCCACTGGCCAATCCAATCTCATCTTGTTCGTAGCATCGCCATTCAGTAACGGAGAGAAATGTTCCCTCCATAGGCTCAGTACACTCTGGACATCTGTAACCAGATTCCAATTTCCATCACGACAAGAAGAGGCTCCGGGATTTAAACCGCCACTCAGGCGCTTGATCTTTTCAAAGAATTTTCGAGTCTCATTCTTGTCGGCACACATCTCTATCTCCTCGCACTCGCGTCTTCTTGCGCCTGAAAAGACGTCTCTCTGCACTCCTTTTCTCTCGGTACCGCTCCTTAACAGCTCGCGTTGCGCCAGCACGCAGGGTTTTTCTGTAGGCGGCGTCTGTGCAAAATGCATCTGCTGTCTCTGGTGATCGCAGCTTACTGACGTCGAGCTTTCTCTGTGTGGGACTTCTCTTGTTATTTGCGACACATAAACGTGTGCGCACCTTAGTTGCAACAAGGTAGTGATCCGAGTCGATGTTGGCACCACGGATCGATTTCACGTCCATCACACTGGAAGCATGCCTTCCGTCAATCACCACATGATCAATTTGGTTTCTTGTACGTTGATCTGGAGACAGCCATGTCGCTTTGTGGATGTCGAGATGCTGGAATCTGGTACCACCAATTACCATGTTTCGTGCTGCGGCGAAGTCGATCAGCCTCATTCCGTTATCGGAGGTGTTCTGGTGGAGGCTGAATTTTCCGACAGTTGGACCAAAGTTACCTTCCTTGCCCACCCTGGCATTAAAGTCGCCAAGCACGATTTTGATATCGTGGCGGGGGCAGCGGTCGTAAGCTTCTTCGAGGCGTTGGTAGAAGCTCTCCTTGGTCACATTGTCATTCTCATCCGTCGGAGCGTGGGCACATATAAGGCAGATGTTAAAGAATTTTGCCTTGATGCGGATTGTGGCCAGCCGTTCGGTCACAGGCGTGAACTGTGAGACAAGATGTCGTAGTCTCTTGCTGACTAAAAATCCACATCCTAATTCGTGCCTTTCAGCATGGCAACTGTAGTAGATGTCACAGGACGCTCTTTTGAAGCAGCTCTGTCCCGTCCATCGCATTTACTGGAGAGCGGTGATGTCAGCTCTGTATTTTTCGAGGACATCAACCAGCTGGATAGAGGCACCCTCCCTATAAAGGGACCGGACATTCCAGGTGCATATCCGTCCTTTATTCGTTTGCGGGGGTAGTCCGTTTCCGAGGCATTTTTATATCATTCACTGGGCAAGTTTTTTTTATGTGGCGGGTCCCAAACCCAACGCACAACCTCTAACCGAGGAGATTTTCGACACTCACTTCAGCCGCCTCCCAGCGGGTTCCAGGAAGACGTTGCCCGGTGGTCGCCACATGGAGGGCCCCCATTAATAAGAATGAAGACGCCATCACATAGTAAGCAGAGCAAGCTACATGATTACCCCTCATTAACAAATAAAGGTATCATCACATAGCGCTCAAATCAAACTATATGACAGCCAGTGAGTTGACTTGCGATGAGTTCAACAAGGATTGCGCTAGCCCCACCCGGTTGAGGCAATTAGACACGTTACCTCGTGAAAACACCACCAAACCACCAGTCATAGATAATGGTACAAATTTTACATCAAAATTGTTCTCAGATACATGCAACAATACAGTACATACTACCACCAACATCACCGACATGCCAACAAATCTAAAAACCAAAAGAACACCATTGTACAACGCAGAAGACCAAAATAAGTTATTAAAATATGAAATACAGATGTCCCACGAACTAATTAAGGAAAATAAGGAAAAGGCAAAGGATAACGCCAAGAGACTGTACGACAAGAACATACACCCGATAAGTTTTGAAGTAGGAGAAAAGGTTGTATTAAAAAATCAAACGAGGAAAAACAAATTTATTCCCATTTGGACTGGACCCTACGACACAGTAAACATAAACAGTCCAGTTGTCTACGTCAGAACACGTGTGTCGCGCACTGCCCGTATAAAGTTTGCATGGGTTAGCAACCATAGTGTAAGTGTCTCTTTTCTCCTGCTATTTTTCGTTCTGATTCTCTTTTTCTCTCTCTTTCGTACGCTTTTCTCTTTTACTTTTTATATCTTCACTTTCTATTTATATTACCTGGTTTTAATGGTTGATATAAACTCCCTATTAAAAAGAGAAGCGCGTTTCAATAAATATTAAGTTAAAAATTAAAAACAAAATAAAAAAAAACTGATTTCCCGAGTAGTGCGCGACTTTCTTACCGTAACTTTCTGAAATTATTATAATATAACTTTCATAAATATCAATTGATATCTAGTGGAAAATATTTAATTTATGGAAGAGTGGAAAAAGAGGTGTCTGTGTTTTTCTTTTCACTACACAATCATCACCACCTATATCGCCAAAACGACTTGTAGGCAAGTGCACCACATCGCAGCAAGCCCAACGTCATTCCCGCTCGCTCCACGGTGAAACACCAGTAACAACGACTATACAAATCGGACGAGAATGGAAAAACTACCGCAATAATTTAATAAAACCTTTCCACCAAAATTAGATTAATATTAAATTCGATTATCCAAAACTCTACAAAATCTACAAAACCTACAATGACATAATACCGAGTATGCATAAAAGCATGAAAACGAAATGTACAAAACAAAGATACACGAGAATTAAATTTTCAGACTAAACAAACTACTACACAAATGCAAAAAAAAATTCCGTACAAAAAAAAAATAATAATAATAAAATTAATAGCATGTTGACCATATTAAACTTAACAAAATGCATAACAATGCAGCATCTGTACAAAAACGTGAAAACGACACTCAAAATAATAAGGCATATACTCGTAGATATACAAGAATCAAATTACATGCAAAATGTACATAACACAAGCAAATGCACAACTATGAAAATTTTTGTTTTGGACAGAAAGTATAAAATTCCAAAACATAATAATTAAAATAATTCCAACAGTTTTTCGAAGTGATTAAGACAAATATAAAGAGACAATAAGGGTCATAGCAAAGAAGAACTAAAATATTTAGATATGAAACAAAAAAAGTTATGGAATTAATGTACAAATTTAAAAAATTTTGTAAATTTGAAAGAAGTAGGCGCAGTAGGTGGTCTGGTGGTGTTTTCGCAAGGTAACGTGTCTAATTGCCTCAACCGGGTGGGGCTAGCGCAATCCTTGTTGAACTCATCGCAAGTCAACTCACTGTCATGTAGTTTGATCTGAGCGCTATGTGATGATACCTTTATTTGTTAATGAGGGGTAGTCATATGACTACCCCTTGCTCTTGCTCTGCTTACTCTTTGATGGCGCTTTCATTATTATTAATGGGGGCCCTCCATGTGGCGACCACCGGGCAACGTCTTCCTGGCACCCGCTGGGAGGCGGCTGAAGTGAGTGTCGAAAATCTCCTCGGTTAGAGGTTGTGCGTTGGGTTTGGGACCCGCCACATAAAAAAACCCCCCCAATGAAAAAAACAAATATGCCTCGGATAAGGACTACCGATTTTGTTGATGACCCCCGCAAACGAAAAAAGGACAACGATTTACGGATATGCACCTGGAATGTCCGTTCACTTTATAGGGAGGGTGCCTCTATCCAGCTGGTTGATGTCCTCGAAAAATACAGAGCTGACATTACCGCTCTCCAGGAAATGCGATGGACAGGACAGGGCTGCTCCAAAAGAGCGTCCTGTGACATCTACTACAGTCGCCATGCTGAAAGGCACGAATTAGGATGTGGATTTTTGGTCAGCAAGAGACTACGACATCTTGTCTCACAGTTCACGCCTGTGAACGAACGGCTGGCCACAATCCGCAGCAAGGCAAAATTTTTCAACATCAGCCTTATATGTGCCCACGCTCCGACAGATGAGAAGGACAATGTGACCAAGGAGAGCTTCTTTCAGCGCCTCGAAGAAGCTTATGACCGCTGCCCCCGCCACGATATCAAAATCGTGCTTGGCGACTTTAATGCCAGGGAGGGCAAGGAAGGTACCTTTGGTCCAACTGTCGGAAAATTCAGCCTCCACCAGAACACCTCCGATAACGGAATGAGGCTGATCGACTTCGCCGCAGCAAGAAACATGGTAATTGGTGGTACCAGATTCCAGCATCTCGACATCCACAAAGCGACATGGCTGTCTCCAGATCAACGTACAAGAAACTAAATTGATCATGTGGTGATTGACGGAAGGCATGCTTCCAGTGTGATGGACGTGAAATCGATCCGTGGTGCCAACATCGACTCGGAGCACTACCTTGTTGCAGCTAAGGTGCGCACACGCCTATGTGTCGCAAATAACAAGAGAAGTCCCACACAGAGAAAGCTCGACGACAGTAAGCTGCGATCACCAGAGACAGCAGATGCATTTTCCACTTGACTATCGGATCTGCTTATGCAGAACACTCCCCCACTTGATGATACATGCGCACCATTTAAGGCTGAAGAAGAACAAAGCTGCAGGTGCTGATGGCCTGCCTGCCGAGTTGTTTAAGACCGGAGGCGATGAGCTGCTCACCCGCATGCACCAGCTCATAAGCAGAATAGGGTCGGATTAAAGCATGCCTGATGATTGGAGGCTCAGTGTTCTCTGTCCTGTACATAAAAAAGGAGACCCCACAATTTGCGCCAACTACCGTGGAATAAGTCTCCTGAGCATCGCATACAAGGTTCTATCGAGCGTACTGTGTGAAAGGTTGAAGCCTATGCTCAACAACCTGATTGGACCTTATCAGTGTGGCTTCAGACCTGGTAAATCCACCATCGACCAGATTTTCACACTGCGCCAAATCCTGGAGAAGACCTAAGAAAAACAGATCGACACACACCACCTATTTGTTGATTATAAAGCCGCTTTCGACAGTCCGGTAAGGGATTACCTCTACGCAACAATGTCGGAGTTCGGTATTCCTGTAAAGCTCATTCGACTTTGTAGAATGACACTGCATAACTCCCGTTGTGCAGTGAAAATTGGGAAGGACCTCTCCGCACCGTTCAATACCGAACGGGGTTTCAGACAAGGTGATTCGTTATCATGCGACTTCTTCAATCTTATTATGGAGAAAATAGTACGACATAATGGCACTATCTTCAACAAAAGTGTCATGCTGTTAGCGTATGCCGACGATATTGACATAATCGGCATGAACAGTCAGTGCAGCATTCTCAGAGTAGGAAAGAGAGTCGCGTCGGATGGGTCTCACGGTGAACGAGGGCAAGACGAAGTATCTAGTGTCAACAAACAAAGAGTCCCGGCGTCTTGGACAGCACGTCACTGTTGACAACTACGCTTTTGAAGTAGTAAGGGACTTTGTCTATCTTGGAACCAGCATTAACAGCAGTAATGACGTCAGCTTGGAGATCATGCGTAGGATAACTCTTGGTAACAGGTGTTACTTTGGGCTGAGTAAGCAATTGTGAAGTCGAGCGCTCTCTCGAAGAACGAAAACTACACTCTACAAGTCTCTCATCATGCCTGTCCTAACATATGGCGCTGAAGCCTGAACAATTTCCACCTCCGATGAGCGAATGCTTGGAGTTTTCGAGAGAAAAGTCCTACGCAAGATCTTTGGACCTATTTGCGTTGGTGGCGAGTACCGAATATGGTACAACCATGAGCTGTACGAGCTGTATGCCGATATTGACATAGTAAAGCGCATCAAAATCCAGCGGCTGCGTTGGCTAGGTCATGTCGAGCGAATGGAAGAACACGCTCCAGCTAAGAAGGTGTTATATTCGGAACCCGCTGGAGGACGACGCAGGAGAGGAAGACCAAACCTCCGGTGGAAAGACCAAGTACTGGAGAGCCTGACGGCGCTTGGAATTTCTAACTGGCGGCAGCTAGCGAAGGATGGCTTCGCCAGCCATCTCCATATATATATATATATACATATATATATATATATATCTCCTCCACTGGCGGAATTGTTCGTAGCATCGCCATTCAGTAACGTGGAGAAGTGTTCCTCCATAGGCTCAGTACACTCTGGACATCTGTAACCAGATTCCAATTTCCATCACGACAAGAAGAGGTTCCGGGATTTAAACCTCCACTCAGGCGCTTGATCTTTTCAAAGAATTTTCGAGTCTCATTCTTGTCGGTACACATCTCTATCTCCTCACACTCGCGTCTTTCCAAATCCCTCTTCTTGCGCCTGAAAAGACGTCTCTCTGCACTCCTTTTCTTTTGGTACCGCTCCTTAGCAGCACGCGTTGCGCCTGCACGCAGGGTTTTTCCGTAGGCGGCGTCTTTCTCTGCGGTAGCGTCGCGACACTCCTGATCATACCACTCATTCCTCAGAGGCCGGTAGTAACCGATTACCTCCTCGGCAGCAGTAGTCATGGAGTGGGATATATGTGTCCACCGTGCGCATGTATCATCAAGTAGGGGAGTGTTCTGCATAGGCAGATCCGATAGTCGAGTGGAAAATGTATCTGCTGTCTCTGTTATTTGCGACACATAAGCGTGTGCGCACCTTAGCTGCAACAAGGTAGTGATCCGATTAGATGTTGGCACCACGGATCGAGTTCAAGTCCATCACACTGGAAGCATGCCTTCCGTCAATCACCACATGATCAATTTGGTTTCTTGTACGTTGATCTGGAGACAGCCATGTCGCTTTGTGGATGTCGAGATGCTGGAATCTGGTACCACCAATTATCATGTTTCGTGCTGCGGCGAAGTCGATCAGCCTCATTCCATTATCGGAGGTGTTCTGGTGGAGGCTGAATTTTCCGACAGTTGGACCAAAGGTACCTTCCTTGCCCACCCTGGCATTAAAGTCGGCAAGCACGATTTTGATATCGTGGCGGGGGCAGCGGTCATAAGCTTCTTCGAGGCGCTGAAAGAAGCTCTCCTTGATCACATTGTCCTTCTCATCCGTCGGAGCGTGGGCACATATAAGGCTAATGTTGAAGAATTTTGCCTTGATGCGGATTGTGGCCAGCCGTTCGTTCACAGGCGTGAACTGTAAGACAAGATGTCGTAGTCTCTTGCTGACCAAAAATCCACATCCTAATTCGTGCCTTTCAGCATGGCAAGTGTAGTAGATGTCACAGGACGCTCTTTTGGAGCAGCCCTGTCCCGTCCATCGCATTTCCTGGAGATGCGATGGACGATGTGATGTCAGCTCTGTATTTTTCGAGGACATCAACCAGCTGGATAGAGGCACCCTCCCTATAAAGGGACTGGACATTCCGGGTGCATATCCGTAAATCATTGTCCTTTTTTCGTTTGCGGGGGTCATTAACAAAAGCGGTAGTCCTTATCCGAGGCATATCTTTTTTTTCATTGGGGGGGTTTTTTTGTGTGACGGGTCCCAAGCCCAACGCACAACCTCTAACCGAGGAGATTTTCGCCGAAAAAGTAAATATGAATACAAAAAAATGGTTGTCTTTTTGTGGATTTTAACCTTTCCGATGCCAAGCGTTTGTCTAACCACTTGGCTACTTCGCTATGAACGCAGGCGTTGGGTAAACAGCAGTTTTCCTCGATTGAGTTTAGGCAAGGGATAAATAAGAATGAGTGTGAGGGAGATAAATATGTCAGAAAATGTGTATGCGAGAAGGTGACAAAAAGTTACACGTAAACAAAAACGCATATCAATTATGCGCGTATTGATTTTAGAATTTTACCCGTTACAGTTGCGTTGACATTTTTGGTAATATCAAATACGTTTATGTTTGATTTTACTATTTTTTTTCCTCAGTGTAGTAATGTCACCATGGAATACATATGCTGACACAGTAAGTAGTCCTCAGACGTATGAAGTCACCAGTTTAATTTGTCGACTAATGACACTAGTACGCCAACTAGAATCAGAAACATCAGTTCTGGTTGAAGCAGTGTGTCAGGGAGGAAGAACAACAGGTCGACGCGAATACAAATTTACTGGTAAGTTCTTCATTTGCGACAAACCTGGACATATGGCGCGTGACTGCCGTTTACGACGAAAGCGAACAATATCAAATTCTCCAGGAAGACAAAATAAAGGAGAATAAGGTAGACACCGATCGCTTTACTAACACAAATCCGTCGTTAAACTAATTCAAGTCATTTCAGCGGGGCGTGAACTGATTCCAACAGTGGTTTGCCCCATCATTCACATTTAATAACTACAGCGCGTGCCAAGCAGCTTGACTATTGATGGAAACTGGACGTTATGGATTTCATGTTTACCCTGGATACTGGTGCATCACATTCTATAATCAAGAGCAATTTGGTAAAGAGGATTGAGACTTTAATGGGAATAAAATTGCGTACAGCAACGGGTGGGGATGCACAAATTCTGGGTAAGATAAAGAAACGAGTATCCATTGGAAATTGCAAGTGGGAACATGAATTCATTATGGCTGACATCACCGATGACGTAGTACTTTTTTTTATTTTTTTTTTATTATACATTTTCTTTATTTATTGAATCTATTCCTAAAGAATCTAACAATAAGTTTTAAAATCTTAATCTAATTCAACAACAGTAGCTCCTTATTATCTAGAGCAATGTTTTTTTTACGATGTTCTTCTTTTTATTGGAAGGCTGGCAGGTCCTTTCTCCGAAGGCGCGAAGTGTAGCAGGTATTGAGCAAGGTTCTTGCTAGTGTGTTTGGATGTCTTTGTAATCTTCCAGTATATTTTTGTCTAGTATTTTGAACTTCAATTTCTACCATTGGGATATTTAAGTCATTGTGTATATACTAATATACCATGGTGCACCAGTTATCATCATTAACATTTTAGACTGAGATCTCTGTATGATTTCAATATTGCTATTACAGTGTTCCCCCATAATTGAATTCCGTAACTCCAAATTGGCTTTATTATGCTGTTGTACAGTAGGACCTTGCATTTCAAGTTTAATGGGGATCTGAAATTGATGAGCCAGTGCAGACAAGAAGCTTTTAATTTCATCTGAGTTCTTTTTGCTTCGATGTACTTGCGCCATGTAAGCCGTCTATCTAAGTGTATCCCTAGGTAGGTGACTTCATTTGTATGAGTTATGGCGATATTATTTAGTGTAACTGTCGGGCATGTGCTTTTGTTAAGTGTGAACGTTACATGTTTACATTTGGACTCATGAACTTTTATGCGCCAGTTAGATAACCATTTTTCAACAAGTACTAAATGCTCCCCTAAATCTGTGTATGCGTAATACTTGGTGTTGATGATTGACAATAGGCTTACGTTAGATTTAAATCAACGGACACTACGCTATGCAAATGTAGAGTTACCACTGAACATCGGTTACAAACGTAGTGGAATCATCAAACGAATACTGGCATGTCAAAATCAGAAGCGGTGATTTGGGCACAGATGAATGTGGATGATGGGACAGGGAAGTTGTGGGTAGTTGAAGCAGATAAAGAAATACTAAATAAAAACATCATACTTGGTAGGACGTTAGTGGAACATAAAGAAAATTTAATAATACCGGTGCGAATATTAAATCCAACTTATACATCTACAGTTATGAAGAAAGGAATGGTGCTTGGTCATTGCCAGGAAATTACTTCCGTAGTAGACTGCGAAAAGGGTTCGTCGATGAAAAGTGGAAGATCAAGAACTGTTAGAGCGGAATTAAAAACACAGATGGAAGAATGTGCAGGTATGCTTACCAAATAGCAAAAAGAAAAAACAATATTTACAGTTCAAATGGAAAAAATATTTGACGAATAACCATCGTTAAACATCACATTAACACCGGTAATTCTAAACCAATCCGTCAAGCACCATAGAGAGTTCCATTGGCCAAAAGAGATAAGGCCATTAAACTGATTAACAATATGCAGAAACAAGTTGCTATTGAGCTATCTGCAAGTCCATGGAGTTGACCAGTTGTGCTAGTAAAGAAGAAGGTTGGAGGTACTCAACCGTTATATCGCATTGAGCTTCAACCTGAAACAAAAACCCTAAAAAGGTGAAGTACATCCCATATATAAAATTCGATATTTATTGCATCGCAAAATCACAATCAAAGAACCCCATAAGAGAACTGGACCTCCTCAGTGCAACAACTGCCAAGAATATTGTTGAAAACAAGAAGTATTTTCCTTGTTAAATTAAACTTCGAGTATATTCGTGAACCCAACAATTCACTATCGCCGTTACAAAAAAATTGCCGTTGACAAAAAAGAAAAGAAATACCACCAACAAGCGGAAATTAATACACAACCTTTCAATCCGAGCAATCGATGTCGAGTGTTTTTTATTATATGATTATAAAATATGTTAGGCTAAAGTTACCGAAAGCACAAAGAGAGATGAGTGTAGTGATATGTTCACGACAGCTAAACACGAACTATATGTTCGTATTTAGTTGTACAAAGTGAGTGTGACTTGATGTACACATTTGAGTAACTCTCAACGTCCCCGTTGAAAAGATCCACTTTCAAGACACTGGCAGGACGGCAAGTTTGTGTATGGGCCTACAGCAAGCACCATTGGCAGTGCGGAGGTGGACACTGTTTCGAAGTCATTAGGATCTGATGACAGCGGTGAAAGCGGGCGTGAGTTTAATATGGCCTCTATTTCAACGGCAACGGCAACAGACGCTCCTACAAAATTAGTGGCGTTATCACAGAAAATGTCGCACGGCATCTTTCGCCGACCGCCCATTCATTTCAAAGCGTTTAGAAAGGCTTTCGTAGATAGATCCGACACTATCTCAATGTACCGCCTTTGTGACAAGGCAAACAAATACCGCCAAGTATGATTTGGTAGGTGTCTTTCCTCGGATTCACACGTAGGTATTTATTGGTCCACAAAAGTCGACTCCGCAACGTTCGAAAGGTCGTGCTGGTTGAAGGCGTTCTCTTGGTAGCGGTCCCATGACTTGCTGCTGCGGTGTGGGTTTGTATCGGACACAATGCACACATGAACGGACGACGCGACGATCCACATCTCTGGCGTTGACTATCCAATATTCAAGCCGGATCAAGGCGACTAGAGCTTTAGGGCCTGCATGATAATTCCGTCGATGAAGATGATGTACATACGACCAAACAAATTGTGAATTGCTGGGTAAAAGGATTGGATGTTTTTGACTGTCTGGTAGATCGGTGTAATCAAGGCGACCACAACCTTGATGAGCTCAAAACCAGTTGAATTGTCTATAAATGGTGTGACAAATTTCAACGTACTTTTAAGAGCTTGATTTTTCTTTAGTAGCTGAAATTCGGCAGAAAAGTGCTGTTGTTGTACGTTCCATACTATGCAATGGAAAGCGCGTCGCAATTCTTCAGGCGATGGTGAGGCGGTAGTGAGTGCCGATTTCTTTTTGCACAAGTCACAGAATCGAAATAACCAGGCCATGATGCGTAAGCAATGATGGTAAGAGCTAATACCATGAATAACGTCGAGAATGTGATTAGTCTCCTTGATAATTGCAAAGGTCGTTTTGCGTTTTTCCGCATTGATAACGTCCACGTCGAGATGAGTTGGATACTTTTGGGGTGGCCATTTGTTCTGATTCTGCAACAGGAAGGCCGGACCGGAAAACCAACATGATGACTTAAGCTGTGCAGTAGAACAACCTCGAGATACAAGGTCAGCAGGATTCTCGCGCGTCGGTACGTGTCTCCAATATCCACCAACAGTAAACTCTTCCCACAAAGGTTGATAGCGTAATTGAGTGCTGTTGAAGCCAATGCAGCACCAGCTGTGAATCAGTCCAATAATAACTGCTAGTGGGCCGGCCAGAAAAAATATCGGAGAGCGACTGTTTTTTTACCGGAGCGACTCTCGACTTTGATGTCAGTAACTGAACCTCAACATGACCACAGGAGTCTTCAGTACGTACATATACAGAGCAGCCGTAAGCGCGAATTGATGCATCGCTACGATGCATCAATTCGATTGCTTACAATCGAATGCTACGAGCATTCGATTGTAAGCAATAACGAGGTACGGTGAGTGACGATATAGTGTTTATCGATATCAAACAGTTTTTCCAAGCGTGTTGCAAGTTTTGGGGTACTGACTCAGCCCAGTCGAGCTTCAATAGCCAAAGCTCTTGCAGAATTATCTTAGCTGTGATCAACAGTGGTGACAATAAGCAAAATAGGTCAAATAACGATGAGGCGATGGATAATATTGTCCGCTTTGTAACCGAGGTGTATACTTCTATTGGCTTGAATGTAAAAGAGAAGACGTCGGTGCGCTGGTGCCACATTACTTCTAATGTACTAGTCACGAAGTCGTCGTTTATAATAAGCTCTTTCGTTGTTTGGCCTTTCATAAAATCTAGTTGATTTGAATGCCATTCAACAACTTGGTGTTTGAGTGTATGCAAGGCTTTACCATCGTTCGCACCGCACAACAAATCGTCGACATAAAACGACGACTTTATAACTGAAGCGCCAATCGGAAACTCTGTCATATGTTGATCTTCCAGATAACGTAGGCTACGTATAGCGAGGTAAGGAGCCGAAGCTGTTCCGTATGTCACCGCGAAGTCTTTGCGCGAAATCATGGGTGATGAAGTTGAGTTGAGAGCATGAATCTAACAGAGCTCTACCCAGCTTCCTTCCAAAAAAATCAACGTAGGGTTATCAAACCGTTCCCTAAGTCTATCTAGAGCCTTTGGATAGTTTTCACTAGTAACTTGGAATGCGTTCACAGTTTCTAACGCGGAACCCTTTAAGCACGATAAAAGGTAGTTAAATTTTTCAATATTCGACAACCTTGTTGCGCAGGTAATGATCTGCGTAAATGACGTAATGAAATTTTTGTAGCATGCATTGTCGCCACTAAAAGTTGGCAATGACAATCTTGGTAGATATAACGAAGGTGCACCAGCTACAGGTGACGATGTTTCAGGATAGTGTAATGTAGTGTTGACATCTTCTCCAAGTAGTGATTGGATGCTCAGCTTGACTGCCAGGTAGCTGTCCTCTAGGTCTGCACGGCCATTGTCGGTGGGATCTAAATCCTCGATATCAGCTTGAACGGACAAGGCCTGCTTGAAATATGACTCTAGTATTCCTAGTCGACACTGAAGTTCAGCATTGGAGAGTTTATCATCTGACGCCTTTATGGCTTCGACGATCGATTTAATATGAGAAATGTTGCGCTTTATGTTAAAACGCTTACGTTTGCATTCCTCAAGAGACATGGTTCTTGTGCAACGATATGATGTTACTGGTTATTGATGTTTTATCTACTGACGGTGAAATGTTGACTCAGATGACAGTAACCCGACGAAATGTCAGCGCAGCTCTAAGGTGGGAAAGCAGCGAATGTAGCGATGGCAGAGCAGTCGCTACATTCGCTACATTCGCTACATTCGAATTGGATTATGACGAAAATAAGTTGGGAATTTTTTCCCGAATATACACGTACCCCACGTTGGGCGCCAAAATGTTGAAAACAAGAAGTATTTTCCTTGTTAAATTAAACTTCGAATATGGGGGTGTATATTCATGAACCTAACAATTCACAATCGCCGTTACAAAAAAAAATTGCAGTTAACAAAAAAGAAAAGAAATACAACCAGCAAGCGGAAATTAATACACAACCTTTCAATCCGAGCAATCGATGTCGAGTGTTTTTTATTATATGCTTATAAAATATGTTAGGCTAAAGTTACCGAAAGCACAAAGAGAGATGAGTGTAGTGATATGTTCACGACAGCTAAACACGAATTATATGTTCGTATTTAGTTGTACAAAGTGAGTGTGACTTGATGTACACATTTTAGTAACTCTCAAATGTATACATGGTGATCGAACAAATATGGACATACTAAGACATATTGTACCCTGCCAGCTGTTTGTGTGATTTGTGGAGATCTTAATAAATCAAACATATGTCCAAAGTCTAAAGGCGATGCTAGCATGAAAAAATGCAGCAATTGTGGAGGTAATCACACCGCAAATTATAGAGGTTGCCCAGTATATACAACCCTAAAGCTAAATTTCTCCGCTAGCAATCAACCTCTAAAACCAGTTGAGCAAACTCAGATAGCCAACTCAAGTAAGAGACAAAATATTGATGCAACACAATTCTTCTCTGCAATCCCAAACAAGAATCAAACCAATTCATACGCTAGTGTTTTAAAAGAAAACCCACACCAACAAAGTAATGTAAATAATGAGCAGAAGCACTCACTGCCCACCCATCAGCCAAGTACCCTTGAACATTTGCTTCAAACACTAATCCAGAACATTAACCAATTCATGAACTCAATGCAAACAATGATGCAAGAAATGATGAAAAACCAATCGATGTTACTCCAAACATTGCTATCCAGACCATGAGTCGTCTCAAGATATGCCACTGGAACACCAACGGCTTAAGCCAGCACCGTTTGGAGCTAATTCCATTCTTTGAATCCGATTAGATCGACATAATGATGATATCTGAGACCTATTTCACTGACAAAAATTGCTACCGAATACCACATTACCAACTGTACACCAAAAATCATCCACATTGCACGCGGAGGAACTGCCATATTGATAAAAAGCAGAATAAAACATCATGTTCTCGATGATTTCAGTAGAGTCTACTTGCAAGCAATATCTATATGCCTGGAAGAGTACATCTCTAAGCTAGTAATATCTGCGATATACTGTCCCCCAAGATACAGTATTACCGAACAGCAATATAAAGACTTTTTCTCAACTCTTGGTAGCAAATTCTTGGTTGCTGGCGATTTCAACGCCAAACACACTCACTGGAGCTCCCGCTTAACAACTCCGAAGGAAGAAGACTATGCTCAATCATTATTAACCATGGCTACGATGTAATCTCAAATGGCCAACCGACATATTGGCCGACGGACAAGAGGAAGATATCCGATCTCATAGACTTCGGAGTTGCCAAAGGTTTGCAGATGGAAAATATCTCCACAGAGTGTAATTATGCCCTCAAGACAATTGTGTTAGAAAGAAAATAGACTGGTTGAAATTCAAGAAATATGTAAATTCCATCTTCCTCTAAATATTGTATTAAGAAATGGACAAGATATAGACTCATCACACGAAAAATTCAACCAGCTGGTCTCATTAGTTCTCACTTCAACCACCTGCACAAGGGTACACAAGCAATCAAACTATAGCCAATACACACCAGCCGACATTAAATTTCTAGTAAGACAGAAAAGAAGACTACGAAGGCAATGGCAAGAATTCAGATCACCGAACCTGAAAACACAGCTACAGCACTGCACTCGAAAGTTAAAGCAAGCCTTGAAAAATAAAAAAAACAAAGAGTTAGAAGAGCACATAGCGAAATTAGCACCTGGTGAAGCGTCAGACTACTCTTTGTGGAAATCAGCAAAAAACTCAAATCGGCCAATTCTCACTGATTCCTCCATCCGTTTGAGTGACGGTAATTGGGCTAGAAGCAACTGTGAGAAGGGTTTGGCTTTTGCAAACCACCTAAAAAGTGTGTTTACACCCAATCCACCCTCTTTACAGACCTCATTACCAAAATTAACTTCTCAACCTTGCTCAATAACGCTCAAAATTAAAAAAAGGACATATTCAAAGCAATTTATAAAGATTTAAACCCAAAAAAAATCACCTGGTCCAGATAAAATTACCGGTAAAATGATAAAAGAGCTACCTCCGGCTTCAGTAATTCATCTCATACACATTTTCAATGCTATCCTTCGTATTAAACACTATCCTAAAAGCTGGAAAACTTCAAAAATTATTATGATAGCAAAAGCAGGAAAAGACCCTACAAAAGTTGCATCGTACAGACCTATCAGCCTCCTGCCTCTCCTCTCTAAAGTATTCTAAAAGCTACTTGTCATGACTATAACTCCATTTATTAATCTCAACCAACTGATTACCCAACATCAGTTTGGATTTAGAAAGCAGCACGGCACAATAGAGAAAGTTCATTGCATTGTAACTCTTGTAACTCTGATAAGGAACACTTTTGAAGAAAAAAAGTATTGCTCAGCTGTCTTTCTTGATAACACTCAGCTCCACAATGTTCGCAAGGTGAAATTGGAGAGCTCTGCTCGCCTATGCGAGCAGAGTTCTCCGTGATACTGAGAAAAGGTATTCCACCATCGAAAAGGAATTCCTGGCCATTGTGTGGGCTGTGAAGAATTATCGAGCTTATCTACTCGGTAGACCGTTCAAGATCTACAACGACCACCAGCCACTACGAGGAAACCTAAAAGGATCAGACATCACTTTTAGCACGTTTCAGGCACAAATTATCCGAATTGATTTTGAGATAATTTATAAACCAGATAAAAGAAATTTAAATGCAGAAGCACTTAGCAGAGTACCACAGCCAGAACCTGAAGTAGCTATGGTTAAGACTCGTTCTATAGGAAGAAACAAGGTTGAAGACGAAAATACAAAAGAACCTGAAGGAAAATCCGACTACGAGCAGGTAACCAGGTCCTGCTCGTAGTCGGATTTTCCTTCAGGTTCAGGGAAGCAGAAAATACGGAAAACGAAAATGCGGAGCTGGTCACCAATGAAAAGGACATAATGACGGTACTACGTAATTTCCACGATTCACTTTTAGGAGGACATCAGGGTGCACTAAAAACTTATTTCAGAATTAGAAGACAATATAGATGGAGGGGTATGCGTAACCAAATTAAAGATTATGTAAAAAATTGTAAAAAAAATGCCAAATCAACAAGAGTTCAAGGTTTACCAAAATGCCAATGATATTGGCCGACACGCCTTCAAGGCCATTTGAACAGGTTTATATGGACATGGCGGGAATTCTCCCCGAAACCACATCGGGAAATAAGTACATTCTTACTTTTCAAGGTGATTTTTCAAAGTTTTTCATTTGTGTGCTTATTCCTGATGCAGAATCTAGCAGAGTAGCAAAAGCTTTTTACAACGAGGTTATTACACGCTACAACATACCAAAAATTTTAGTCACAGATACTTACTTACTTATGTGGCCATAACAACCGAATATCAATCAATATATATATATATATATATATATATATATTATATTTATATATATATATATATATATATATATATATATATATATATATATATATATATCTATATATATATATATATTATATTTATATATATATATATATATATATATATATATATATATATATATATATATATATATATTATATATTATATATATACTTACTACTTACTTATGTGGCCATAACAACCGAATATCGATTTAGGCCGAAAATAACATGCTTCGCCAGCCATCTCTGTTCTTCGCTAGCTGCCGCCAGTTAGAAATTCCAAGCGCAGTCAGGTTCTCCAGTACTTGGTCTTTCCACCGGAGGTTTGGTCTTCCTCTTCTGCGTCGTTCTCCAGCGTGCTCCGAATGTAACACCTTCTTAGCTGGAGTGTGTTCTTCCATTCGCTCGACATGACCAAGCCAGCGCAGCCGCTGGATTTTGATGCGCTTTACTATGTCAATATCGGCATACAGCTCGTAAGGCTCATGGTTGTACCTTATTCGGTACTCGCCATCAACGCAAATAGGTCCAAAGATCTTACGTAGGACTTTTCTCTCGAAAACCCCAAGAATTCGCTCATCCGAGGTGGAAATTGTCCAGGCTTCAGCGCCATATGTTAGGACAGGCATGATGAGAGACTTATAGAGTGTGGTTTTCGTTCTTCGAGAGAGCGCTCGACTTCTCAATAGCTTACTTAGCCCAAAGAAGCACCTGTTTGCAAGAGTTATCCTTAGTAATATCTCCAGGCTGACGTCATTACTGCTGTTAATGCTGGTTCCAAGATAGACAAAGTCCCTTACTACTTCAAAAGCGTAATTGTCAACAGTGACGTGCTGTCCAAGACGCCGGGACTCTTTGTTTGTTGACACTAGATACTTCGTCTTGCCCTCGTTCACCGTGAGACCCATCCGACGCGACTCTCTTTCCTACTCTGAGAATGCTGCACTGACTATCAATATCGTCTTCATACGCTAACAGCATGACACTTTTGTTGAAGATAGTGCCATTATGTCGTACTATTTTCTCCATAATAAGATTGAAGAAGTCGCACGATAACGAATCACCTTGTCTGAAACCCCGTTCGGTATTGAACGGTGCGGAGAGGTCCTTCCCAATTTTCACTGCACATCGAGAGTTATGCAGTGTCATTCTACAAAATCGAATGAGCTTTACAGGAATACCGAACTCAGACATTGTTGCGTAGAGGTAATCCCTTACCGGACTGTTGAAAGCGGCTTTATAATCAACAAATAGGTGGTGTGTGTCGATCTGTTTTTCTTGGGTCTTCTCCAGGATTTGGCTCAGTGTGAAAATCTGGTCGATGGTGGATTTACCAGGTCTGAAGCCACACTGATAAGGTCCAATCAGGTTGCTGAGCATAGGCTTCAACCTTTCACACAGTACGCTCGATAGAACCTTGTATGCGATGCTCAGGAGACCTCTTCCACGGTAGTTGGCGTAAATTGTGGGGTCTCCTTTTTTATGTACAGGACAGAGAACACTGAGCCTCCAATCATCAGGCATACTTTCATCCGACCATATTCTGCTTATGAGCTGGTGCATGCAAGCGTGCAGCTAATCGCCTCCGGTCTTAAACAACTCGGCAGGCAGGCCATCAGCACCTGCAGCTTTGTTCTTCTTCAGCCTTAAAATGGCCGTTTCAACCTCGTCATAGTTGGCTGTTGGAACATCAACACCATCATCTGTTATTGGGGTTATCGGGCAATCTCCTCCACTGGCCAATCCAATCTCATCTTGTTCGTAGCATCGCCATTCAGTAACGGAGAGAAATGTTCCCTCCATAGGCTCAGTACACTCTGGACATCTGTAACCAGATTCCAATTTCCATCACGACAAGAAGAGGCTCCGGGATTTAAACCGCCACTCAGGCGCTTGATCTTTTCAAAGAATTTTCGAGTCTCATTCTTGTCGGCACACATCTCTATCTCCTCGCACTCGCGTCTTCTTGCGCCTGAAAAGACGTCTCTCTGCACTCCTTTTCTCTCGGTACCGCTCCTTAACAGCTCGCGTTGCGCCAGCACGCAGGGTTTTTCTGTAGGCGGCGTCTGTGCAAAATGCATCTGCTGTCTCTGGTGATCGCAGCTTACTGACGTCGAGCTTTCTCTGTGTGGGACTTCTCTTGTTATTTGCGACACATAAACGTGTGCGCACCTTAGTTGCAACAAGGTAGTGATCCGAGTCGATGTTGGCACCACGGATCGATTTCACGTCCATCACACTGGAAGCATGCCTTCCGTCAATCACCACATGATCAATTTGGTTTCTTGTACGTTGATCTGGAGACAGCCATGTCGCTTTGTGGATGTCGAGATGCTGGAATCTGGTACCACCAATTACCATGTTTCGTGCTGCGGCGAAGTCGATCAGCCTCATTCCGTTATCGGAGGTGTTCTGGTGGAGGCTGAATTTTCCGACAGTTGGACCAAAGTTACCTTCCTTGCCCACCCTGGCATTAAAGTCGCCAAGCACGATTTTGATATCGTGGCGGGGGCAGCGGTCGTAAGCTTCTTCGAGGCGTTGGTAGAAGCTCTCCTTGGTCACATTGTCATTCTCATCCGTCGGAGCGTGGGCACATATAAGGCAGATGTTAAAGAATTTTGCCTTGATGCGGATTGTGGCCAGCCGTTCGGTCACAGGCGTGAACTGTGAGACAAGATGTCGTAGTCTCTTGCTGACTAAAAATCCACATCCTAATTCGTGCCTTTCAGCATGGCAACTGTAGTAGATGTCACAGGACGCTCTTTTGAAGCAGCTCTGTCCCGTCCATCGCATTTACTGGAGAGCGGTGATGTCAGCTCTGTATTTTTCGAGGACATCAACCAGCTGGATAGAGGCACCCTCCCTATAAAGGGACCGGACATTCCAGGTGCATATCCGTCCTTTATTCGTTTGCGGGGGTAGTCCGTTTCCGAGGCATTTTTATATCATTCACTGGGCAAGTTTTTTTTATGTGGTGGGTCCCAAACCCAACGCACAACCTCTAACCGAGGAGATTTTCGACACTCACTTCAGCCGCCTCCCAGCGGGTGCCAGGAAGACGTTGCCCGGTGGTCGCCACATGGAGGGCCCCCATTAATAAGAATGAAGACGCCATCACATAGTAAGCAGAGCAAGCTACATGATTACCCCTCATTAACAAATAAAGGTATCATCACATAGCGCTCAAATCAAACTATATGACAGCCAGTGAGTTGACTTGCGATGAGTTCAACAAGGATTGCGCTAGCCCCACCCGGTTGAGGCAATTAGACACGTTACCTCGTGAAAACACCACCAAACCACCAGTCATAGATAATGGTACAAATTTTACATCAAAATTGTTCTCAGATACATGCAACAATACAGTACATACTACCACCAACATCACCGACATGCCAACAAATCTAAAAACCAAAAGAACACCATTGTACAACGCAGAAGACCAAAATAAGTTATTAAAATATGAAATACAGATGTCCCACGAACTAATTAAGGAAAATAAGGAAAAGGCAAAGGATAACGCCAAGAGACTGTACGACAAGAACATACACCCGATAAGTTTTGAAGTAGGAGAAAAGGTTGTATTAAAAAATCAAACGAGGAAAAACAAATTTATTCCCATTTGGACTGGACCCTACGACACAGTAAACATAAACAGTCCAGTTGTCTACGTCAGAACACGTGTGTCGCGCACTGCCCGTATAAAGTTTGCATGGGTTAGCAACCATAGTGTAAGTGTCTCTTTTCTCCTGCTATTTTTCGTTCTGATTCTCTTTTTCTCTCTCTTTCGTACGCTTTTCTCTTTTACTTTTTATATCTTCACTTTCTATTTATATTACCTGGTTTTAATGGTTGATATAAACTCCCTATTAAAAAGAGAAGCGCGTTTCAATAAATATTAAGTTAAAAATTAAAAACAAAATAAAAAAAAACTGATTTCCCGAGTAGTGCGCGACTTTCTTACCGTAACTTTCTGAAATTATTATAATATAACTTTCATAAATATCAATTGATATCTAGTGGAAAATATTTAATTTATGCAAGAGTGGAAAAAGAGGTGTCTGTGTTTTTCTTTTCACTACACAATCATCACCACCTATATCGCCAAAACGACTTGTAGGCAAGTGCACCACATCGCAGCAAGCCCAACGTCATTCCCGCTCGCTCCACGGTGAAACACCCGTAACAACGACTATACAAATCGGACGAGAATGGAAAAACTACCGCAATAATTTAATAAAAACTTTCCACCAAAATTAGATTAATATTAAATTCGATTATCCAAAACTCTACAAAATCTACAAAACCTACAATGACATAATACCGAGTATGCATAAAAGCATGAAAACGAAATGTACAAAACAAATATACACGAGAATTAAATTTTCAGACTAAACAAACTACTACAAAAATGCAAAAAAAAATTCCGTACAAAAAAAAAATAATAATAATAAAATTAATAGCATGTTGACCATATTAAACTTAACAAAATGCATAACAATGCAGCATCTGTACAAAAACGTGAAAACGACACTCAAAATAATAAGGCATATACTCGTAGATATACAAGAATCAAATTACATGCAAAATGTACATAACACAAGCAAATGCACAACTATGAAAATTTTTGTTTTGGACAGAAAGTATAAAATTCCAAAACATAATAATTAAAATAATTCCAACAGTTTTTCGAAGTGATTAAGACAAATATAAAGAGACAATAAGGGTCATAGCAAAGAAGAACTAAAATATTTAGATATGAAACAAAAAAAGTTATGGAATTAATGTACAAATTTAAAAAATTTTGTAAATTTGAAAGAAGTAGGCGCAGTAGGTGGTCTGGTGGTGTTTTCGCAAGGTAACGTGTCTAATTGCCTCAACCGGGTGGGGCTAGCGCAATCCTTGTTGAACTCATCGCAAGTCAACTCACTGTCATGTAGTTTGATCTGAGCGCTATGTGATGATACCTTTATTTGTTAATGAGGGGTAGTCATATGACTACCCCTTGCTCTTGCTCTGCTTACTCTTTGATGGCGCTTTCATTATTATTAATGGGGGCCCTCCATGTGGCGACCACCGGGCAACGTCTTCCTGGCACCCGCTGGGAGGCGGCTGAAGTGAGTGTCGAAAATCTCCTCGGTTAGAGGTTGTGCGTTGGGTTTGGGACCCGCCACATAAAAAAACCCCCCCAATGAAAAAAACAAATATGCCTCGGATAAGGACTACCGATTTTGTTGATGACCCCCGCAAACGAAAAAAGGACAACGATTTACGGATATGCACCTGGAATGTCCGATCCCTTTATAGGGAGGGTGCCTCTATCCAGCTGGTTGATGTCCTCGAAAAATACAGAGCTGACATTACCGCTCTCCAGGAAATGCGATGGACAGGACAGGGCTGCTCCAAAAGAGCGTCCTGTGACATCTACTACAGTTGCCATGCTGAAAGGCACGAATTAGGATGTGGATTTTTGGTCAGCAAGAGACTACGACATCTTGTCTCACAGTTCACGCCTGTGAACGAACGGCTGGCCACAATCCACATCAAGGCAAAATTTTTCAACATCAGCCTTATATGTGCCCACGCTCCGACAGATGAGAAGGACAATGTGACCAAGGAGAGCTTCTTTCAGCGCCTCGAAGAAGCTTATGACCGCTGCCCCCGCCACGATATCAAAATCGTGCTTGGCGACTTTAATGCCAGGGAGGGCAAGGAAGGTACCTTTGGTCCAACTGTCGGAAAATTCAGCCTCCACCAGAACACCTCCGATAACGGAATGAGGCTGATCGACTTCGCCGCAGCAAGAAACATGGTAATTGGTGGTACCAGATTCCAGCATCTCGACATCCACAAAGCGACATGGCTGTCTCCAGATCAACGTACAAGAAACTAAATTGATCATGTGGTGATTGACGGAAGGCATGCTTCCAGTGTGATGGACGTGAAATCGATCCGTGGTGCCAACATCGACTCGGAGCACTACCTTGTTGCAGCTAAGGTGCGCACACGCCTATGTGTCGCAAATAACAAGAGAAGTCCCACACAGAGAAAGCTCGACGACAGTAAGCTGCGATCACCAGAGACAGCAGATGCATTTTCCACTCGACTATCGGATCTGCTTATGCAGAACACTCCCCCACTTGATGATACATGCGCACCATTTAAGGCTGAAGAAGAACAAAGCTGCAGGTGCTGATGGCCTGCCTGCCGAGTTGTTTAAGACCGGAGGCGATGAGCTGCTCACCCGCATGCACCAGCTCATAAGCAGAATAGGGTCGGATTAAAGCATGCCTGATGATTGGAGGCTCAGTGTTCTCTGTCCTGTACATAAAAAAGGAGACCCCACAATTTGCGCCAACTACCGTGGAATAAGTCTCCTGAGCATCGCATACAAGGTTCTATCGAGCGTACTGTGTGAAAGGTTGAAGCCTATGCTCAACAACCTGATTGGACCTTATCAGTGTGGCTTCAGACCTGGTAAATCCACCATCGACCAGATTTTCACACTGCGCCAAATCCTGGAGAAGACCTAAGAAAAACAGATCGACACACACCACCTATTTGTTGATTATAAAGCCGCTTTCGACAGTCCGGTAAGGGATTACCTCTACGCAACAATGTCGGAGTTCGGTATTCCTGTAAAGCTCATTCGACTTTGTAGAATGACACTGCATAACTCCCGTTGTGCAGTGAAAATTGGGAAGGACCTCTCCGCACCGTTCAATACCGAACGGGGTTTCAGACAAGGTGATTCGTTATCATGCGACTTCTTCAATCTTATTATGGAGAAAATAGTACGACATAATGGCACTATCTTCAACAAAAGTGTCATGCTGTTAGCGTATGCCGACGATATTGACATAATCGGCATGAACAGTCAGTGCAGCATTCTCAGAGTAGGAAAGAGAGTCGCGTCGGATGGGTCTCACGGTGAACGAGGGCAAGACGAAGTATCTAGTGTCAACAAACAAAGAGTCCCGGCGTCTTGGACAGCACGTCACTGTTGACAACTACGCTTTTGAAGTAGTAAGGGACTTTGTCTATCTTGGAACCAGCATTAACAGCAGTAATGACGTCAGCTTGGAGATCATTTTTTTTTTTTTTTTTTTTTTTTTTTGTTAGCTTATTTTTTTTTATTGAATCTTTCTTAAATACTTAGAAACTAACAATAAGTATTCAAATCTTACAAACTAAATAAAACTATGTGATATCCCCTACGTTCCATCACAATTTGGTGAGTCGCGAGATGTAGCAATTTTACAGCATATTCAGTGTGTCTTTTCTTTTTAATCGACGATGCCCCTTGCTCAGCAACAATTGCCTAGCAAGAGGATTCGGATGATTGTGTAATTTTTGAATGTAGCTTCTGCAGTACATTGCAACTTCCTCAGAAATTGTGGATACATTTAAATCTCGATGGATGTTAACTTCCTCATATACCAAGGCGCGTTTACAATAATTCGCAGACACTTGGATTGTATTCGCTGCAATTTTTCGATATTAGAGGGAGATGCGGTGCCCCAAAACTGAATACCATAAGTCCAGATTGGTTTCAGGATTGCTTTATATAATAGCACTTTGTATTCAAGATTCAACTTTGATCTTTTGTGTAACAGCCACCATAACTGATTCATTTTAAGCTTGATCTGAGTTTTCTTTGCCTCTATGTGATTTTTCCATGTCAGCCTTCTGTCGAGGTGAATACCCAAGTACTTTGTTGAGGAACATTGTGGAACTGATTGGCCATTAATTTTAAGTGGGGGACATGTATCTAGCCTTAGCGTGAAGGTTACATGTACGCTCTTTGATTCATTGACTTTTATACGCCATTTTGCTAGCCAGATTTCGAGAGAATCGACATGAGTCTGCAGGAGTTTAGTAGCTTCTATGGGGTTAGAGCGAGAGCACAATATTGCCGTATCATCAGCAAAGGTCGATATGAATGTATAGTTATTGTTGGGCATATCTGAAGTGTATAAGAGATACAGTAAGGGACCCAAAACGCTTCCTTGAGGAACGCCAGCGTGAATATCCAATGGATTTGTTGTGTAATCCTTGTGATGTACGAGAAATTGTCTTTTCGTGAGGTAGCTACTAAGCAATGAGGAGACATTTGCAGGCAGTAATAGTTTGAGTTTGTAAATAAGGCCATCGTGCCATACTTTATCGAAAGCTTGAGTGATATCAAGAAAGACAGCTGAGCAATACTTTTTTTCTTCAAAAGTGTTCCTTATCAGAGTTACAATGCGGTGGACTTGTTCTATTGTGCCGTGCTGTTTTCTAAATCCAAACTGATGTTGAGGAATCAGTTGGTTGAGATTAATAAATGGAGTTATATTCATGACAAGTAGCTTTTCGAATACTTTAGAAAGTAGAGGCAGGAGGCTGATAGGTCTGTACGATGCAACTTTTGTAGGGTCTTTTCCTGGTTTTGCTATCATAATAATTTTTGAAGTTTTCCAGCATTTGGGATAGTGTTTAATACGAAGGATAGCATTGAAAATGTGCATCAAATGAATTACTGAAGCCGGAGGTAGCTCTTTTATCATTTTACCGGTAATTTTATCTGGACCAGGTGATTTTTTTGGGTTTAAATCTTTATAAATTGCTTTGAATATGTCCTTTTTTTTAATTTTGAGCGTTATTGAGCAAGGTTGAGAAGTTAATTTTGGTAATGAGGACTGTGAAGAAGGTGGATTGGGTGTAAACACACTTTTTAGGTGGTTTGCAAAAGCCAAACCCTTCTCACAGTTGCTTCTAGCCCAATTACCGTCACTCAAACGGATGGGGGAATCAGTGAGAATTGGCCGATTTGATTTTTTTGCTGATTTCCACAAAGAGTAGTCTGACGCTTCACCAGGTGTTAATTTCGCTATGTGCTCTTCTAACTCTTTGTTGTTTTTATTTTTCAAGGCTTGCTTTAACTTTCGAGTGCAGTGCTGTAGCTGTGTTTTCAGATTCGGTGATCTGAATTCTTGCCATTGTCTTCGGAGTCTTCTTTTCTGTCTTACTAGCAATTCAATGTCTGCTGGTGTGTATTGGCTATATTTTGATTGCTTGCATACCTTAGTGCAGGTGGCTGAGCTGAGAGCTAATGAGAGTAGCTGGTTGAATTTTTCGAGTGCTGAGTCTACATCGTGTCCATTTCTTAATACAGTACTTAGAGGAAGATGGGAATTTATATATTTCTTGAATTTTAACCAGTCTATTTTCTTTCTAACGCAATTGCCTTGGGGGCTTGGTGATTTTATAGATATTACCGTGGGTGAGTGGTCAGATGATAGATCATAATTACACTCTGTGGAGATATTTTCCATCTGCAAACCTTTGGCGACTCCAAAGTCTATGAGATCGGGTATTTTCCTCTTGTCCGTCGGCCAATATGTCGGTTGACCATTCGAAATAACATCGTAGCCATGGTTAGTGATGATTGAACATAGTCTTCTGCCTTTTGGAGTTATTAAGCGGGAGCCCCAGTGAGTGTGTTTGGCGTTGAAATCGCCAGCAACCAAGAATTTGCTACCAAGAGTTGAGAAAAATTCTTTATATTGCTGTTCGGTAATACTGTATCTTGGGGGACAGTATATCGCAGATATTACTAGCTTAGAGATGTATTCTTCCAGACATATAGATGTTGCTTGCAAGTAGACGCTACTGAAATCTTCGAGAACATGATGTTTTATTCTGCTTTTTATCAATATGGCAGTTCCACCGCGTGCCTTACCATGCGGATGGTTTGTAGTGTACAGTTTGTAATATGGTATTTGGTAGCAATTTTTGTCAGTGAAATGGGTCTCAGATATCATCATTATGTCGATCTGGTTGGATTCAAGGAATTGAATTAGCTCCAAACGGTGCTGGCTTAAGCCGTTGGCGTTCCAGTGGCATATCTTGAGACAACTCATGGTCTGGATAGCAATGTTTGGAGTAACATCGATTGATTTTTCATCATTTCTTGCATCATTGTTTGCATTGAGTTCATGAATTGGTTCATATTCTGAATTAATGTTTGAAGCAAATGTTCAAGAGTACTTGGCTGTTGGGTTGGCAGTGAGTGTTTCTGCTCATTATTTACGTTACTTTGTTGGTGTAGGTTTTGTTTTAACTTGGAGATCATGCGTAGGATAACTCTTGCTAACAGGTGTTACTTTGGGCTGAGTAAGCAATTGTGAAGTCGAGCGCTCTCTCGAAGAACGAAAACTACACTCTACAAGTATCTCATCATGCCTGTCCTAACATATGGCGCTGAAGCCTGAACAATTTCCACCTCCGATGAGCGAATGCTTGGAGTTTTCGAGAGAAAAGTCCTACGCAAGATCTTTGGACCTATTTGCGTTGGTGGCGAGTACCGAATATGGTACAACCATGAGCTGTACGAGCTGTATGCCGATATTGACATAGTAATGCGCATCAAAATCCAGCGGCTGCGCTGGCTAGGTGATGTCGAGCGAATGGAAGAACACGCTCCAGCTAAGAAGGTGTTATATTAGGAGCCCGCTAGAAGACGGCGCAGAAGAGGAAGACCAAACCTCCGGTGGAAAGACCAAGTACTGGAGAACCTGACGGCGCATGGAATTTCTAACTGGCGCCAGCTAGCGAAGAACAGAGATGGCTGGCGAAGCATGTTATTTTCGGCCTAAATCGATATTCGGTTGTTATGGCCACATAAGAAGAAGAAGAAGGCACAATGTTCATGCGTATAAAGACATCTGTTGAATTGTAATTCGGTGTGTTGATACTCATTCGCACTGGGCGGGATAAATATAGAGGATGCATCCAAAAATAATACAATATTTTAAGGAAATTACAACTAGAGGGTAAGAAATATACAGGAAATACAGTATAGTAAGAACACGTTAGGATTTATCTGAAGGAATATAAAAAATAGGCAATAGGTTAGCTAGGTTGAATACAAAACAAAAAATCAGATGAAATATACGATGAAACATATTTTATATGTTTTCATCAATGGATAATATTGAAAATCGTGATTGGTCATTGCAACTATGAAGAGATAATGCAACTATATTTTTGTACCAAACAACAATGCATTTTTAATACCTTGAAAAAAATTGAGTATAGATTATAAATAAATATTACGGAAAAATAATTTTTATATGGTATATGAGAATATATGTATATCTTAATGATAAAAATTAATTAATAAATAAGTGATATAGAAGATATAGTAGTTATAATATATATAGTAAATGTAAGTGATCTCTTATTGAAAAAGAATATAGTAATTCCCCTACAAACACAAGAGAGCAGCAGTATGTCCATGAGAATCCAATATCAACTCATACAGTGAAATTTCGAGAAATGTCAACGCAGCAACATTAACGGCATTAACAACAGTAACAACCAAAAAAAAGATGACAAAACTATCCTTGAGGCAGTAAAGAACAGTACAGCGAGTACCCATAACAAACTTACAAAACAGTAAAATTTACAGCCAATAACTTTGGCGTACCTAGCCAAAGCTACTAGGCAACCAAAGCTAGGTATTTCAGCTACTGTATTTATCAGTGACAATGGATTTTGATCCACATCAGAAGAAAATGATAAACAACAGAACCAAAATTACACATTCATTATTGCTCCCATCATTAAACACTTACACCAAGAGTTAGTTGTGCGGTACACACAAAACCCACTTTGAAAGCTATTGTTTATAACATTTTATAAAAAAAAAAATTTTTAATCAAATCATTGGTCGCATTAGACGCCAACATCAACCCACAAGCATACCAAACCAACTTTCACTCAAAACCGCAATAATAATCCAGATAACGCTTCCATGACTTAACGGCCAAAAGACCAACCTAATGTAAATAATCTCGCTCTCATTGCCGAAATAAAAACCGAACTTTGATAAAGAGGAAGTTACTGTTTTCATCACTAGACTTCAACAACAAAAAGTACCACCAAGCTATTAAAAAAGCTAAGTACAGCAGACAAAACACAATGTGTTGTGAATATATTATTGTATATTATATGTTGGTATGTGGGTAGAGCGATATGTGGATAGTATTAGAAGAATGGTATATAAGCTGCCAGCTTACTGAAGGCAGTCGCTTTTCAGTTGTGAGTCTTGATCTAAGTTGTGAAGTGTTAGCGTATAAACAATTGTAAAATACTGCGATCCTTACGAGGCCCTCCAGTATTAGTGTAAAAATGTTTAGTATAAAAGTGTAAAGTAATACCAGGAATAAAGTGAAGACCTAAAAGCGCAAGTATCGCATAATTAACTCTGTTTTATTTCAGCTAACCAGTGTCGTAGTCTCGAAGGATATTTAGGAGCTTAGGTTTAGGTGCGAATCGTGTACGTCGCGTTCTTGAGTCTAGCCGTTAGGTATTTAGTGAGTGTTGTGGAAAAATAGTACGCAACAGTACGAAACTCTACCTCCATTTTCACTAGTTCTTTAATATTGGGGAAAGTACTATGGGCTTTTAGGAAATTTGGCCGACGCACCTTGAAGTGAAGTGCTAATTACGTAGTTCGACGACTGTTGACAATTAGTACAGACAATTTGTATTTATTTTGTGAAAGTTATTCAACCACACAAATAATAAATATTATATGCTTTTGTATGTATTTAGTCATGGTTTGGGTGTGAACATTTTCGTCTTTTGTGTACATACAATATATACGTTAGAGCGGGTCAATTATTTTGCCCACAAATGGTATAGCAAAAATTGAATCTGCGAGTAATCCTAAGCAAATCGTCCAAGAAACCAAATGTCTAAAATTGACTTTCCGCATTTTGACAAGAAAATATTGCTACCCATAAAAATGTTTAGTTTTTAATTTTTATAAATAGCATGATGAAGAAAGGGAGATCTGAAAAAGAAGAAATGTTGGTATACCAAAATATTGGAAAAGTGTAGGTGTAAGTGTTTACGAAATATCATACATGGTTAGTGTAACTGGGATCAGAGGAGAAACATCTATCACTATATCAAGTTACTAAACAAACACATTTTTTAATTTATACAAAGTAGTTTTTTACTTACTTACTTATGTGGCCATTACAACCTAAAATCAATTTAGTCCGCTTCGCAAGCCAGCTCTTTCCTTCGCTAGTTGGCGCCAGTTAGAAATTCCATGCGCTGACAAGTTCTTCAGTACTTAGCCGGGGCGTGTTCTTCTTAGCCTAGCCAGCCAAGCCGATGTATTTTAAAGCGCTTTACTATGTCGGTGCCGGCATACAGCTCTTACCTTATTCAATACTCGCCACCAACGCAAATAGGTCCAAATATCTTGCGTAGGACTTTTCTCTAAAAAACTCTGATCATTCTCTCATTTGACGACGAAATTGTACATGCTTCGGCGCCATATGTAAGGACAGGCATGATAAAAGGCTTGTAGAGTGTGGTTTTCGTTGCTCGAGAGTGGGCCCCACTTCTCAATTGCTTACTTAGCCCAAAGTAGCACCTGTTAGCAAAAATGATCCTTGGCAATATCTCCAGGCTGACCTCATTACTGGTGTTAGTACTGGTTCCAAGATAGGTAAAGCACTTAAGTACTTCAAAAGCGTAGTTATCAACAGTGACAAAATAGTTGATGTTTTCTTAATTTTTGCATATGATCTGTACGTTTTAAAAATCTGGAAAAACTATATTTAATAGACCAATGAGCATGACTTCATGACTAAGAAGTGTTGTGAGGAATGTAGGTAGGTAGGTAGAATGGCTGCGACCCTGGTCGCTCAAGTAGCAAACAAAATGCCGTTTTAAGCCATAAAACTCGCCATTACCAATCAATTGAACGCTAATCAAAAAAATTGTTGTTGGTTTCAATACAAAATGAAAAATGAACTCCAAAAATGAACATAAGCATGTCAATCATTTCTCATTGCTGTTTTCGACACCAATCAACCAATTTCATTAGTATTGCAACTATGCACTTTTATATAGAGAAAAAGAAAATGTGAGAAAAAATATTTCTAAATAATGCTTTACGGTTATTGCGTACATAAATGTTTACTATGTTGACAACTGCGAAGGATGATTAAATATTAAACATTATTTATATAAATTCCCTTTAAGGAAAGCTATAGCGTTTGTTTTATATTCTGAGTATGTATTGATTGAGAAAACTTTCTCGTTAAGCAAAGAAATTCATAACTTTAAATTTATTATTTTATTTAGAAATTGTGTTTTCGTGCAGCAGAGCTCTCACTGAAGAACTTATTACTCTGCAGCAAATTATTGAACGCTCGTGGGATACAAGAACTCCAAGTTATTCTAATCAGGAAAAACGGGAACAGGCCCTAGATGCTATGCAACAGCAACTGTCCCAAATTGCTAGCGATATAGGAAAACATGATATCCTGGCAAAATTTCATCCTTTGAAGCCAATATAGGAAGGAGTTGACAACTATTGACACCAGCACTGCCAGTTGTTGATCTGGTGGTATTGCATTTCCAACTGGCTTTTCACTTTTTTATATCCTTTTCAATAAGCCGCAGGATGTTCTGGAATTTCATAATGTTGTACTTTCTTTGTCGTTTGTACTTTGTTTTTTTTTTTTGCCATTTTTAATCCCACTTGAATTTTTTCTTTTTTGTCTATGTTTCGATGACATGTTTTTCTATTAACTCAATTATTTTTCCCAGTAAACTTCTATGATTATCGTTCCAAAAAGAAACATTCTCAGCATATATGGTACTTGTTTTTATCAAATCATTCAGCGCGATATCCGTTATGAAATCAATTGAAATTTAATGCAGCACAATTATTTTGATAACTTTTAGAACAGAAGCCACTGTGTCATAGTCAAAATTAAGTTCCAACATAAATTTTGCGTCGGCTTTTTGACAGATTATGTTAATGAAATTTTGTCAAAAAGGTCAATACTATTTTTAAGTTCGAACTCATTTACTATTTTTATTTCGACTAATAAAGACCTAAATTTGTTTTCTTAATATTTGATAAATTCATCTTACTTTCCAAGCGGAAACTTGTTTTTCGGCAAACTCTTGTTCGAAAATAAAAGACACAAACTATGCACTCTTTTCTCTTCCCTTATCGACGAATTCAAGTTTGTGAAAGCACATGTGTTTGTGTGAAAAACAAAAGTAAAAACATACAGCAACTGCATCATACGAATGTATAAAATATTACACCTTTCTCTCAGTAATCATGTGTAACCTCACAACAATCTAAATTGATGGAACGGTAAATGAACGCCATAATTGGCGTTCAATTGCTTGGTAATATAACCATGGGAGTTGCTAATAAATTTTAGGATATGGGAGATGTCTATTTTAGATAAATGTCCTAGGTTATCAAGAAGGGACTTTTTAAGGATGATAGTAGGTTTCTGTCTAAGGCCGGGCATTTACACAAGAAATGCTCCACCGTCTTCTTAGCAGCTATGTCGTTACAGCTTCTGCAATGATCGTTACGCGGAATACCCATTTTCTCTGCATGTGTACCAATGGCCCAATGGCCTGTGCAGGCTGCTATAAATTTATATATGACGGCTCTAGATCTACTCAGAAGGCTCCTTGCCTTCTTCTCATTGTAGTTAGGCCAAGTGACTTTTGAAATTGCGCAGGGTGTGATGCTTGACCATTTCCGCTGCGCTTTATTAAGGTAGTATTTTTGAATACCCACATCAGCATCGGTAGTTTGTTCATTGTCTGTGGATGAACCCCTAAAGGCTAGCTCATCAGCATTTTCGTTATTTAAAATTAAAATTTGTTTACATGCCCCGACCAATAAGTGTGCTGCTAGCACCTTTCCAGTTATGTTTCTCTGCTGGAACAATTCGGTTGCTTGCAGAATCGCGTATACTTCCGCCTGGAATACACTGCAATGTGATGGAAGTTTTACGGACGATGTTATTTTTAGGGAGTCCGACTAGATTCCTGCTCTAACTCCAGAGTCCATTTTGGAACCACCAGTGAAAATTTGTGAATCCCTACCAGCCAAGATCTCACCTTTCTTAGACTCATTCCTAATTAAAAATAGAGCCTTAATGCCGCTCTCAAAAGCTATTGTAAACTATATCTATAGGTACATGTCTAAGGATGCTACTATGTCATTGTCGAGTACTCTTCCGACATCCAGATTCTCTGAGCACGCATGCAGTTTTCGAAGATATTAATTACAAAAATAATATACTGAAAAATTGTATTACAAAGATTCCGTTTTTATTATTATTATTATTTTTTTTTTATTATAATTAGCATTGTTTTGCATATTGTAACGAGTATAGATGGTTGGCTACTCATCACTATTGTGACTGACACTAATATTGGCAGCATCGAAACAAGCGTCAGCAAAAAGAAATAGACGATAACCAGAACACGCCAACGAGAAAGAAAGAGATGAATCTCGACTACGATAAAGGAAGATTCTGGAGTGTTGCCAACAGAGTATAAATAGAGTCAGTGTTGACAAATGCGAATCAATCGAATCCCGAACGTGATTTCGCAAATATCTATACAGTATCAGAGCAAAATTTGCAAGTACATTAAAAGAGTTATTAGCTGCATTCTTTTGTAACCGAGTTGCAAAACAATATAAATACACATATAACAACCCTTTTACTTGAATAAAATTTCATTTTAGTTACTTAGCAACGCTGGTGGTGTATATGGTTGTTCGTGAAATTTATAAACGAAATAAAAACAAAAAAGAAATAATTCTGCGGAATCTGAGGTAAATATATTTGATAATTTAAAAAAAAAATTTTTTTTGCACTTGCTTTATTTTGCTTATTATTGTTTATATTTACAATAATTTGACGTGTTGTTGAAAATTCCCAAGCACATTCCAGTAGTCTATTCACAATAGTGCAGTTTTTTGCTTTCCAACACTATAACTCAGGTCGATTAAAATATAAGCAACTTCAAGTGAACTCGGTTAAAATAGACGAACTCGCTTATTTTTGTTATTGCTTTGCATGCAGATCGGCAAATAAGTCAGTGTTCTTTCCCAACTCCCGTGCAAAAAAATGCGGCTATTGTAAATAGTTGATTGTAAACAGAGATGATAAAATAAATTGTTGCTTTGTATAGTTGTACAAACTAAGTGTTGCAATTATTATTAACAGAATCCAGTGATCGAACAAGGTTAATTCAAATAGAATTAAACACTCACAGAATAAAAACCGAACAATATAAAACGCTCGTTGTAGCATACATTTGTATCATACGTTATTATTCGTATTTTTAAAATCTACGTGACTGTTATCGATTACTTATTGATAGACATAGCGCTCACTGAATTGATCTCAATATGATTGTTAATTTCGAAGCGATTTATTTGCAATGTATTAAAAAGCTAAATTACTTGGTTTGCACATGAGTTACGTATAAAATTACAATAGCGGGAATAATATACATATATCGAGAATATTTGAATTATTTTTAATGTTCGTATATTTTTTGAAGGATAAAATGCATGCAAGAGGACTTTTTTATATTTAAAAACCATAATATGTTGCATTCATGCTTTTTCTTTGCGTTTTAACCTAAAACGATCTATAATCGAACCAAAACCACAATTTATGAGCTTAAACAAAAAGCAATTAAAAATAAAATAACTTTAAAATAATCAACAAAAATGAAGCAATTATTACTTCATCAAATTAAACTAATACAATTTAAAAATTCCCTACATTTGAAATAAAGCATAAATCATACAAAGTATAGAAACAACAACCAGATAAGTCATTTAGCTCTATTCATCAATGTGTGAGGAATGACTTCGAGTTCGTTGCCTTCTCACAGCACGAAATACATTCGACGTACCACCCACACTAGTCACACCACGTAGACCAGTATTTTGAAAATACATAAGCAAATAATGTTCTCCATTCTTCATATCAATGTCATCGCAAAAATCAATACGTATTGTCTCTTCATTCGCCTCTTGATGACGACGCAAACGCTGACGATTGCGATGATGGTGTGAGGCCCGGTGGCTGGTCGGTGGTCCATCAGAGAACGGATCCACTGGTGTTTCCGGTGATGGTGGTGTCTCTGCCTGATTGACATACTCGTAGGCAACATAATCACGTAGACTATCATAATCGACTGGGTACAAACCAATCCAATCGTGATCACGTTCTTCAAAGTCGAGTGGTTTCGTATACTGCACCGTGTATTCATCATTGATGGGCCATTCTCCAATATTAAGGAATGCCACACATGGTGTACGGTAATTCGGATAGAGTTTTATCGTGAAGTCACTTGTAACCGGTTTATGATCACTAATATTATAGCCAGGATGAGATTTGTAAGAGCACTGTTCAACAGCTAGCGGCATATTCGGTTGACGATTTAGCGGCTGCACCGCATACATTATACGATCCGTCCAAGCGGGACGACGTTTCAGATTATAATCGGATGTACCTTCGATAAATTTGAATGTCGGCGGAAAAGCAGGCATTCGTTCATGCATCAATTGGAATGCAACTTGTAATTGCTCACGCACCTGCACCAATTGATCACGTTTTAGTAGCTCTGACAACATATCATCTTTTAGCGCAGCATCGCGTACCTCCGCAGGCGTGTCTTCACCTTGTAGACGAAAATTTAGATCTCCAAACCAGAAAATATATTCATGATCGAAGATTTCACGATAACGTGGTACATGATAATGATGATTCTCAATAATTTGTTTATAATCCTCAATGCGTTCGTCCAAATGATTATCGTGTGCGGCCAAATGTGCCACAACAAACGCCAAACCGCAACCGTACATATTAAAACGTATACTGACCGCTCCCTTATTGCCCCACATACCACCAAAGCCAGTACGCGTAAATTCTGCTTCGATATCGCGCAAATGTGGCACATGTTCACGTCGCATAAACATCGAAATGAGAAGACCTTGCATTTGCTCCGACTTGATATGGACATAATCATGCTCACGAAGTAATGCCTTAATTTTATGCGTCCATGGATCCGACTTGAATAGACCGAGTACTTGCTGCTGTGGATGTGAATTCACCTCTTGCAAGCCGATCGCATATATATCAGGCAACATATGATGCGGTGGTAATCCGAGTAAATTACGCAATGATATATTATCTGGAAAACGACTACCCACATTCCATGTCACCACATACACTGTATAGGTGGCCAATTGCTGTACGTTTAATTTCTCCTTCTCGGTTGATGTATCAGCTGCCTCTGCCTCTATGAGTGCTGCTGTTGCACTTGTCGTAACATTCATTTTTCGCAATCGAAATAAGCAAATTTCTTATAATTGAACAATTAAGCTAGTCTATTAAAATTTACGCGCAAATGCTATATTACAATACCAATATTGTAGCAGACAACGCACACTTTTGCTTAGGTATTGATTTCTTTTTTGTATTATTATATCATTCGTAATTATAGCATTGAAACATGTATGAAGTAATCGTGATACATGAAGTAATTCAAAGCTGGCGGAATAATAATTAGTAGTCGCCAACCTCCAATTAGATTCATATAAAGCCTCAAGTGTCAGAATCAGGTGTTTTTGTTTATCTTATATTCAAGCACGTGTGATTAACAGGTGGGAATGAATCATCGTACAATTAGAAGATAATATTAATTGATCAGTTATGTTGCTTCTTTTATGAATGTTATTTTATAGTTTGCTTCTTTTACGAATGTTATTTTATAGTTTGCTTCTTTATTTGTATTTTTCAAAATCTTTTTAATGCATTTGGAAGTAACGACTAGCATGAATCTATTTTCTATTTTTCATATGTGTTATAGACACAAACAATCGCTTGTGTCAAAAATAAGTGGATAGTCTAAAAAAATACATTAAAAATTTAGTTCAATTTAAATTTTTCAGATCCTAGCGACTTTCATTAGGCGGCTGTTATGTTGAGGATCATATGATTGCCAATCATGACAATATTACTCTATTTATTTTGTGAGCGATTGCTGCTCAAATAATGTATGTTATGTTCACGGGTTTTCAAATCTAATCAAAGAGACGCTTCTTCACCTTCAATTACTTTCTAGTACTTATTTTCATTTGAATATTCTCTACGTCGTTTGTGCATTTGTATTTGGAAAATAATATGTGTTTGAAAATTCTTTAACCTTGTAATGAATATCCAATAAAGTGGATATGTTATTTGAGTTGCAAAAAATAAATCGATCTCGCAAAACCAGATCATGTGCGGTCTAATCACATCTAATCACATCGAATAAAATTTTTTAAATTGTTTTACCAACTCGTATAAATCTCGTCATAAAAATATATAAAATAGAAGAAGTAAAGGCTAAAACATTTCTATTAAGAAGTGTAAATTAAATGTAAGTTGTTTTTGTTTTAAAACCAGACTAAAACGTCTTTATAAAAAACATCTTATATTTATTTTAGAAAAGACGATAAAATAATAGGCTCCAAATAAATAAAAAATAAAGTAACGTGCATTGTGTTGCTAACATGCATTTTCGATACTTTTTTCTGTTAAAGTATCAAATGTTGCTCCTAAAAGGCTCAAATGGCCAAAAACAAGTCACAAGGCAACTCTTGCTCTTGTGATTTGGTGTCAATAACGAAATCTCCTGTGATATTTTTGGTCAGCTCTTACGCTTTTGCTCTCGCTCTCAATTCTTCATTTTACATTGAAAACAAAAACAACGCGCGACGTGATTGTTACCGAGATCGTCAATATAAAAGCCGCCCAACAAAACAGCTGCCTTATTCCGTGGTTATAAAAGCAATCAATTGAACGCCAATCATGGCGTTCATTTTCTTTTCACCAATTTATATTATTGGGAGGTTACACATGATAGCTGAGACAGAGGTGTAATTTTTATACATTCGTATGATGCAGTTGCTGTATGTTTTTACTTTATTTTTCACACAAACACATGTGCTTTCACAAACTTGAATTCGTAAATAAGGGAAGAGAAAAGAGTGCATAGTTTGTGTCTTTTGTCTTCGAACAAGAGTTTGCCGAAAAACAAGTTTCCGCTTGGAAAGTCAGATGAATTTATCAAATATTAAGAAAACAAATTTAGGTCTTTATTAGTCGAAATAAAAATAGTAAATGAGTTCGAACTTAAAAATAGTATTGACCTTTTTGACAAAATTTCATTAACATAATCTGTCAAAAAGCCGACGCAAAATTTATGTTGGAACTTAATTTTGACTATGACACAGTGGCTTCTGTTTTAAAAGTTATCAAAATAATTGTGCTGCATTAAATTTCAATTTATTTCATAATGGATACCGCGTTGAATGAATTGATTAAAATAGCAACCATATATGCTGTGTGTTTTTGGAACGATAAAAATAGAAGTTTACTGGGAAAAATAATTGAGTTAATAGAAAAAATATCATCGGAAAATAAGAAAATGATCAAGTGGGATAAAAGAATTGCACAAAAAACGAAGTACAAACGGCTCTTTCACATTCCCGACAAAGGAATTACAACATAACGATGACCGATGCGAAATTCCAGAACATCCTGCGGCTTATTGAAACGCCAGTTGAAAATACAATACCACCAGATCAACAACTGACAGTGCTGGTGTCAATAGCTGTCAACTCTTTCCTATATTGGCTTTAAAGGACTCAATTTTTGCCGGGTATTTGTTTTGCTATACCCCTAGCGATTTTAGTCATTGCTATTGAATATTTATCTAGGGCCTGCTCCCGTTTTTCCCGACTAGAAAAACTTGAATTTTTTGTATCCCACAAACATTCATTAAATTGCAGTAGAGTAATAACTTCTTCAATGAGAGGTCTGCTCCACGAAAACACCATTTTTAAATAAAATAATAAATTTAAAGTTATGAATTTCTTTGCTTAACAATAAAATTCTCTCAACCAATACATACTCAAAATATAAAACAAATGCGAATAGTTTTCTTTAAAGGGAATTTAATTATTGTTTAAAATTTAATAAACCTTAGTTGTCAACATAATAAACATGTATGTAGGCAATACCCGTAAAGCAATATTACATTTAAAAAAAATATTTTTCCTCAAATTTTCTTTTTCTCTATATAAAATTGCATAGTTGCAACACTGATGAAATTAGTTGATTGGTGTCGAAAACAGCAATGAGAAATGATTGACATGCATATATTCATTTTTGGAGTTCATTTTCCATTTTGTATTGAATGAAACAACAATTTTTTTTACTGGCGTTCAATTGATAGGTAATATATCCACAGTATTACAGTTTAATAATCTGATTTGTCACACTTGTTCGTGTGAGAACAATGGGTATGAATGAGTTCAGTGATAATATTTTATTTTATATATATATTTCAAATATGTAGTTAGTTTAGTCAAACTAAAAAGAAAAAAAATACTAAAGAACGAAAAGAGACTCTCCAGCTCGTTTTCGTTTTCTCTAAATATTTTGCCACACGCATTCTATTCGTGAGCTCTCCAGCTATTGTTGTTATTGCTTTACTCTCTGGCTATTTTTGGATATTTGTCAGCATCATTACAATTGCAATTATTATTGACAGAATCCAATGAACATGGTTGATTCGAATAGAATTAAACGATCACAAAATAAATACGTAACAATATACTTGCAATGAAACAATAAATTTGACGGAATAATAAAATAAATTGCCAAATAAACACAAACAGCTATAACTTTAACTGTTTTATGTCATATTTCACTAAAATTCTCTAATTATAAAAAAAACTACTAAACGCTTGGTACTATTATTTAGAGACTATTTTGGTACCCTTGTAATTCAAAACACACCATTAATAGTGAATGGAAATTAATTTCACCATACATTTGACATTCCATTCAAGTTATTATTTGTTTACTTGGATTTCGGTAAGTATGCAAATTTTTTTATTAAACAACAAAAATGTAATAATAGCTGCATTCTTTTGCACGGGAGTTGCAAAAGAACACTGATTTATTTGGCGAACTGCATGCAAAGCAACAACAAAAATAAGCGACTTCGTCTATTTTAACCTAGTTCAATTGTGTTGGAAAGTAAAAAAACAGCACTATTATGAATAGACTACTGGAATGTGCTTGGGAAATTTCAACAACATGTCAAATTATTGTAAATATAAAGAAAAATAAGCAAAATAAAGCAAGTGCAAACAAAAATTGATTTTAAATAAATGAATATATTTACCACAGATTCCGCAGAATTGTTTCTTTTTTGTTTTTATTTCGTTTATAAATTTCACGAACAATCATATATTCCACCAGCGTTGCTAAGTAACTAAGGGGAAATTATATTCAAGTAAAAGGGAAGTTATATGCGATAACTCGATTACAAAAGAATGCAGCTAATATATTTGTATTACAGATTTTTAAGCTCATTTGTGTAATTCAGTACAATTCCAGGCCCTATGACTGGATTGATTGCTGTGAAAAATAATTGCGTTAATAGAAAAAGTATCATCGAATAATCGGCAAAAGAGAAAACGATCAAGTGGGCTAAAAAAAATGTCGAAAAAAATTACGAAGTACAAACATAACGACTTCTGAGCCTTCAAAAATTACATAAGGATGACCGATGCGAAATTAAAGAACATCCTGCGGCTCATTAAAAAGGACATAAAAAAGTGAAACACCAGTTGGAAATGCAATACTGTGTCAATAGCTGTCAACTCTTTCCTATATTGGCTTCAAAGGACTGAAATTTTGCCGGATATCATGTTCTCCTATATAGCTAGCAATTTTGGACAATTGCTATTGCATAGCATCTAGGGCCTTTTTCGTTTTTCCTTATTAGAATAGCTTGGAGTTCTTGTATCCTACAAGCGTTCATTAATTTGCTGCAGAGTAATAAAATCCTCAGTGAGAGGTCTACTGCACGAAAACACCATTTCTAAATAAAATAATAAGTTTAAAGTTATGAATGTCATTGCTTAACGAGAATATTATCTCAATCAGTACATACTCAGAATATACATATTGTAACGAGTATCGATAGTTGATTACTCATCACTATTGTGACTGACTCTATTGGCAGCATCGAAACGAATGTCAACAAAAAGAAATAAGCGATAACCAGAACAAGCCAACGAGAAAGGAAGAGAAGAATCTCGATAAAGGAAGATTCTGGGGTGTTGCCAACAGAGTATAAATAGAGCCAGTGTTGAGAATTATCAATCAATCTAATTCCGAACGTGATTGCGAAAACATTTATACAGAGGCAAAAGTTGCAAGTACATTTAAGTGTTATAGTAAATAGTTGATTGTAAACAGTGTTGATTGTAAATAGAGATTATTAAATAAATTGTTGCTGTATATAGTTGTATAAAATAAGTGTTGCAGTTATCATTAACAGAATCCAGTGATCGAACAAGGTAATCGAACAACACTGGCTCTATTTATACTCTGTTGGCAACACCCCAGAATCTTCCTTTATCGAGATTCTTCTCTTCCTTTCTCGTTGGCTTGTTCTGGTTATCGCTCATTTCTTTTTGTTGACATTCGTTTCGATGCTGCCAATAGTGTCAGTCACAATAGTGATGAGTAATCAACTATCGATACTCGTTACAATATGTATATTGTATCGATAGTTGGTTAAAAAATAAAATAAATATGTGGCACTTAAAGCCCCAAAGGGCTCATTGGCCGAGCTTCTCTTCCATTACTGTTGTGCGTCTTAAATTTTGGACAGTATTAGAATGGACCTACTTATTTTAGCCGGTTCCGAACGGCAGAACACTTGTGACATCACTTTTTCTGAGCTTTGTCACAGAGTTCTTTTTAGAAGCTTTTTCATGGCAAGTTGTTACTGTCGGAAGAATTACCAATTGCTTTCCGACAGGTGGGTACCGTTCGAAAGAAAAATCTTTTCGATATTAAATTTGTTATGCATCAGCCGGGTATTGAACCACGACTTACAGATCAGAAGACGAACACACTAACCACTGAGCTACGGCACCCATAGTTGGTTATTCATCACTATTGTGACTGACACTATTGTCAGCATCGAAACGAATGTCAACAAAAAGAAATAAGCTATAACCAGAACAAGACAACGAGAAAGAAAGAGAAGAATCTCGATAAAGGAAGATTCTGGGGTGTTGCCAACAGAGTATAAATAGAGCCAGTATTGAGAAGTGAGAATCAATTTGATCCCGAACGTGATTGCGAAAAATCGATACAGAGGCAAAAGTTGCAAGTAGATTTAAGTGATCGTAAATAGTTGATAGTAAGCAGAATTGATTGTACATAGAGATTATTAAATAAATTGTTGCTGTATATAGTTGTTTAAATTAAGTGTTGCAGTTACTTTTAACAGAATCCAGTGATGGAACAAGGTAATTCAAATAGAATTAAACGATCACAGAAAAAAACGTAACAATATGTTCATGCAAATATTCAATTTTTTTCATTAGCGTCCAATTGATTGGTAATATGATCACATAATTACTGAATACCCAAATCGTCTCAAGTCTCAAAAAGAGTCGCTAAATTATAATCTCAAATTTAGTGACTTGAGATGAGTCTATGAGTTTATTAAATAAAATTGTATATGGCAACACTGGTGAAATAGGTCTAATTGGAGCCGACAAAAGCAATGAGAACTGATTGAAATGCAGTAAACAGTTTACCGGTTTTCAAATAGAATTTTATAAATGCCTCAGCAGAGTAATAATTTAAATGCAAGCACACAAAATAATTGTAATTCATCCAGGATCACAAAATTTGCGCATTGGTCGCGCATCCGATTTGAATCCCATCACTGCTCTCAATGCAATTGGAAGACTACGACTAATCGATGCTAATAATAGACATCATGACAAACTATTGCCATCAGTGCACAAAGATTTAATACAAGAATTCGAGGAACAACGTTTGCAAGTATCGCATGCTATACAAGCGTATGGACCACACAACACACACTATGATCGCAGTGCAAAACGAATGCGGGTCGCTACACCGCCACAACAAATTGCCACTTTCAACCGGCAAAGCAAGCCGGAACACATACCCATCAACGATGACGATGATAAGGAAGATAAAAAATTACATATAAAGGATGAAATAAAATCCGAAATGCCTAAAAATATTTTCGATCATCAGATATTGCTATTGAGTGGCGCTGATGCTGACAGATATAATATACATTTTCCCATACAACGTGGAGAGTTGCACTTACATAGTGGTATTGGTGGTTCTATGGAAGCAGTACTAGCTGATTTGGAGTCAATCTGGCTATATGCTATAAATGTTCGCATGGGTATTGCTACATCTGCACTTCCTCAATATAGTGCTGTATTAATTATATCGGACATTTATAATCGTAGTCATTTAAGGGAATTGGTAACATTACTGTTGCAGCGATTACGTTTTCGCTCTTGTTTTCTATTGCAAGATCATGTAGCTGCTACCTTTGGTGCTGGTTTGGGTTACGCGTGTGTGGTAGACATTGGTGATCAAAAATGTTCGGTATCATGCGTGGAGGATGGCATATCGCAACCAGATACACGTGTACGCCTTACATATGGTGGTGGCGATGTAACGCAAGTCTTCTATGCACTATTGCGTAAATGCAGTTTTCCATATAGAGAATGTAACGTCGATGGAGATTACTCAGATGCATCACTGCTAATAAAATTGAAGGAGGATTTCTGTCACGTCAATTTGGATATTTGCGGTGCACAAGAGAAAACATTTAATGTAAGTGTCTATAGAAATAATGAAATTCTATAATTCTCTAATTATTTAGGTTAAACGATCTGGGAAATACTTACGTTACACGCTTCAACTAGGTGACGAATGCATTGTAGCGCCTTTATCACTCTTTCACACAGAACTCTTAAATATAACTGGCAAACAGAAGCTGGCACGCATTCAATTGAGCATCAGTCAACAACCTGATTCAGAAGATTGTTTCGATGCAGAGTACATACGTGAAACTGGCCGTCGTAATGGGCGTGATCAACTACTCGAAGGGGTTTTACCTGTTACCGGTGAAACAGCCGATGATGATCTGGTTGTGGTGGATGCATATGATGTAGTCGACCGGGAGGCAAATACTAAAACGAGCGATAAAGAGGAGCAAATCTACATGCCTAATGGACAAATAGTGTCATTGGATCAGGCTATTTTACGCAGCATAGAACGTTGTTCCAGTGATGAAATGAAACGGAAAATGTACGGTTGTGTACTGTTGGTGGGCAGTGGTGTTAAATTTTCAGGATTTTCCAAGTGGTTAGAGCGAAAATTAATGTTACAGCTGGCGACAACTGCAACGACAGCGGCTCGTACAATGGAACAGAGTAAATTCGAAGTTAATGTGTTCACCAAAGAGATGGATTCTGGCATGATTGCGTGGAAAGGTGCCGCCATTATGTCATGTTTAGAAAGTGCACCTGAATTATGGATATTCAAAAATGAGTGGGAGAAATATGGTTTACGTATATTACGCGAAAAGGCGCCTTTTATATGGTGAATATGATTACTACTTATTATCTGAGAAACCAAACACTTCATTTTATTAATTCCAACAATAAAAAATAATATTTATTCTATAATGATAATATATATTAATTGATTATATAATTTATAAATATATACGATAAATATCACTTATTTCAATCATTTTAACACTTTTGGTGTACTATTGCCCATATAGTGATACAAATCATATAGAGTCGAATGTATCAATTTAGCCTTAATTGTTTCGCGTTGCAATCTCTTGTAAGCCTCGAAACGATGACAACCGCCAAAACTGTAAAAGTAATTGCCGCCCTCAGTACCCTTTATCCATAGTATATCGATAGGTGGTACTTGACCTTCAGTCTTACCATTCTATTTGTAAAGTCACATACATATACTAATTGTTAGTGATGCAATACTATCATTTTACCTTTATCGTTTCCATAAGCGATTCTACTTTCTCCTCATTCAAAACTGAAGGTATTGGACGATGTATAACATTCATGGGAACATCGTGTATTTCAGAAATAGATGCAGAATGTACTGTAGTGTCCACACACATTTTGATGTAGACTCTAAAAGGAACTAGCATAAATATACAACTTTGTAAAATGAATGTTAGTTTATTTGATATACCCACTTATGTTTAAACTACGTCTACTACAAAACAGGTAATATTCTCCATATACATAGTCTCATGGACAATTTTTCAACTTGTTTTATTTTCCTCCCCTTTCATACATTTATGAACAGTATTATTTTTACACACAAACAGATTAAGAATACATCCAAGGTGTATATGACAAGTGGCATCATTAAACCAGAGGCCAGTGACTAGAAGGTAGAGGTATTCCCTGTTAGTGGACAGTGTTTTAACAGCAACTTCACTTGCTTATATGTTTTGAAAATTTGATTTTGTTATTTTCCTGTGCGCTTACTTCCTTTGCTGCTTTATTAATTTTATTTTGCAGAAATTTGCGAATAATAAACTCGAACGTTCTTCTAGTGCTAATTTCGCCAGTACTAGTTCATTTTATACCCATTCCAATGCATTCAACTCCAAAAAATCAACATTGCTTGAAGGCGTGCTGTGTGAACCAATTGGCTACATTTGGTGTAGTTTAACACTACTTCTCTTACACGAGTAAGTCACCACCTTTGTTGATATTTTGGACATTTTTCCCGGAATAATATTTATTTTAAAAAACAGATATGTTCTTGTGTACTTATTTAATTTTTGATTTTGCTATTTATAAAAAAAATGTCGCATTCTGCTTTTTCGAACAGTTCATTTTTTCTGAGCTTTGTCACAGAGTTCTTTTAGAAGCTTTTCCATGGGGAAATTGTTATTGCCGAGGAAGAATTCCCAATTGTAATTAACAACTGGATTTATATGTTCGCCAAGACTTTTCATGTTGAAAATAGTTAACAATTGTTGAAAGTTTTTTATAAGCGAACACACCTAATATTTTGTAAAATGGATGGAGAAAAATTCACAATAGACAATTTTCAGCAGTGTTGCCATCGCAAATTGCCCTAATCCTCTTTTATTTTGAGAATTAACTCATAGAGTTTATGCGGATTAGCTGCAGTTAATGCCCGAGATAATTTGAATTAACTCGGTAATCCGGAATTAGGCTGCCGTCTGTCTAGGCTATTATTATTTTATTCGGATTAAGTGTGTCGGTAATCCGGAATTAGGGTGCCGTCTGTCTAAGCTATTAGAGGCAAAAGTTGTAAGTACATTAAAAAAAATTATTCTAAATAGTTGATTGTAGAGTTGATTAAATAAATTGTTGCTGTATATAGTTGTCCAAATTTATATTGCAATTATTCTTAACTGAATCTAGTTATCGAACAAGGGTCATTGAAATATGATTAAACGCTCACAAAATAAAAACGTAACAATACTTATATATGCTTTTAATACAAAATCACAAATTATCTTTATAAAGTTGCATTCTTTTGCAAAAGAACACTAACTCGCATATAACTTCCCTTTTAATTGATTTTAATTTCCTTTTAGTTACTTAGCAACGCTGGTGGTATATGTAGTGGTTTGTGGACAAAAAAGAAACAATTCTGCGGAATCTGTGGTAAATATATTCATTTATTTAAAATCAATTTTTATTTGCGCTTGCTTTATTTTGCTTATTTTTGTTTATATTTACAATAATTTGACGTGTTTAAATTTCCCAAGAACATTCCAGTAGTCTATTCACAATAGTGCTTTTTTTTTACTTTCCAACACTATAACTCAGGTCGATTAAAATATAAGCAAGTTCAATTGAACTCGGTTAAAATAGACGATATCGCCTATTTTTGTTGTTGTTGTTGTTGTAGCAGCAGGAATACGGAAATGTTAATTAATGTTAATGGTGGGAGGTGAGCCATATAAAAGTTAAACAAATGGGGAGAAAGAACTCCGCCCTGTGGGACCCCTAGCTTCAACCTTCTATGCCTTGACGTCATATTCCGGAACTCCACATAAGACGTTCTGCCACTGAGGTAGTTGGCGAGCCATCGCTTTAGGGTGTTCTGGAGGGACGAACTCGCAATATAATCTGTCAAGGTGGTATGACAAACGGTGTCAAAGGCCTTCTCCAGGTCAAGCGCGACCAGAATCGTGCGGTGACAGGGTCGGTGCTGGTTGAGACCATCGTTGATCTGCGAAGTTATACGATGGAGCGCCGTGGTGGTACTGTGGCATTTGCGGAATCCATGCTGATGTGGTGCCAGTGGGAGGTGTTCAATTAAAGCTGGTAGCATTGTTGCCTCCAGAGTCTTGGCTATTGGTGACAACAGGGATATCGGTCTGTATGAGCTGCAGTTTTCCCTGGCTTTTGAATGGGTATTATTCTACCCGTTTTCCAGACTTCAGGTATAACGTGTGTTCTGATGGATAAGTTGAAGACCGATGTCATATAAGCTATTGCAGACTGTGGTAGGTGTTTTAGCATTACCATGGAGATCCCGTCAGGCCCAAGTGCCTTGGAGGTCTTCGCCCGCTTTATAGCCGCCTCCACCTCGCCGGATGTAACGTCCCACTCATCGTCGAGAGCTTGCAAGCGTTTCAGAGCCCTGCGGATACCACGAATAGCCTTTGATCTTTTAGCGAGGTGTTCAACAAATTGTTTGCAGAAACTCTGCGCATTTTTTGGCATCGTACAGTGGAGGGCCGTTGAAGGCAATCGCCGTGGAGCCGCTACGTTTGGTGGTGTTGGATAAGGCCTTGATCGTGGTCCACAGCTTCCTCGAACCGAAATTACTGTTGTCCAGGTGTTCACGCCATATTCTCTGACGGTTTTCGGTAGTGAGCTTGCGTATCTTTATATTTAGCTGCTGAATTCTAGGGTCCCCTGGGTTGTAAGTGCGTAGTTCGAGCGCTCATCTGCGAGGATCGCAGCGGCAGTGGGAAAAAATGGTCTTATCAAGGGGATTCTTCCCGCAGGAATAAATCGTGAGGCCGCTTTGACAATAATTTTTCGAAGGCGCTTTTCTCCCTTGCGTACACAGATGGGGGATGGCTCCATAGAAATTTTGATGTTGATAAATTCAGTGAAGCTCTTCCATTTGGCTTTGTTGAAGTTTATGAAGGTACGCCTCTCTGACTCGCAAAACTCTTCCACTCGATTCAGCGTGATGACAATAGGTATATGGTCCGAGCTTAGAGCCGGTTTGGTGTTCCAGATGTTCCCAGCAAGAATTGATGTGCTCGCCAAGGTGACATCTGGAGCAGTACTGCTGGAGCCCTGTATGCGTGTTGGAACATTCTCATTCAGTATACCATAGTCGGAACCATAAATTTCGGAGCACAAATGGGTTCCGCGTGAGTCACAGCTATGTGATGTAAACCACGACTCGTGGTGCGCATTGAAGTCTCCCATGATAAGCCGATCGCCGCCGCTGAGCAAATGCGCAATGGAGGCTTGGTATTGAAAAGGACAGCAGCTAACCGGGGGAATGTAGACGTTCACTACAATTTCAGAGTTACCTGATTTAACGGCAATGCCTTGTTGTTCGAGAATGTCATCCTGGGGGGACATCAATGGCAGGCTCAGCACCCTATATCTGACTGAATTGTGGATCACGAACGCAAGCCCTCCTCCGTTGTTCCTGCTTCTGTCCTGTCTGACTATCGAGTAGTTCGCAACATGGGTGAGGTTAGAGTTCGGTGTTAGCCTGGTCTCCTGTATGGCCGCAACACAGATGTCGTGTGAATCCATAAAGTTTGTAACTTCATGAATTTGGCCGGAAAGTCCATTACAATTGAGTTGCATCACACGAAATGACTATGGTGTACTGCTTTCGGCATTGTGGGTACCTAGGGTGTTGTGGGGCTGGAGCGCATGAGGCGGGTGCGACTGGTCATCAACAGGCACTGGATCGCATGAGGTGTCAATCTGCAGGCTCGGGTTCGCAATTGGAGGTCTGGGCCGGTGAGACGATGGCACAGGCTAGTGGTTACTATTGCAAGGGTAATCATTTGTGGTGTCGCTTTGTAATTCCGTGCTCACTCCGCTGCAGCACGCAGCAGTGAAATCGACACCCCACGAAGACCCGAACAAGGACGCAGGTGGCACCATTCCTGACAAGAATTGCATCGAACTGACGTGCAATTCCTAGAAATGGGGTTGCAACACACTGAACATGTCCATGCGTCAGCGCGCCGTCTGATCGTACACGGTGGCCGGGGGTGGGGATTGATGATGGGTTGCTGTATCGTTGGGGCGGTTGCTTGACTACAACAGCCTCCGATGAATGAATCATTCCAGGCACGATGTGTTGTGAGAGTGGAGCACGGCCGCAGATGACACCAGCCTTGGCAGCCATTACATCGCACAGAAACAGCGTTGCGATGAATTGCACCTCCGCAAACACAACAGAACCAGCCATCTCGCGGCTGTTCACCAGTGCACGGCGGTAGACCCCTCACCGGTAGTGGCAGCCGCTGATCTGGCCGTATCTCGATGCCAAAGCATCTATTCACATGTTCGGTGCTCCACTCAGTGTGCCGACGCAGGCCTGAGCAGTTCCTCAAGTGTGTCCATTCGCCACAACCATTGCAAATCACTGAGGTGGCATTGTGGTGTATTGATCTGTTACATACGGGACAAATCCAGGTAGGACCGGGATTTTGTTCCACTCCGGCACACATCAATAGGATGAGGAGCAGCGTAGCTGGTATAGGCCGCTCCTTTAGGCAAAAAACAGATAAACATTTCCGTATGTGCTGAGTTGAACGTTCTTTGGTCGACCAGTAAGGTCGAGTGCTTCCGGGACGTAGACCCATCCGTTCTTGGGAAGCCGCCTATTTTTGTTGTTCCTTTGCTTGCAGTTCGGCAAATAAGTCAGTGTTCCTTTGCAACTCGCGTGCAAAAGAATGCGGCTTAAGTAGTCTGACATTTTAGAGACACATAAATTAACGCCTCAAGAAAAAATATTAATCTGAGATTGTTTTATACGTTTTTTAATAAGTTTTTAATAATGTAATCACTCCTAAGAAATACTGTTATGAATACTTTTTGAATCGCTTTCTTTCTCTTTTTCTTTAATTATCTGAGAGATTTTTAGCTTTCTATTCACTTTTTCGTTAAAAAAATAACGTACCTGTTTAAATTTAAAAGCAAAGCCACGAATCCGGCAGCACTATCTTACTTTCATATCAGGTTTAGAATAGACTAATGATGAAACCGGCTGACTTTTGTTTGGAAATTTCATGGCAATTTCATACTATTATCAATGAAAAATAAAAGAAAATTTATTTAAACTATTAAAATTAAATAGTCCTCTTGTACACAAAATGTGATTGCTTTGTTAACCAATATCATATTGGGGAAAATGGATACTTTGACAACCAAAATGTACTGCAGAAAGTGCTCTCTCTGTGACAAACGAAGTGGTTCATTTTTTAAAGTTCCATTAGATGAAAACAAGCGATATCGTTGGAATAAAAGTTGTCGCACGATCTTTAAGAAATTTGCAATCATTTGCCAGGATCATTTCGCAATAAAGGACTTTTTAGTTCCTCCTGGTGGTAGTACAAGGCCATTGCTGCATGATGATGCAATACCTACAATGATCCAACACCAAGACGATAACACCGATTGGGAAATTGATTTCTATGCAAGACAGTCAGAGTAAGTTTCATAAATGGATATAAATAAAATAAATAATAAATAAATGGATATATATGTATTTATAATCACACTGTTTTAATGAAATAAGATATTCTAATCTAAAATATATAATTTTTCTTTATTGGTTTAGGAATGATACTATAAGATCAAGTAAGAAAAATCGCAACTACTTCAACGAATTAGAAGAGAAAAATGTTGAACTAACTGATACATCTAGCACTTTTAATGATTATCTACCAACCAATTGCTTGGTGAATTTTGAAAAACCAGGTAGGTTTTCATATAAAATATATAATTATTTGTAGCTATATACATTTGTCAATACAAGTCCTTTAAAAGTACATGAATGACTTGAGGGGAAATCGAGTTCTTAAGCTTATTTCGATTATTTGTTTTTATTTATTTTGATAAATTGCCTCAGACGGAACAAGTCTGTGTATAAGAAATATGAAAATATAGCGCCCTGTTGTAAAATCGATCATATAAACTTGGACGGTTGTTGCAATCTTTTTGTTAATCTTGCAATTACTACGTTTCAGTGCAAAAGATTGTATGGGAATATATACTAATGATAATTTATATTTGTATTAATTTGGTCACTTGGTGGTTAGAAGACCGAGTTCTGATTTATAAAAAATCCCAAATCAGCTAACACCACTTTGTATGAATTCGCACAGGATTTAGTCAATATTGCGAAGTCGTTCCCGTACACACATTTAGAATAGTGTTAGTACTTCTTCATAATGAAAGTAGCAATGCTTTGTTCAGCTTGCAAGTAGAAAAATTACAAAAACAGGGACTAAAGCACATAAAAGGAACAGTTGTTCATTCTCTTATGCCCATCTTCCCGGTGCTACACTGCCTATCGAAATAAAGGTAGCAATTCGTTGTTGTAAACAATTTAACAATCTTTCAACGCAAATAATTCGTAAGAGCACTTCAATTTAAAATATATTGGTATTGTTTTGTATACATTTTGTTTGTGAGCGAAGGACACAATTGTGGCAAATCTACCCCTGTTTCTCCAAAAGTTTCATTTCTACCATAATTACTACTGTAAGCTTGAAACATACCATATTTTACCAGGGCCGTCCAAATTGTACCCTCGCACGTAGATGTATGTATAAATTTGAATCGCATATTTTCCTTTTATTTCCACTACTTTGTATTATAGCTACATTAAGAAGTAGACGTGGCTCATTATTTTTTGAGGAATAATTTCTGCCTATAATCTACACCCAAAATATGGTTGTCTTATAGCCTAGACAGACGGCAGCCTAATTCCGGATTACCGAGTTAATTCGAAATAACTCGGGTATTAACTGCAGCTAATCCGCATTAACTCTATCAGTTAATTCTCAAAATAAAAGAGGATTAGGGCAATTTGCGATGGCAACACTGCTGAAAATTTTCTATTGTGAATTTTTTTCGATCCATTTTACAAAATATTAGGTATCTTCGCTTATAAAAAACTTTCAACAATTGTTAACAGTTTTCGACATGAAAAGCGTTGGAACAAATAAATCCAGCTGTCAATTACGAACTGTTTCTGATAGTTTTCAGTTCACGTACTTCTTGTATATTTTCTCATACCGAGAGTGACAGATGACAGAAATTGATAGTGATAGTAATGTAAGTGAGCAGACCTAGTAAAACAGCAATCAGCTGTTTACTTAATCCGCAATACTGCCGTCTGCCAGGTTAATATTTTATTCGGATTAACTCCTTAATGCAGTTGTTATATTACTAATCAATTAAACGCCAATTATGGCGTTCATTTTCTGTTTCACCAATTTATATTGTTTGGTGGTTACACATGATTACTGAGACAGAGGTGTAATATTTTGTACCTTCGTATGATGGAGCTGCTGTATATTTTTACTTTTGTTTTCCACGGAAACACTTTTGTTTCCACAAACTTGAATTCGCCGATAATGCCGTGGTTATATTACCAATCATGGCGTTCTTCACCAATTTAGATTGTTGGGAGGTTACACATGATTGTTGAGACAGAGGTGTAATATTATATACATTCGTATGATGCAGTTGCTGTATGTTTTTACTTTTGTTTTTTATTGTTTTTTATAGTTTGCCGAAAAACAAGTTTCCGCGTGGTAAGTCAGATGAATTTATCAAATATTAAGAAAACGATATATAGTTCTTATTAGTCGAAATAAAAATAGTGGAATAGTTCGAACTTAAAAATAGTATTGACCTTTTTGACAAAATTTCATTACCACAATCTGTCAAAAAGCCGATGCTAATTTTATGTTGGAACTTAATTTTGACTGTGAAAAGTTGGCTTCTGTTTTCAATGTTATCAAAATAATTGTGCTGCATTAAATTCCAATTGATTTCATAATGGATACCGCACTGAATGATTTGATAAAAACAGCAACCATATATGCTGAGAATGTGTGTTTTTGGAACGATAATCATAGAAGTATACTGGGAAAAATAATTGAATTAAAAGAAAAAGAATCATCGAAATCGTCAAAAAAAAAAACCACCAAGTGGGGTAAAAAATGGCGAGAGAAACGAAGTACAAACGGCTCTTTCACATTTTTGTCAAAGGAATTACAACATAATGAGAAGAATTACATAAGAATGACCGATGCGAAATTCCAGACCATCCAGCGAATATAAAAGGAAATAAAAAAAAAGTGACGACGTAATAATCAACAATTGGCAGTGCTGATGTTAATAGTTGTCAACTCTTTCCTATATTGGCTTCAAAAGACTGAAATCTTGCCCGGATATCAATTGCTGTTGCATAGGATCTCAGACCTGTTCCTGTTTTTCCCGATTAGAATAACTTGGATTTCTTGTATCCCACAAGCGTTCATTAATTTGCTGCAGAGTAATAAGTTCTTCAGTTCTTCAGGTCTGCTCCACGAAAACACATTTCTAAATAAAATAAAAAATTTAAAGTTATAGAATTTCTTTGCTTAACGAGAAAATTCTCTAAATCAGTATATCAGAAGCGCGAATAGCTTTCTTTAAAGGGAATTTATATAATTAATGTTTAAATTTTAATAATCCTTTGCAATAAACATGTATGTACGCAATACCCATAAAGAAATGTTGCATTATTTAGAAATATTTCTCGCGTTTTCTTTTTCTTTATATAAAATTGTATACGGCAATACTGGTGAAATTGGTCCGATTGGTGTCGAGAACAGCAATCTGCACCTATTGACATGCATATGTTCATTTTTCATTTTGTATTGAAACCAAGAACTATTTTTTTATTAGCGTTCAATTGATTGGTAATATTGTTACGTTTTTATTCTGTGAACGTTTAATTCTATTTGAATTACCTTGTTCGATCACTGGATTCTGTTAATGATAACTGCAACACTTATTTTATACAACTATATACAGCAACAATTTATTTAATAATCTCTATTTACAATCAACACTGTTTACAATCAACTATTTACTATAACACTTAAATGTACTTGCAACTTTTGCCTCTGTATAAATGTTTTCGCAATCACGTTCGGAATTAGATTGATTGTCAATACTCAACACTGGCTCTATTTATACTCTGTTGGCAACACCCTAGAATCTTCCTTTATCGAGATTCTTCTCTTCATTTCGCGTTGGCTTGTTCTGGTTATCGCTCATTTCTTTTTGTTGACATTCGTTTCCATGCTGCCAATAGTGTCAGTCACAATAGTGATGAGTAATCAACTATCGATACTCGTTACACTGCCCTCCTCTTAACCTTGTTCGTCCCGAACAAGTTTTTATACTTCCCCTCGATATGGCGCAAGTCGCTCTAAGTGCACTACTTTAAACTTTGCTCTTTTATTCCAGGCACGTTGAATACGATATACTACGTCATTTATCTTTGCTATAAGCTCATATGGTCCTTCCCAATGAGTCTGTAGTTTAGGGGACAGGCCTTTCTTTCGTTGTGGATTATGAAGCATTACAAGCTCTCCTTCATAGAACCCTTTTGAATTCGCTTTCAAGTCATACCTGGCCTTCATCTTATCGCTTATCATCTACGACCGCTCTCTGATGAACTGATGTACTTCATCCAACTGTTCCCGCTTTTCGCTAGTATAATTACCTTCGGTAGATCTCGTTGGTGTTACAACTCCAAATTTTAAATCAGCTGGCAGTCTTAACTCGTTTCCAAAAATTGCCATTGCCGGTGTAGTAGCCGTCGTATCATGTTGTGCGCATCGATATGCCATGAGGAACATTGGTATATGTACATCCCAGTCTCTTTGGTATTTATCTACGACTTTTCTCAAATATTCCTCCAAGGTACGGTTAAATCGTTCTACCATGCCATCAGATTGTGGATGCAAAGGTGTTGTACGAGTTTTGTATATACCCAGCAAACGGCATATCTCTTGGAATACAACTGATTCGAAATTTCGACCTTGGTCTGAGTGTAACTCCATCGGTACACCAAAACGAGTAATCCATTGGTTGACGAATACATCCGCAACTGTACTAGCTTCCTGATTTGGAATGGGGTATACTTCAGGCCATTTACTGAAGTAATCTATAACCACCAGAACATACTTGTTTCCTGCGTTGCTTATTGGAAATGGCCCAACTATGTCCATAGCAATTCGCTCAAATGGAGCACCCACGGTGTATTGGTGCATCTTACCTCGACTTTTCTTAGTGGGACCTTTGGCCATTGCACATTGCTTACACTTCCGAATCCAATCAGCGACATGGTCATGACATCCAATCCAATAAAATCGTTTCTTTATTTTCTCGACGGTTTTGGTGATTCCCAAATGCCCTCCACTGGAGGCATTGTGATACTCAGCTATCACTTCATTTATTCTTGCCTTGGGTACCACTAGAAGATCATTAGTGATTTTTCCATCCTCACTTTCCCATGCTCGGAATAAACATCCGTCTCGTAAGTGCAGGCTTTGCCACTGCGCCCAGTATGCCTTCGTTATTGGACTCTCATTAGCCATTTCTTGCCAATTTCTTGCCAGTATGCCCTGCTCCTTATATTCCATAATCTTTGCGAGATCTGGGTCGTTCCGCTGATCTTCTTGAACTCGTTCGGTTTTCCATGACTCTTCCGACAATACATTCGTAAGACGTAGGTTAACAATGTGATTCTGGTTTCTTTCCCGAGAACAATGTTTACTATCTACGGTGCAAGTACGACGATATGGAGTATAAGCTTTACTACGATGAATGACATCACGATCGTCCTTTCGTTGTCCTGGTGAATTCGATCTTTGTTGCTTGTGTCGTAGACGACAATTCCGCGCCTTGTGCCCTCTTCGATGGCATATGAAGCACTTACCGGCAAATTTATTTTTGCGTTGATTCCTTGTTCTACCTTTAGGCTTCATTGTTTGTTGCAAATGAAGCACTTACCATTAAATTTGTTTTCACGTCGACCTGTTGTTACTTCAGGCTGAACTACTGATTTTACTGCCTGACGCACTGCTTCAACCAGATGTGATGTTTTCCCCTCTAGTTTGCGTACTCCTGGCACTGGTCGACACATTAAGCTGGCGGCTTCATACGTCATAGCACTACTGACTGTTTCGGCATATGTATTCCTGGGTGACATGATTAGGGCACGCTTTGTCTCTCCATCACGTATGCCATCTATGAACGCCTCTATTTTTATTTTTTCGACGAACTCTTCCGAATTACCGGAGAACGCTAGATGACATAAGCGCTCAATATCGGAAGCGAATTCCTGAAGGCTCTCATTACTCCGTTGCACTCGCGATCTCAATTCCACTCGATGTAATTGACTCTTGTATTCATTTCCATATTTTCGCTGGAGTGTGTCCATCAGTGACTGATAGCTACCACGATCTTTCTCTGGAATCATCTGTAACACCTCGGAAGCATTACCTTTTAATGCGACTATTAAAGCAGCAGTCTTGTCGCTATCATCCCATTGATTCTTCGGCGCTGTTGTCTCGAATTGAAGCTTGAAGATATTGAATGGCGTGCTTCCGTCAAATGTTGGTGACTTTAGTTTGATTGTACTTGAATCTCTAATCACTGATGTGGCTGGTCCATTTATTTTTAGTTGATTGAGTTCGTGCTGTAATTTCTCGAACTTAACTTCCCAGTCGTCGACATGTTCCTTCAGCTTATCATCCAACTCATCCACGTGTTCTTTCAGCTCTGTAACTTTGTCATTAATAGCTCCGGAAATTTCCTGAAATCTAAGTTCAATTCCTTTTTGTAGATTTTCGATGACGTGTTCTTGGCGAGCCGAATGTTCTTGAAGCTTGGAGTCAATTGTTTTCTGGAACTCTCCCATAGCGTTTTCTTGACGTACCGAATGTTCTTGAAACTTGGAGTCAATGCGAGACGCATTTCCTTGAATTTCCGTACGTAATTCACTAATAACGCCCTCTTGTCGAGACGAACTTTCTTGTAACTGTTGCATCATGGTTTTCATGAACTCCATGAGTTGACCACTCGAATCTATTTTGATCTCTTCCTCAGCGTGCACAACTGCTTGTATATCGGCTTCCTCGAAGAACTCATGTTCTTCTACATTAATTCCCTTAGCCTCCATAGCTTGCCTCAGCCTCACCAGCAGTTCCGCCTTTGCACCTGATGACGATAGATTCATCTCTACCAACAGCTTTTTAAGCTGGTCCACTTTTAGTTGGTCAATTTTCACCATCTTTACAGAATCCCACTTCTGACACCAATTGTTACGTTTTTATTCTGTGAACGTTTAATTCTATTTGAATTACCTTGTTCGATCACTAGATTCTGTTAATGATAACTGCAACACTTATTTTATACAACTATATACAGCAACAATTTATTTAATAATCTCTATTTACAATCAACACTGTTTACAATCAACTATTTACTATAACACTTAAATGTACTTGCAACTTTTGCCTCTGTATAAATGTTTTCGCAATCACGTTCGGAATTAGATTGATTGTCAATACTCAACACTGGCTCTATTTATACTCTGTTGGCAACACCCTAGAATCTTCCTTTATCGAGATTCTTCTCTTCCTTTCTCGTTGGCTTGTTCTGGTTATCGCTCATTTCTTTTTGTTGACATTCGTTTCCATGCTGCCAATAGTGTCAGTCACAATAGTGATGAGTAATCAACTATCGATACTCGTTACAATATTATCACGGCATAATGGCTCTACCTTATGTTCCAACACCATGGTATTTATAGGTTTTTACCCATAAAGATTGGCAACACTGAAATCACTGTGAATTAGACTTTTAAGAAAATGTCGGGGTATTAAAGAAATTCTTGCTTATTTATATATATATATATATATATATATATATATATATATATATATATATATATATATATATATATACATATATATATATATATATATATATATATATATATATATATATATATATATATATGGTGGTGGTTTTCGCAATTATAAATTATTGGAAAGTAATTCAAAAATAGATTCATATATGTAAATATTGATACATTTGTATAACTAAAGTGAAAGGAAATATCAAATATTATATATATAATATAAAGAACAGATTTGCAATAGCAAAAAAAATGAATATGCTTACATATCCACCAGCAAATGATGAAGATATTTTGATGCACTGCACAAAGAAATGTGGCGTCATTACTGCTACCGAGGATCAATCATATTTCGCACTTGGATGTATGTTTTGTCCAGAAAAGTTTTTATATTTCGATGCATTTATTGCACATATACAAGCAATACACACTGCATGGGGTCAAAACGATATGTTTGGCGGTATTTTTGGTGAGCCTTTTACTGATATTGAAGGAGGTGATAAATGTGGTGTCGTTGGTATGTCAACAAATGTGGATGATGAGGAAGACGATTTAACTGATACAGATCCATCGTTATTGGAACCGCAAATGATAATGATTAAAGAGGAAATTTTAGATGAGGTGAGACGAAAAATCGATACGTTAATTTCGTAAGTAATATAAAACCATGTTGTTTATTAATATATTTTATATTATAGGAACAAAAAGGGGAAGATTCTTTATTTACACCATTACCAAACGACGATGTATTAAAAAATGCAGCAGACGAATTGAGTGATTATGTTAAACATGAAGTCAATGCGAGTATGGAAATGAATGATGAACACATTTTTTTTAATGAATCCCATGAAAGTTATGATGATTATGGCGAAGATAATCCTGACATTTCAGATGATGAAGAAGATGAAAATAGTTTTCAAGAGGGTAGAGATATAAATTATGATGACTTGGTAGAGGAATCATTATTGGGCGTAAGTTAACTTTGATATATTACATAATATATTGGATTGTAATCAAGTAATTCTGTTTTAGGGGTCCGGTCTGACAATGCATATTAAAGATCGTAAAATGATACAATTTCTAATAGATTCATATCGTCGTAATCGTTTCCTTTGGGATCATCATCATTTACAATTTCGTGATCGTGCTAAACGTTCGCAATTTTTAGATTGGATGATTGTGGAATTTAAACGACGATTTCACATTACATTGGCGCGGGATGCAGTTACACGCAAATGGGATAATTTGCGTACTGTTTATAAACGTGAATGTAATCGTATGTCACTGGATAAGACAAATATCAGTACGCTATGGTATTTTAAGGAACTCGATTTCCTAAATCGTATATATGGTGGTAACCAGAAAGTAGCCGAAACTATTGTAAAAGTAAGCGCAATTGATTAGTGCGAAATGTTTAGAAGTATGTATGGAATGGGTGTGTGTGTAGCTGAGCTGATTTACTTTATAAATAATATATAGTTTCATGTTTTTAGTTCGGATTTAGGTCAATAAGTTTTAGACATGGTGTCGCTCGTATTTGGGTCTTAATAAGTACCACTTTTCATTAGTTTGCTGCGGGTAGTACTCGTCGCATGGCTTAAACATTCCAAATCAAGATTCAATTGTCCAAAATGGGGTTTGTTGTAAGAGAGAATATTGATATTTGTGGAGTTGAAATAGATATACGTAGAAGATGTAGTGATAGCGACACACATAATGCGCCAGTGCCTTGGCAAACAGAACTCGAGCATAACTCATAAAGATATGTTTGAAATAATTATTCACTAAATCAGTACTTGCCCTTGAATGCCGACTATCTCTCAAAGAGATTCTGGAGCATTATAATGAGTACTTAAAGTATGGAATTTCCAGCGAATTGTGCGGTGGATGACTTGACAAGAATGGACGCCACATTGCTAGATATCGAACCATATCACTAAAGAGAGTGTTATGGCCAAACTATGATTGGAAGAATCAGAACAATTAATAAGTAAAATCTAAGTGATGCTTCAAGACAGACTGCAATCATCACTGGCTTCTAGCCTAATGGAGAGCATGCAATTAGAATGGTACAATACAACATTTGCTTCTTCGTAAGCATGCTATTAAGCTAGATCTGCAGCGAATGATTTTTATCGCAGCTGTCAGGATGAGAACGAATATGAAACTATTGACTATAGACATCTATCGGTGTCCTGCCTTGACCGTCTTCCCAAAAACTTCTGAGCTAGCATCCCGCGTAGGTGTTAGGGATATTGCTCGGCGTTAAAACACTGTGGTTCTGGTTTAGAGATGAAACGTAGGTTTGAAGTAGCAAGTAAGGGGGAGCGGCAGGATAATCTAACCTTGTTTTTTGTCTTCTTTTTGAAGATCACAGCCTTTACCAGAATACCTTAACTCCTAAGACTTACCCCTTTTCCACTCTGCTTCAAAAATGACTTCAACGTTGCAGTTTTTCCTTTATAGTTTTCCTTCTGATTTTTTATTTGTACTTATTACGTTTCATACTTTTTACGTTACACTTTTATGTTCTTTTCTTTTACACTAATTGTGGAGGGCCTCGTGAGGATCGTAGTATTTACACTATCTTAAACTATAACACTTCACAATCTTATCTTAACAGGCTTAATTCCACAAGTTCTCCTAGTTTATATAGCCTAATTTTACAATTTTACCTCGTTCTTGAATATATGTATTCTAAAGAAATTGTAATTTCAAATCATATCATGGTTGTTGCTTACTTTGTTCCGTTTTCAACAACCATGGCAATAAAGTGCGATATAATGCATGTTTGAAATTTTTATTTATACATAATATGGTAATGATCATTCAACCACTATGATGTTATTAGAGTTTAATATTAATTACATTATATAATGTGCATAATGATATCATATAAAATATAATAATTGTTATAACATTATAGTAATGGAATATAATACTATATATAATATAATAAAAAAATATGTAGTGAGCCAAGGCGCATAAATTAAAAACGTACCATTTTGACATCCCACCCCCTTTTAAGGAAAAAGGAAAATGATCAAGTTGACAAATGGAAAGTTTTCTTCTTATACATTGAATTTACAAATTATTTATATATACTGTGTATTCATATGTGTATCTTTATCTTTTATATCTATTTTTATCATCTTCAATCTACCACCTCCGATGCTTATTTTCCTGGTTGTCCGTTTCTGTTGAGCAGCTTTCTTCTGTTAAACTGTGATTAGATGAATTTGTTTTTGTTAACTCCGTCATTGCTTTATATTTTATTCTCGATATTAAAATTGTTTTAATGTGTAGAGGAAGATTTATTTGGAAAGTGGAATTTTGCTCGCTGCACTGCACTCTTTCATATTTGTCTTTTCAAGTGACGTTGACCATTGTTTCAATCTGCTTAGTTGTATGGCTAGTTTTTTTCTTTTTCTTCGGTGCTACTGTTGTATAATACGTAGATTCCTTGCTAACCGTGATATACCATGGTGTCCAATGTCTGAATACATTACTCCTTTGTAGCATCAGCGTTGTTGAGGTGTTATCGTATCTCCTTTTTACACTCGTGTGGACTGGCGATATAATCTGCTTTTTAAGTGCTTATATTTGCAATTTTTATAGAAGAATACAGAAAATAGAAGCTCAGTGCACGTGTTTTGTCTGATTATGTACATTTTCTCTCGACATACCGTATTCAATGGATGAACATCTTGCACTGTGTATTTTTGTATGCATTACTACTAAGAAATATCGTTGATGTGACACTCTGTAACCAAGCGTCAAATTCGCGACAACTGAGTCAACGATACAAGTTCACCATTCGGATAAAAACGTAACACTTGAGTCTTGTATGTACACACTCTGTATTGCTGCTGTTATACCGAACAGTCCAAGTAGTTCATGACAATGCTGGATATTTTGTTGACTTTATTTAACGCTGTGTGGGTGCCATAGCTCATGTCGTGGGTTCAATCCCCGTCTGAAGCATAACAAAATTTAGTATCGAAAAGATTTTTCTTTCGAACGGTACCAACCTGCAGCAAGAATTGGCAATTTTGCCGGTAGTAAAATTTACCAATAATGCTTCTTAAAAGAGCTCTGTAACAAAACTAAGTTAAATTGATGTAACAAGAGTTTTGCCGTTCGGAACCGGCTAATATAAGTAGGTCCCTTCTAATGCTGTCCAAATTTAACACGCACAACAGTATTGGAAGAGAAGCTCAGTGGTATCACAATCGTTCTTTCTGGCCTAAGTGTGTCCTCTCAGAGAGAGGGCAGCTACATTACCTAACCTTATTTAACGCTGTACCACTTGGTTCAGTAAATATTGGGGCTTATGTGTATGTAACCTAAACTCGATTAACTCTTTGTTCTATGTTAACATCGCTGTCTAAATTTTTTCCGGTGTGTCTAAACCTTGCTGGACAAGTTGCCTTTCCACTGTGTCAACGTTCTTCTCTGCTCCAGATGGCGAGATTACTAGTAATATACCTATTCAATTATTTTCTACAAACTCGAAAACTTTTTTATTTTATCATAATTACATCTACATAATAGTCGTAGTATATTCTTATAAGACTTTTGTGCTATAAAGTATGTAGTTGTTATATATTTACAAAGTTGTATAATTGTACTTTTAGACAAACTGTTATTATGTATATTGTATACAGTGTAAGTTTTATATATTTATTTATCTTTCCCAAAAATTAAAACTAGGGAAATGCATCGTTTACATATATCATAATTTAACAACCACGTTGCAATTTCCGTCTGTTGCAATACCAAAGTTTCTGCACTATTCGATTGTGCTTATTTTCATACCAAACCGTGGAATGGTAACTCCCCTGGGGCTTTGTATTGTTAGTAAACGACGTACAAGATATATTGAACTCATGTCCATACTGTTGATATTTAATACAGAAGGGTGATTTTTCCTTTTAAAACATTTGTCTCTGGTGTGCCCCTTCTTGTCGCAGAAGGAACAGGTAGGAACTTTCCTTTGGCTATTTTGGGGATTTACTTTATTCTCTTGGTACTGGTCTGCTTTGAGTGGCACAGTATTCTGTTTTGGTGGAACGCCATTATATTACCTGGTAAGCTTCATAAGATTGTAATGGTATATAGCTCCCATATTGGGCTGATTGTGCCGTTGCCCTCTTTCGAGCAGGATACTCGTATTTACGGCCTCCTCTGCTAGTTCCTCTAACGTGCCTTTCTAGCTTAGCATAAGCTAAGCATTGGTTCACTAAGGCTTGTTACAAACGATTTCTTGGCTGAAGTCTCTATCTGATGTTTCTGTGTCTAGTTCGCGTACCCGTGGCATTAGCCGACACATCAAACTGGCGGTTTCAAACGTCAAGGCACTACTGACTGTTTCTGCATATGTATTCCTTGGTGACATGGCTAGGGCACGCTTAGCCTCTCCATCACGTATACCATTTATGAATGCCTCTATTTTTATTTTTTCGACGAACTCTTCCGAATTACTGGAGAACGCTAGATGACATAAGCGCTCAATATCGAAAGCGAATTCCTGAAGGCTCTCATTACTCCGTTGCACTCGCTATCTTAATTCCACTCTATGCAATTGACTCATATTCATTTCCAAATTTGCGCTCCATCAGTGATTGATAGCTACCACGATCTCTCTCTGGAACCATTTGTAACACTTCGGAAGCATTGCCTTTTAATGCGACTATTAAAGCAGCGATCTTGTCGCTATTATTCCATTGATTCTTAAAGCTGTTGTCTCGAATTGAAGCTTGAAGATATTGAATGGCGTGCTTCTCTAATCACTGGTGTGGCTGGTCCATTTATTTTTAGTTGATTGTGTCCGTGCTGTAATTTCTCAAACTTATCTTCCAAGTCATCTACATGTTCCTTCAGATCCGTGACTTTTTCATTAATGGTTCCGGAAATTTCCTAAATTCAGCCAAATGTTCTTGAAACTTCGAGTCAATTGTTTTCTTGAATTCGCCCATAGCGTTTTCCTGGCGAGATGAACCTTCTTGAATTTTCATACGCAATTCAGCCGAATGTTTTGAAGCTTGGAGTCGATTGGTATACGTGATGGAGAGGCTAAGCGTGCCCTAGCCATGTCACCAAGGAATACATATACAGAAACAGTCAGTAGTGCCTTGACGTTTGAAACCGCCAGTTTGATGTGTCGGCTAATGCCACGGGTACGCGAACTAGACACAGAAACATTAGATAGAGACGCATTTTCTTGTAGCTGTTGCATCATGGTTTTCGTAAAATCCATAAGTTGACCACTCGAATCTATCTTGTTCTCTTCCTCAGCGTGCACAACTGCAAGTATATCGGCTTCCTCAAAGAACTCATGTTCTTCTACATTAATACCCTTAGCCTCCATGGCTTGCCTTAGCCTCACCACCAGTGACGTTCGGTATTCGATTTAATTCCATTTGTCAACAATTCTTCCAGAGAAGAATGCAGAAGAGAGCGTAGAATATTTATACCTCTAGTCGAATTCAATAAGATCTGGAATCTTGCTTCTGTCGGATGACCAGTATGTAGGCTTACCATTGGACAAGACGTTAAGACCAAGAGCATTTATCGGAGAAAAAAGTTTTCTGCCCTTAGGAGTTATCAAACGTGAGCCCCAATGAGTTTGTTTTACATTAAAGTGTCCAGCAGCAATGAATTTAACATTGAGAGTACTAAAGAGTTGTTTGTATTGCTGCTCATCTATATTAAATCTGGGTGGGCAATAGATGGCTGATACTGTCAATCCTTTGAAGTATTCTTCGAGGTGAATAGTCGTCGCTTGTAAATAATCAGTACAGTATCCTTGCAATGGGAAATGCTTTATTCTATTGATCAGAATGGCTGTACTACAAGGACGTTTGGTATCATAAATTGTGTAAGTCTCTATCTGGAAACTGTTTTTCTGAGTAAGGTGACTTTCAGAAATTTGGGCTTTGTGCAGTTTTGTGACACGTGGAGATCACCATAAACGACACACACTGGAAAGTGTACAGAATTTTATAGTGTGCCCATTGTAGGAGGTTGTAGATCGGATGAGATTCGCCTTTTCCCAGGTTCGAGTCGACTGGCTGTAGCTCAACATAAAAGAGCGGCAGTGGAATTTTATCTTTATTGCGTATGTTATATACAAAGTTTACAGCGAATCCTTCTTGGGGTTCTCTTATTTCGTTGACATCTACGTTAGCTTCAATTCTTCTAAGGACAACAACAATGGCTTTGCTACTTTTCAGCTGATAGGTGTAATAATTTCTCTTGTCTAAGTCAAAGAGATTGACGACTTTGCGATAGCTTGATACGCTGTATATTTGAATTTTAGTTTTACCTTGTAGTAATAGGACAACATGCAAATTATTAGGACCAGTTATCGCAGTTACCGTTTTTAAGAGAGCGTTAGAGTTGCGCACCTTTAGGTAGATTGGTGGGAGCTTTACCTCTTTTAACACTTTCTGGGTAGAATAGTCTTCGGAATTTGCAAGAGGTGCAAACCTGTTAGAAGCGAGTGGATTTTTTTCTGGAGCAGTTATTCGATTTAATTTGCTTTGCCGGTTTTTGATATAGTTCTTGAGGACTCAACTTGCGCTTAACCACAATATAGCGGTCTAAACCCGTCTGTATTTCCGAACCTTTTCCTTGGTTGGGTGTAGTATGCATGTTTTTTTCTTTGCCTGTAGCGCTATGTGTATTGTTGAGAGGTTTTAACGGTGAAGGAGAGTTTCATTGCATATTCCACGGCAGAGTGTTTCCCGACCCATAGCCAACAATAAACGTACTTACGTTTTTACTGCAGTCGTTATTTACTGTAACGTGCTCACGTTGAGAGCCAGCGTTAGCAAAGCCAGAGATTGGGAGTTGATTATTGGAGCAGTTAGATTCTGAGAAGCTGCACTGTCTACCGCTGTGTTGAAATATGCTATGTGTGTTGATTTCTCTTAGCGAGAAATAGCAACTGTTTTTATTTGTCGGCATCGGTTGTCTTCGCTGCTGCTGCTGCACTAGTTGAATGCGCGTGTGGCGACTGCAACATGTAATGTTATTATTCTTTCTTGCTCTGTATTTATAGTTAATTTTTGTTGAATATATATATTTTTTTATGTATTCTCTTTTTTTTCGGATAGCCACACGACAATAGCGAAATTCTATGTCTTTTAATTTCGACATTTAAATCACAACTTTTTATTAGTGGTGTTGTGATATCGACGTGTAGTATTGAAATACAAATATTATTTCCTTACTGTGGCCAATATTTAATTTTAAATTGTATTAAGTTTTGCCGCTAAAGAAAGTAGGTGTGCGTCAGTGCACGCATTCGAACGGCAGTGAATAATACTGTTTAAAATTTAACACGCACAACAGTACTGGAAGAGAACTCGGCCAAACAGCCCTTCGGGCTTATAAATACCACATATTTATTAATTTTTTTAGAAATGTCAACACAGTTTGCAATTCTCATCTGTCAAGCCATAAATATTCCTATTGAAAGATATCAAGCAGTAAAAGACACTTTATAAATTAATCGTATAATAAATAATCAAATTTGGATTAAATTAAAGTACTTTTCATTTAATCTTTCATTGTTTTTTGAAATAAAAATTTCTAACGCATTCGTAGCTTTGTTTACTTTGTGTAATAAAAAAATATAATTATTTTGAATATCAATACTGATCAATCCAAATTATCATTACTCGAATAATTTGTTATTTGATTAATATAAATTTTGATTAATCATATTGTTCTATTAAACGGTTAATTGCGCAACCCTAGTATAAATTGTAAAATAATTGTCTAATTAAAGAATGTATTCATTTTTTATTCCACACCTAAAACAAATAGGATCCAGTAGTCCGTCGACGTTATTCCGCATTGTGGAATGATGTTTCCACCAATAAACTATTAGAAATGGTTGAACGTTATCCATGCTTCTATGACAAAAATCACAGTGATTACCGAAGCAAAGATAAACGTGGCGAGGCGCTACAAACAATGGTAACAGAATTACAAGATATAATTGAAATCACAACAATACAAATTTCAAAACGCATCTCACAATTACGTTTTGATTATTCGAAACAAAAGCAGGAACGTCTCTATTGTGAGCAAAATAATAAAATATTTGTGCCAAACTATGTATATTATGAACAAATGAAATTTATGGACGATGATGTGGCACCGTTTCAGTGTGAACACTGTCCTGTAATATTGCAGACACCACGCGAAATGGATGTACATTTATTAATACATCAATCGAATGGTAATGGTGGTGTAACTGGTGCTACTACTGCTGGTGGTGGTGCTGGTATTAACGCCGCTGTGGAAGTTGTGAACAGTTTCGATGGTGATGGTGATGAATTCGTTTGTGAAATTTGTCAACTAAATTGTAATGATGGTGATCAATTGCTACGCCATCAGCAAGTGCAGCATCAGATGCATCAACCGTTGAAAGAAGTGAAATATCATTGTGATTTATGTACGGCAAGTTTTCGTGAGAAATCCAATTATGATGAACATATGAGACGGCATAATGATGAGCTCTTACTGCCAACGTTAGCTTCAAACCATGGTCGCGGTCGTGGTCGGATTGCTTCAACTGATAACAATGATCAGTCATCAGATTCACAGCATCATCATCATAATCATCATCATCGTGTATTCCATTGTGATGTGCCACAATGTGATCGAAAGTTTACGTCGCGTCAAAATCTAGTGGAGCATACGCGATCACATTTCAGCGATGAAGAATTTCAGTGTGACGTTTGTAACAAAAGTTTCAAATCCATGAAAAATTTACAAAATCACAGACAAATACATGATGCCATCAAGAAATATGTTTGTAAAGTATGCGGTTCAGCATTTGCACAAGCAGCCGGTTTATATTTACACAAACGTCGGCATAATCGACCAAATTCACGTGTACGACATAGCTATTGTTGAGGGCAACAACAGGGATGAAGATGCTGATCGATCGTGTTGTGTGCAAGTGGGAAGATAAAACTCACAGTTGAGGTAATATACTACTATGTACTTATATTGTATTTACAATGTACTCTCCTTTGATGGATAGTATGACTCAATTAAAAATTCTGATACCTAAGTATAGTGTGTGGTATGTTCTGCATAAAAATTTCGAGTGGTTTTCAAAATTGTCAATTTAATTACATTTAAAACTGGAAAGCATCAATATTTATTATTTATTCCTACATTTCACTTGTAAATTGAAAGTGAAATGAAACTTTCTGATGTTCACATAGTGTTGGCAAAATATATTTTTGCAGACCATTTGGAGATATTTTTTACAAAATTGTGTATTGACTGAAAAATCTTTTATTGGGGAAATTAGGCATTAATGATGGAAAATACTTTTGGGTTTACGTCCATCACGAGAGGATTTGAGGTACATCATACTGGCAGACTCATTTTATATTTCTTTTTCTTTTGCTTTAGAAGTCTGCAATTGATTGTTGGCTTTTTCGCATAGACCAACATCGAGTAGTGCAGAACAGTCCAGTCTTTTACTGATCGATCTCCAAGTGACCAATTACTGAACTCACATTGGAACCGGTAGTTCGTTGGCTTGAATTCTAGCACGAATTGAATTTTGCAGGAATGTAAGCCAAGACCTGCGCTTGACGACTAGTCTATATTTTTCGATCAACCTCAAGACTGACCTCAACGGCGGCGATATTTTCTTCAGTTCGCCTTCTACATTAGCAAAAGAAAGAATACTCGCTTATTTGCCGAATTTCATGCAAAGCAACAAAAAAAAATATGCGGCATCGCCTATTTTAACCGAGTTCAATTAAACTCGCTTATATTTTAAGCGACCTGAGTTATAGTGTTGCAAAGTAAAAAGACGGCACTATTGTGAATAGGCTACTGGAATGTGCTTGGGAAATATAAACAAAACTAAGCAAAATAAAGCAAGTGCAGATAAAATTTTTTTTAAAATAAACGAATATATTTACCACAGATTCCGCAGAATTGCTTCTTTTTTGTTTTTATTTCGTTTATAAATTTCACAAAATCAAGTAAAAGGGAAGTTATATGCGAGTTGGTGTTCGTTTGCAATTCGCTTACAAAAGAATGCAGCTATAATATCATTAGTCCAAAAGGGTAAATTGCGGTCGAACGTTTACAATTGTGTTGCAAACAGTCGTCTCAGTTGGCCGATGATGTATACCGTGAATGTGTCAAAACGCTCTGTAAATATTCCTTACTGGACACTGATTTTGAAAGTAAATTTCTGAACACTACTCGGTTGAAAGTTCTTGCATGACGAACTGCCAAAGAATACTGGACAACTTCTCAAATTAAGGTTGACTTCCAAAACGTCAATTACAGTGCATATGTACAAAGTAGAAAAGCATGTTATATAAAAACGGCTAAAACAAGTTATCGATAAAATAAAGAAAGCATACGTATGCATTGTCATGCATATTAAAGAGCTATAATTGATTTTCTCTAAAAACATGTACAATATTTGCAAAGCACATACATTTGTAGATTTTGTTCTGAATCATAGGTTTTTAAGACATTGTCAGCTTCTTCTCGCTCGAAATCTAGATTGTATGTCAGTGTTGTAGATCCACAAAGCCCAATGAATAGCTTTACAAATCATCAAGCCATCATAAAAACAAGTGTGAATTCAAAATTTATTAGCTTCTGGCAAATTTTTCTTGATATTTTTTCTCGAATTTCGAGATAATGAGAATGTCATTACTCTATGTTTTTACTACAATATTTCTATAACAATTAGCTGATTAAGAATTTATTACGAAATGAAATTGATAAGAAATCAAAATGTCATTCGAATATAAATTCACTTTTAATTTTACTTTTATCCATGGATGAATGAATTGTGTTTGATATATACACATTTAAGAACGTAAATTATATAAAGAGATATATCGAAAATTAAAACGATTTATAGTTTCACTTTTGAACTTATTCCATGAGATTTACAGAACATACGTGTATACACTATATAATTTTAATATTAATAATAATTATATTGGATCGTAATTATTGTCAAATATAAGGTCATCTTAAAGTTATAATCGGCTTGTTTGACACATTTTCATTAGAAAAATCTGTCCATTCTAACTTGAAGAATACCTTATCTTTGACTATAAATAACTACGGCCTATAAGGTTTAGGTATTTATAAATACGTATATGTAAATCAAAAGTAACTATATATTTTTAAGCAATAATATTTTGATAAGTATTAATCGTATATATACACAGGTACATAAGGAATATAATGCTAATGGCTTAAAATATTGGAGAAAAAATAATGAAACAAATCAAAAGAGCAAGAAGTAATATTAAGATATAAGATTCTGAAGTTACACATGAAAGTGTGTATTTTCCGAAATAGTATTTCGATACTTGATATAGTACATAAGAATAATTTGGACAGCAAGCAGCATCGTATACTGCATATATTGTAAAGTATGAAAATAAAATTAAAATAACAATCGTGTTTCTTTTGACGCTTACAACACAATTAGCCGATACATATTTTTATGGAAAACTAAGTATGTATGTATGTATGTATGTGGCACTTAAAGCCCCAAAGGGCTCATTGGCCGAGCTTCTCTTCCATTACTGTTGTGCGTCTTAAATTTTAGACAGTATTAGAATGGACCTACTTATTTTAGCCGGTTCCGAACGGCAGAACACTTGTGACATCACTTTTTCTGAGCTTTGTCACAGTTCTTTTTAGAAGCTTTTTCATGGCAAGTTGTTACTGTCGGAAGAATTGCCAATTGCTTGCCGACAGGTGGGTACCGTTCGAAAGAAAAATCTTTTCGATATTAAATTTGTTATGCATCAGCCGGGTATTGAACCACGACCTACAGATCAGAAGGCGAACACACTAACCACTGAGCTACGGCACCCCCGTAGCTCCGTAGCCGTGGAAAACTAAGTAGCAATGCTTATCTCCACATAACCGCCAAATGTGGTGAAGTTGGCGTACCCGTGGCATTGGTCGACACATCAAACTGGCAGCTTCAAACGTCAATGCACTACTGACTGTTTCGGCATAAGTATTCCTTGGTGACATGAGTAGGGCACGCTTTGTCTCTCCATCACGTATGCCATCTATGAAAACCTCTATTTTGATATTTTCGACGAACTCTTCCGAATTACCGGAGAACGCTAGATGACATAAGCACTCAATATCGGAAGCGAATTCCTGAAGGCTCTCATTACTCCGTTGCACTCGCAATTTCAATTCCACTCGATGTAATTGACTCTTGTATTCATTTCCTCTGGAGTGTGTCCATCAGTGAGTGATAGCTACCAAGATCTTTCTCTGGAATCATCTGTAACACTTCGGAAGCATTACCTTTTAATGGCGTGCTTCCGTCAAATGTTGGTGGCTTTAGTTTGATTGTAGTTGATTCTCTAATCACTGATGTGACTGGTCCATTGATTTTTAGCTGAGTGAGTTCGTGCTGTAATTTCTCGAACTTATCTTCCAAGTCATCTACATGTTCCTTCAGATCCATGACTTTTTCATTAATGCTTCCGGAAATTCCTAAAATCTTTTCTCAATTCCTTTTTGTAGATTTTCGATGACGTGTTCTTGTCGAGCCGAACCTTCTTGAATTTCCATACGCAATTCAGCCGAATGCTCCTGAAACTTGAAGTCAATGCGAGACGCATTTTCTTGTAACTTCGCATTAATTCCTTGCAGTTGCGGCTGCTGTTGTTGCATCATGGATTTCATGAGTTCCATTAGTTGACCACTCGAATTTATCTTGCTTTCTTCCTCAGTGTGTACGACTGCATGTATATCGGCTTCCTCAAAGAACTCATGTTCTTCTACATTAATACCATTAGCCTCCTTGGCTTGCCTCAGCCTCACCAGCAGATCCGCCTTTGCACCTGATGACTATAGATTCATTGCTACCAACAGCTTTTTAAGCTGGCCCACTTTTAGTTGGTCAATTTTCACCATCTTTACAGAATCCCACTTCTGACACCAATTATTACGTTTTTATTCTGTGAGCGTTTAATTCTATTTGAATTACCTTGTTTCACTGGAACTGCAACACTTATTTTATACAACTATATCTAGCAACAATTTATTTAATAATCTCTATGTACAATCAACTCTGCTTACAGTCAACTATTTACAATAACACTTGAATGTACTTGCAACTTTTGCCTCTGTATCGATGTTTCTGCAATCACGTTCGGGATCGAATTGATTCTCACTTCTCAAAACTGGCTCTATTTATACTCTGCTGGCAACACCCCAGAATCTTCCTTTATCGAGATTCTTCTCTTCCTTTCTCGTTGGCTTGTTCTGGTTATCGCTTATTTCTTTTTGTTGACATTCGTTTCGATGCTGCCAATAGTGTCAGTCACAATAGTGATGAGTAACCAACTATCGATACTCGTTACAATATTATAATAAGAATATCGTATATTATTGTATCGTAAATTATTGTAATAACGGATTGTGAGAAGTGCAATAAAAATAGCAAAGTAAAAGATACAATAAAGAAGGACTTGAAGTTCATTTTGAAACGGACAAGAAAGAAGAGGGTATGTCATAGAGAGTAAATTATTTAATTAAATATTGTGACCTCTGCAAAGGGGACACAACACATAGCAGATACTTTACTACCCTTGACCTTGACAGTGGGTACAATCAGGTACTTATGGTAAAGGCGGACCGGAAAAAATGGCTTTTAGTATAGGTGTTGAACACTATAAATTTAATTGAATGTCTTTCAGTTTGACAGGCGCCCCTGCCACCTTCCAAAGACTAATGAACCATGTACTAACAAGACTTCAAGGTATAGATTGTTTTGTGTATTTGGATGACATAGTCGTCTACGGTCGAAACTTGGCACAACATGAATCGCGTTTACAAAGAGTATTTGAACTTTAATGTAAACATAGGTTAGAGCTATAATGATAATGTCAGAGAGCTTTTGGAGATTTAAAACATGCAATTTGCTCTCTTCGCCAATTTTAGCCTACCCAGATTTTTCTAAACCTTTTGTCTTAATAACAGATGCCAGCAACGGGGCTGTAGGTGCAAATCTATCGCAAGGTAAAATTGGAAAGTATAGACCAATAGTCTTTGATACTGTGAAAAGGTATTCACAATTGAAAAGGAATTCCTGGCCATCGTATGAGCTGCGAAGAATTATCGAGCTTATTTACTCCATAGAAAATTCTAAATTTACAATGACCGCCAGCCACTACGAGGAATTGCAAATCTAAAAGACCAGACATCACGTTTGGGACGTTTCAGGCATAAATTATCCAAATTTGATTTTGTGATAAAAGGTAAAAGAAATATAAATGCAGACGCACTCAGCAGAGTACCACAGCCAGAACCTAAAGTAGCTACGATTAAGACTCGTTCTCTGGCAAGTAAAATGTTGACGAAAATATAAAAGAACCTGAAGGATATTCGACGACGAGCAGGACCTGGATAAGGAAGGAGAAAATACAGAAAACTAAAAGTCGGAGCTGCCCACGGATAAAAAGGTACTACGCAATTTCCACGATTCACCCTTAGGAGGACTTCACGGTGTACAGAAAACTTATTTCAGAATTAGAAGATAATATAGATGAACAAATTTAGTTCCATTTGGGCTGGACCCTACGAAATAGTAACCAAAATTAAATTAATATTAAATTGGATGATCTCGATGAACCTCTACAAAAACCACACAACAAAACATAACACCGAATATGCATATGATACACAGTAATGTTATTTGTTTATTATAAAAATTATTTTATTAATTTATTAAGAACACTGACATATACATATAAACACATATATATATATATATATATATATATATATATATATATATATATAAATATATATATATATATATATATATATATAAATATATATATATATATATATATATATATTTATATATGTATATATATATGTATATATATATTTATATATATATATATATATATATGTATATATATATATATATATATATATATATATATGTATATATATATATATATATATATATATATATATATATATATATATATATATATATAGGTTAATCAACAAAAAAGTGAGAGCACCACAGAAAATGTCGGATTTTAAGTGAACATTTTCAGCGCTCGCTGCACGACTGAGAGGTCTCATTTTTACTTTTGCTTGAAATTCATGTATGTATTTTTGGTCACGTACCTTCTTTAGTTCAATATTCTTTGTTAGCGGGAAGGTGTTGCATCAAGTTTGTAATTGAAACAATTTTGAAAGTGAGGTTGTTTTAAATAAATAATTAAAATGTTATTTATTCACTTTAACGAACATAATTTAGTAATTCATTTGCTAAGCACACTAGAATTGAAACGATGCGAAAATGTGATAGTACAATGAGAGATATCGATAGAAAACTATATGATCTTTTTTAAAAACCAAAAAATTTATGGGACAACAAAAAGAAGTGGGCATCCGCCAAAGATTGATATACGGTCGAAGCCACAAATAAAGCATTTGACAGTCGATAAAAACATTTATTCAGCAAATATTAAGCAACAACAAAGTCCATATTATGAGTTGCATTCTATCTTCGACTATGATCGAAAGTGCTGATCGAATGAATTAATGTTAATTTCACTATATAGAGTTGGATTTTCTTCCATCAGTGAAACCAGTTGTTTGCTATTCACGACCTTAGACCTGCATGAAATTAATAGAAATTGTTTAAAATTAGTGTTTTGTCGCTACCCCAACGAAAGCAAAATTTTGTTCGACAGAAAATTAGATACACAACGAATTTGATATTCGATCTTCAATCTTCGATAAAAAGCGAGATTAAAAAATGTAACTCATAATACGGGCCTAAATCTAGAAATGTCCATCCCTCGAATTCAGTATATCAAACGAGCGCCCCAACATTAGTTACTACCTTGACACAAAACTGCTAGGATGCAATATACCCAGAGGCACTTGTGGAATTACGGGTGGAAAAAAGTAATTTTTAGTGACGAGAAAAAATTTAACTTACACATATTGGAGAGATGTTCGGCGACTACTAAAGTAAAGGAATTCTTTCAGAGATTTTCAAAAAGTATCTTCCATGGTATGGGTGTCTTTCAGGTACAATAGGCCAACCCCAATTTTATAAAGCATAAAATGAATGCGAACGTTGAACTATTAGAGATTATCTTAATAGAATTTTCAGAACTGTTTTGTAAGAAACCATGGATTTTTCAACAAGATAACGATACCAACGCAGCCGCATCAAAGTGTTTCTTTTTTTTTCCAACAAGCTTTTTTTATTGGATCTTTCTAAATTACTTAGAAACTAACAATAAGTAATCAAATCTTACAAACTAACTAAAATTATGTGATATTCCCAACGTTCCATTACAATTTGTTGAGTCGCGAGGTATAGCAATTTCACAGCAAATTCAGTGTGTCTTTTCTTTTTAATCGACGATCGATTGTGTAATTTTTGAATGTAGCTTCTGCAGGACATTGCAACTTCCTCAGAAATTGTGGGTACATTTAAATCTCGATGGATGTTAACGTTCCTCATATACCAAGGCGCGTTTACAATAATTCGCAGACACTTGGATTGTATTCGCTGCAATTTTTCGATATTTGAGGGAGATGCGGTGCCCCAAAACTGAATACCATAGGTCCAAATTGGCTTCAGGATTGCTTTATATAATAGCACTTTGTATTCGAGATTCAACTTTGATCTTTTGTGTAACAGTCACCATAACTGATTCATTTTAAGCTTGATCTAAGTTTTCTTTGCCTCTATGTGATTTTTCCATGTCAGCCTTCTGTCGAGGTGAATACCCAAGTACTTTGTTGAGGAACATTGTGGAACTGATTGGCCATTAATATTAAGTGGGGGACATGTATCTAGCCTTAGCGTGAAGGTTACATGTACGCTCTTTGATTCATTGACTTTTATACGCCATTTTGCTAGCCAGATTTCGAGAGAATCGACATGAGTCTGCAGGAGTTTAGTAGCTTCTATGGGGTTAGAGTGAGAGCACAATATTGCCGTATCATCAGCAAAGGTCGATATGAATGTATAGTTATTGTTGGGCATATCTGAAGTGTATAAGAGATACAGTAAGGGACCCAAAACGCTTCCTTGAGGAACGCCAGCGTGAATATCCAATGGATTTGTTGTGTAATCCTTGTGATTACACAACAACAACATTTTTTTTGGACAAAATTATAGCATTAATGGACTGGCCCGTCATAAACGCATGGAAAATCTCAGGAGAATACTTTCGCAACAAGTTTTATTCCTTCAGAGAGCCAAGTGTATTGTAATGAATGTAAAAATACCGATTTTCATCCTTCGCCCTTTAATTCAACCCATGCCGAGAAACGCTGCTATTTTAGCTAAATGTAACCATATAAATTTTTTTATATTTAATATGAAATATTTTTTGTACGATATACTTTTTTGTACCAAATGAACTGAATTTTTTTATTTTTCTCTTGATAAGCAATAATTTTTGTTCTTAAATATTGTAATAAAACTCTGGATTGATTCTATTAATAAAGAACATAAAAGAGATTCATATGAAATACAGTGTATCACTTAAGTGAGTATGCAGCATAAAAATAGTTAAACATTTAAATTTTTTCCTTACAAAATGTGCAAAAGTATTAATGCTTTTTTACATTAGCAATAATATGTAGTATTGCCTTACACAAAAACACAAGCATATAAAAAAAAATTATGCCGTTATCATATCCCGTTATGATATCTTAAAATATAGAAAAAATCACATCACAAAAGTAAGTATGCATTTATTAAAGTTTTGACCTCCACTTAAGCTGAAAGCATTTTAATTGCGAAAAAAGTGACTAATTGTTTTTATAAATATTATTAAATGCCGAAATTGATTTTTTATTGGAAATTTTTCAAAATTCTAATTATGGCTCCTCATGGAAAGAACTTTCACAAGATTTAAAAGATGTTATTGTTAAACTATATAAAGAGCAGAAAAGTCAGCGAGAAATTGCAAAACTTGTCAATAAGAGCAGTTTCACAATACAGAAGATTATAGAAAAATATAATAAGTAGGGAAATACTAGTAACAGGACTCGAACTGGACGTCCAAACATCTTTAATGACAGGGAACAGGGACAGGGAAACGAATTATTACAAGAAAAAGAGAAGTGAATCTCGAGATGAGCGCTCCAAAAATAATGGCAGAAATTGAAAACGAGAGTGGAAAAACCTGTAACCCGCAAACCATTCGTCGGGTGCTATATAATTCTGCTTACCATGGTCGTAACATCCGTAAAAAGCCATTTGTAAACAGCACCTATAGAAGAAAACGGTTGGACTTCGTAGGGGAGTATGAAAATAAAGATCAAAATTTCTGGAAATCAGTTATTTTTTCCGATGAAAGTAAATATAATATTTTTGGCTCAGATGGATGTCGAAAAATGTGGAGAAAAGTGAACACTGAGTTCGATCCAGAAAATATGGCTGCCACAGTAAAACATGGTGGTGAGTCTGTTATGGTATGGGGCTGTATTGCAGCATCATGTGTTGGAAATCTGGTGATTATCGAAGAAATAATGGATAAGGTGGTTTATTTGAACATTTTAAAAAATAATTTACATCAAAGTGCAGCTAAATTGGGACTAACAGGATCATTTGTATTCCAACAGGACAATGATCCTAAACATACAGCCTTTTGTATAACACACCAAAACAATTAAAAACTCCGCCCCAGTCACTTGACCTTAACCAAATAGAACATCTGTGGGATTATCTCGAAAAAAAAATCAGAAGTCATAGCATTACAAGCAAAGATATCCAAAAAGCTGCACTAATTGAGGAGTGGAATAAAATTCCACGTTCCGTTACCCAAAATCTTATCGCATCTATTCCATCAAGATTGCAATCAGTCAAAAAGGCCAAGGGCTATCCAACAAAATACTAAATATAAGTCTGACTTGAGAACTTCAATCATAGTGCAGATTTTTGTGAACTGCATACTTACTTTTGTGACCTGAATTCCAAACATTTTGTTTATTATATTGTTATTAATCAGTAATGAATTAGAAATATTTTTACTTTTTATTATTTTTCTTAAGTTCCCATATAAAATAAATGAAAAAATAAATTTTTATGTTTTTATTTCAATTTCTAAGCCATTTTTTTAATCATTCCAATTATTTATATCGCTGCATACGCACTTTAGTAATACACTGTATATAGATTAAGAGAAGAGATTCTTAACTTGTACGCTATACTTATTTCGTGGAATGTATATGTATTTTTATTTACCCATAACAATAATATTAATTCTTAAATTCTTGATTTTCTCTAATTGTTGGAACAATTTGTATTAACTTTTTTAACCCTCTAATTTCTGATTTCATCTAATAAAATTTAAATTACATACATATTGTATATTAATAAAAAAATAGATTATGTGCGTTTTTTAGTCCATTCGCTTATATGGATCTAAGATGTTCAAGGAAGTTACATGTGAATATAAACAAATAAACAATATTTTGCACAGGTCCATAGAGAATTTTTGCAGTTAGCTCGCTTGTTCCTGTGTTACATGACAGATCTTTGAGCAAATAAGCAAGTTCCACCACTATTACCCACAAAATAAAATATCACAATTTCATACATTCAATTTGTTTTTACTGATTTTAACTTAGCAATGTCAAGTTTACAATTCATTCAATCAATTAGAAAACATACTAATACATAATAACAATAATAATACAAAGGAAAGTTAATACATATTCATATATATAATTCATTATTAAGTTGTACAGAAGACTAGATCAATTCGCCCCGTTCGTTCACTTTGATTACTTTAGCATTAATACTCTTCTCGGCAAGTATTTCATCGAAATTTTTGCCTTTGGTATTTGCAAACCAACCTAAATTATCTTTGATCAAATGATCCACTGCACAACCATCACATTGTAATATGACTATACCACTGTTGTAGGCAGCTTCGCTAATCAATTTGCTGTTGCGTGTATTACATAGCTTACAACGATAGACAAGCTTAACTTTACGTCCCATACGACGATAATGTTTTAAAGTGGTCGTTGAGGTGGAATCAACATCTTGTGGTTTTGCTTTTGGTTCAGCTCCAAGTTCTTTGCATGTAAATTTAGTAACATCGAGTATGGTTTTCGGTATAATCAGTGGTTGATTGATGCACCTATTATTTAGTGCTGTTGTCGTTGTTGCTCCATTGCCACCATTCAATGGTTGTATTGGTGTTCCTGTTGTAGCGTTATTCTCCACTGATTGAGTAACATTGATGAGAGCATTTTGTGCATTTTGACGAAAATAATTAAGTGCTCGACTACTAAAGATGTTACGCAAAGTGTTCATGTTAAACGTACATCACGTGAGTAATTTGTAATGTGATTTCTACGTCAAAAAATTAGTTAATAATTTCAAATACTTGTTATCTTTAGAAATTACGCCGCAATTTCTAAATTAACTCAATTGCTCCTCAAAACACCGCAGCAAACGCAAACACTAAAGAGAACAGCTGATTTCTGACATGTATGCAGTGTTGCCATATTTACAGTTTTAACTGTAAATTACAGTTTTTTAGACAAGCTCACAGTTTTTTAAAAATACGTCGTAGTACAAATTACAGTTTTTTATTTCAAATTTAAAAAGAGAAATAAAAATCATTTATATTTTTTTAATTTTAATAAAAGTATATTATATATTTGTCTACAGGGAACAGCACTGTAGATAAATAAATAAATGAAATCTCACGGGGACCCTGTGATTAAATTTCAACCATGCTTCGATACGGCAATTTGTTTGTCATTTGTGTATTGCTATTGTTTTCTGAGTGAAGAAGAAGTTTTCTGTACGTTGGTGGCTGTTTGATCTTTTTTCCGTTAAAAATGGACAAGTTTTGAACAAAAAGTGGTAAGAAATTTAAGAGTAAATGGAATTCGAATCTTTATGTCAAATTTTATAATTTAGGTAGTAGAAAACGACAAGGGAGTACTGAAAACGAAGCAAACCCGGTACATTCTCCGCCACTCACCATTCAAAATGAATTGTTTTGTGTTATGTTTTTTTAATAAAATTAATGCCCCTATTGCGGTTCACAACTTTTGTAACAGTTTGGTCGCCGTCGAGAAATTCATATTGCCGTTCTCAACTCGACTGGCGGCTGATTTTTTTGATTGTGTTCATTATTTTTGTGGTATTGCCGTTTGCAACTCTGTTTCAGTTTGGTCGACAAGCACGTTAAATATACACCACTGCTCATAAGCAGTTGTGTTTGCATCAGTTGCAGTTTACTTTAAACTAATAAAGCCAAAAATAATGGAGAGATCGTAAGTAATAATTAGCTTGGCTTCATATTGTAATTTCTCAACATTTTATACATTTTCAGAAGTTTAAAAATTACAACCAAAGCTCAATTTGAGAGGCTTGTTCAACTAATGGACCAGAATCCAAGCTAACAAAGTAGACCTGAATCTAAGAAAATAAGATTTTTTTTTAAATAATTTAAGTTATCTTCCATTTACCAAAAAAGACTGAAATAAATTTAAAAAATAAATAAGAGATAAATTTATTGAGCTTGGAAAGAACGCATTATATTATTTCTGATACTCCTTGTAGCGTCTGTTTCGTCTCCAATACATCTAATACTTCTTTTAAAACAAGTGACATTGTAGATTGAGCCACTCCTATATTGAAGTCATTGCCGCTGCTCTTCTGGTAGCTTCCATCAGCGAAAAATCTAAGAGCAGCACACAATTTCAATATTGGTGGTATAGATACGACACGCACAGATTTCTTGAAATGGTATTTTACGTCATCCAGCAAAAAGCAAAATGCCTCTTTGCTCAGTCGAAAATAGCTAATAAATCTATAAAAAAAATTTATTATTTGCTTTTATTTATTTTGAACAATATTTATACTTTTCGCTAGGTAGTTCAAGAGGGTTAGAGTCATCACGAATTTTTCTCCGTAAGCGTGGCAAATCAATTTTCGCGTCTTCGTTTTCATCTTCATAAAACAAATCTACACTAATATCCATTTTAAATAATTTTCACAGCAAAACACAATTGTATATTTCCTTAATTTTTACTTTTAATCGACCACTTTTCTGTCATAAGCAGTGTTGCCATATTTACAGTTTTAACTGTAAATTACAGTTTTTTAGACAAGCTCACAGTTTTTTAAAAATACGTCGTAGTACAAATTACAGTTTTTTATTTCAAATTTAAAAAGAGAAATAAAAAGCATTTATATTTTTTTAATTTTAATAAAATTATATTATATGTTTGTCTACAGGGAATAGCACTGTAGATAAATAAATAAATGAAAGCTCACGGGGACCCTGTGATTAAATTGCAACCATGCTTCGATACGGCAATTTGTTTGTCATTTGTGTATTGCTATTGTTTTCTGAGTGAAGAAGAAGAAGTTTTCTGTACGTTGGTGGCTGTTTGATCTTTTTTCCGTTAAAAATGGACAAGTTTTGAACAAAAAGTGGTAAGAAATCTAAGAGTAAATGGAATTCGAATTTTTATGTCAAATTTTATAATTTAGGTAGTAGAAAACGACAAGGGAGTACTGAAAACGAAGCAAACCCGGTACATTCTCCGCCACTCACCATTCAAAATGAATTGTTTTGTGTTATGTTTTTTTAATAAAATTAAAAAAAGAAACGTTATTTTACAAAAATCTCGTTTTTGAAGGTTACAGTTTTTTGGTTCAAAATACAGTTTTTTTTTGTCAGTTTCACAGTTTTTTGAAAAAAAAATCTGGCAACATTGCATGTATGTGATAAGAATAAACAAAAAGACGAGTGGAAGAGATGCCATACTAATTGTATATACTAAACAAAAAGACGAGTGGAAGAGATGCCATACTAATTGTATATACTAGACTTTATCAATATACTAATCGATGCCTTATGGCCAATTCGCATAGAACTTTGGCATCGCTTTGATTTAGTACTTTGCTTTGACAGATAAAAACATAAAACATATGCATTTGTGAGGATGTTCACATAAAAATTGCACTAAGTAAAGCAACGTAAAATAAACTGTTGGGCAATTTTCAATTTTGTGCGCTTTGACAATCATCTGACGTTATTTTTATTTACTTTCTAATAGCCTAGACAGACGTTAATCCGGATTTCCTGCGCACTTAATCTGAATAAAATATTAACCTGATATTAACGGCTGATTGCTGTTTTATTAGGTCTGCTCACTTACATTACTATCACTATCAATTTCTGTCATCTATCACTCTCGATATGAGAAAATCTACAAGTACGTGTACTGGTGGGTGCCGTAGCTCAGTGGTTAGTGTGTTCGCCTTCTGATCTGTAGGTCGTTGTTCAATACCCGGCTGATGCATAACAAATTTAATATCGAAAAGATTTTTCTTTCGAACGGTACCCACCTGTCAGCAAGCAATTGGCAATTCTTCCGACAGTAACAACTTGCCATGAAAAAGCTTCTAAAAAGAACTCTGTGACGAAGCTCAGAAAAAGTGATGTCACAAGTGTTCTGCCGTTCGGAACCGGCTAAAATAAGTAGGTCCATTCTAATACTGTCCAAAATTTAAGACGCACAACAGTAATGGAAGAGAAGCTCGGCAAATGAGCCCTTTGGGGCTTTAAGTGCCACATATTTATTTATTTTTTTTTACGTGAACTGAAAACTATCAGAAACTTGTAAATTGACATTCACAGTTCGTAATTGACAACTGGATTTATTTGTTCGCCAACGATTTTCATGTTGAAAACTGAACAATTGTTGAAAGTTTTTTATAAGTAAACACACCTAATATTTTGTAAAATGGATCGAGAAAAATTCACAATAAAAAATTTTCAGCAGTGTTGCCTTCGCGAATTGCCCTAATCCTCTTTTATTTTGGAAATTAACTCATGGAGTTAATGCGGATTAGCTGAAGTTAATGCCCGAGTTAATTCGAATTAACTCGGTAATCCGGAATAAGGCTGCCGTCTGTCTAGGCTATAACATTCATAGCACTATGTGTGCAAGGTAAATATGATATACTAACAATAAATATTGTATACAATAGTTTATATTTAATTTTACAGAGATTAAACAATGTTCACACTTCAGTAACAGAGTTTTAAGAGTGAGCGTGCCAGGCAGCAGCCATTTCCACGGGGGCGTCAGGCAAGTGATTATAATTTTGTGAAAAAATCTACTAGAAGTGCGTGAACCGAAAACCATCAGAATCTTGTAAATTGACATTCACAGTTCGTAATTGACAGCTGGATTTATTTCTTCGCCAATGCTTTCATGTCGAAAACTGTTAACTATTGTTGAAAGTTTTTATATGCGAACACTCCTATTGTTTTGTAAGTTGGATCGAGAAAAATTCACAATAGAAATTTTTCAGCAGTGTTGCCATCGTAAATTGCCCTAATCCTCTTTACTTTTGAGAATTAACTCCTAGAGGTTAATGCGGATTAGCTGTAGTTAATGCCCGAGTTAATTCGAATTAAATATAAATATAAATAAAGGGAATTGGAATTAGGCGGACATTTTATATTAATATTGTAACGAGTATCGATGGTTGGTTACTCATCACTAATTGTGAATGACACTAATATTGGCAGCTTCGAAACGAATGTCAACAAAAAGAAATAGGCGATAATCAGAACAAGCCAACGAGAAAGAAAGAGAAGAATCTCGACTACGATAAAGGAAGATTCTGGAGTGTTGCCACAGAGTATAAATAGGGCCAGATCAATCAAATCGCGCAAACATTGGTACAGTATCAGAGGCAAAAGTTGCAAGTACATTCAAGTGTTATTGTAAACAGTTGAGTATAAATAGAGTTGATTAAATAAATTGTTGCTGTATATAGTTGTACAAAATAAGTGTTGCAATTATTATTAACAGAATCCAGTGATCGAACAAGGTTGATTCAAATAGAAGTAAACGTTCACAAAATAATAACGTAACAATATGTTTCACATCGATCGCTCCAACACAGATGGGAAAGTTCAAAATTCCTTCGACTTCTTTAGCAATTCGCTTTAACTCATACTCATTTGAAACTGACAAAAAATACAAACGTGTTCACAAAACATCACAAGTTCCCGTCACAATGCTATTTACCGTCGATCGGCCCATTTTAAAAGCAGCGGAGAACATTTGTTGAGTACCTCCATGTGCTAGATATCTATAAGGACAATTATTTCTTTAAATAAATATTGCTACTTCTAAACTTACTTACGTGAGCAATTACTTACGTGAGACTTAGAAATAATCTACATTCAGTTACAATCGATGGTCTGTTTGAATGCTTTGTTAATTTTTCCTTAACGAGAGCAAATAGCATATCAAGCACATCCTTGTTCATGTGCCATTTGGTCAAAAGTGGCTGCAAACATACCGGTATTGTTCTAATCTTGGTATAGTGGTCTAACCCACATTCGACGCCTTGATCTCAATACTTTGAGATACTCGTACAGCTCAAACATTAATAAAAAATCACCACCACATCCATTATATCCGCGAAATTCATTTTAAACAATTTTATTGTTATCCGACTATGTGCAAATTCTAAAAGTAAATAGAAGAAAAAAAGAAAGAAGAGAGAAAAGAAAATAACACAGAAAGCCAAAGCGTTCATTGTGGCATACCTTCTACGCTTCATGCTTTGTCGTTACAGTTCGAACTGTCAAGCAAAGTTGTATGTGAATCGGCCATAAAGATCAGAAAAGAAACACACCATCTCTCAAGCAAGAACAATAATTCTGAAACAGTGTTATCGTAGTATGGAAAGAAAGTAATACAATTTTAGACAGAAATTATGGAAAACTTACTAAGCGTAGTAACTGCTATCAACGTTGCACATTTTTTGTTTGCACTTATTTATACAACATGTAAACCAAACTTTTCTTGCAAACTATAAAATTTGTATGTTTATTTAAAAGTGTTTTATATTGTAAAAGTAGTAGTAGTAGGAGCGGTAGTAGTAGCATTACATTTCTATACAATTGTTTAAAAACGAAACTTTTGCATCAGGGTTGCCGCATCTCACATCAATATTTTATTTTACGCCGACATAATATTACGGTTATTAAAAGCAGTCAAATTCGTTTCAGTAAAAATAAAGTTTTACATTGTTTCAGCAATTATAAAATTCAAATGTGTATATATAATTAGTATATATGCAATTATATACATTATTATATATATTATATATATACATATGTGTGAATATATAAATAAATATACATAATTTGTATAAGTATATAACAGTATATAAATACTTGAATATATATTCTAAGGTATATACGCAATAGGTATATAAGTATGATTCCTTAGTTAGGTTAGGTTAGGATATGGGGCTGCCCTCTCTGAGAGGACACACTTAGGCCAGAAAGGCCTACTTAGGCCTACTACAATACTGTTGTGCGTGTTAAATTTGGACGGCATTTGAAGGGACCTACTTATATTAGCCGGTTCCGAACGACAGAACCCTTGTGACATCACTTTAACTTAGTTTTGTCACAGAGTTCTTTTTAAGAAGCATTTTTGGCGAATTGATACTGCCGGAAAAATTGTCACTTCTTCCTGGCAGGTGGGTACCGTTTGAAAAAAAAATCTTTTCGACATTAAATTTTGTTATACTTCAGCCGGGGATTGAACCCACGACCTACAGATCAGAAGGCCAACGCACTAACCACTGAGCTACGGCACCCACATTTTCCTTAGTTATCAGAATTTAATTCTTACAAAAACTTATTTAGGGGGATTGTATGTAAAAAGTTTACACTGAAATAAGTTAAAACATAAAAATCATCTTTTCACTAAAAAATTAAATTTAAAACTTTGCAAGATCTTAATCACTGTAACGATTCAACAAAACTCATAAGCTAAATTTTGTAATAAATAGAATAAATTATTGCAACATGTAAGAACGATGGCAACTACATAGCTTGATAACGGTACAAGCAAATTTTAGCAGTGTTCAAAAAATGTATTCCGTGCGGTAAAATTCTTATTTCAAATTTTTCTCAATTTTCATCGTTGTAAAATATTATTCAATAACAATGTCGTCGGAGTGTGAAACAAGTGAAAACGTTTTAAAAAGAAAGTCGCGAATTGCCGCAGCAAATGCTATAGAGCCAAAATACTCTATTATTAGCAATAAACAAGTTAAAATGAATAAAGACGATTTGCAAAATCAGAGTTTATTTTTTAAATTAAGGTATATATTGTATTCAATATTCTGAGAACATTAGCAAAGTGTAAATGTAAATTCATTTACCGCATTGTTTCTATTTTACCCACATGGCCTCATGTTCTCTCAATCTCATTCTCATGTTTGTGTTATAGCCTAGACAGACGGCAGCCTAATTCTGGATTACCGAGTTAATTCGAATTAACTCGGGCATTAACTGCAGCTAATCCGCATAAACTCTATGAGTTAATTCTCAAAATAAAAGAGGATTAGTGCAATTTGCGATGGCAACACTGCTGAAAATTGTCTATTGTGAATTTTTCTCGATCCATTTTACAAAATATTAGGTGTGTTCGCAACAAAAAACTTTCAACAATTGTTTACAGTTTTCAACATGAAAAGTGTTGGCGAACAAATAAATCCAGCTGTCAATTATGAACGTTGAATGTCAATTTACAAGTTTCTGATAGTTTTCAGTTCACGTACTTCTTGTAGATTTTCTCATATCGAGAGTGATAGATGACAGAAATTGATAGTGATAGTAATGTAGTGGACAGTCCTAATAAAACAGCAATCAGCCGTTTAGTTAATCCGCAATACTGCCGTCTGTCAGGTTATTATTTTATTCGGATTAAGTGCGCCGGTAATCCGGAATTAGGCTGCCGTCTGTCTAGGCTATTAGTATTGTAAAACGGAGTATTCCGCTCTTCGTCCGTTCTTTCTCCTTCATGCTGGCTCTTGGTTGATCCCCTCACCATGCACTCAAATGTGACAAGCTGGCTCGTAAGTGCAAAAAACTTCTGGGAGGTACTGTGTCCATCACAGTTTTAAACCATGAATCATGCGCCTTTGTCCAACCTCTTGTACATGGTATACAGTGTATCAGCTGATAAATTGTCAACCGAGTCGCTACAATCTACTGTCAATGTAACCGCTCATAAATAATCTGATAAATTAAAACCTCTTTTAATTCCAATTAAAATCAATTTTAATATGTGTATATGTTATTCTGTTCACAATGTTTGTTACGCCGTTTTAATATGTTGTATGTCGTTTAATTAAGATTTTAATGTATACATATACGTATTTATAAAATTAGAATATAAGCTACAATTTTTTAATATATATTGTATATAATGTGTTGTAAATTTTATTTCACAAGTGTTTTATATAATGTTCATTTCAATTACTTGTTCTTGTTTCAACCCCCAATATGTAATTATTCATTTGTTTACTAATTTCATTCAAGATTTTATAAAATTCAACTATTTTAATTGTTCGCTTTCGAATTATATTATTTTAATAACTTTAAAAGAAAATTTTGGGGAAAAATGTCGCCATTTGTCGTCGAAGATCGAAGTAGGTTAAAGCAGAGAACTTTTAATAGTAGAGAAGTCCTACTTTGGCTTTTGAGCTTTTCGCTGATTACAATATCAGGGTCACTTAACAGAGTTGCACTATACAAAGATTTTGAAGAGCGCAATGTCATTGGAGAACAAATGCTGTAAGTTAACATAGCAAATTAAATTGAAATAAAATCATATAAAAAGAATGATAGAAATAAATATTGCGCCCTGTGATGTCATAACGGAAACAGTACGAATAGTAAACAAATGAGAAGTGTCAAAATCCCACACAAAATAAGCAATATTAAAATAACCAATATTTATTTCTTTATTATGAAAAATATTAGAAGAAAATATGTATGTAACCTAAAGTAACCAGAACTTGCTTAAGTGGAAAAGTGGAAATATGTAAATAAAAGTGAAGTGGTTTCGTGTTTTCATTACAAGTTTTATTGTGCACATATGTATACATGAATGAATATTAAACAATATATTAATAACTATATCCATAATTTAAATAAAGTATTAATTAAGAATTAAAACAGAATTAATAAAGACTAAGTTGTAGTGGTGGTTGGTGCGTTTCAGAATTGGTGATTTTGATGTGGAAGACAAAGAACGTCCAGGACAGCCGAAGAAGTTTGAAGATGCTGAATTGGAGGCATTACTCGATGAGGACTCGTGTCAAACGCAAGAAGAACTTGCCAAATTGTTCGAAGTTACAAGCCAAGCCATTTCCCATCGATTGAAACTATTGGGAATGATTCAAAAGCAAGGAAATTGGGTACCGTACGAGTAAAAGCCGAGAGACGTCGAAAGGCAATTTTTCACTTGCGAACAGCTACTCCAAAGGCAACAAACGAAAGGTTTTTTGCATCGCATCGTTACTGGTGATGAAAAGTGGATCCACTACGACAATCCCAAGCGAAAAAATTCAGCTGCACTTTTCTCCAAATTAAAGAAGTAAATCAAAACTTCCCGCAAATGCTGTTTTGTGGGCACAAAACTTGACATATTGAGAGCCAAAGAAAACTATGTTGTTTACACTCCGGGCAAATGACACATACTGAAAATGAAAGCTATGGAATGAGGTTATGACATGAATATAGTTTCAGTATTGTCTGATGCTTATATCCCGACCTACGCCATCTGTTGTAAATATATATATATATATATATATATATATATATATATATATATATATATATATATATATATATATATATATATATATAATAAATATGTGGCACTTAAAGCCCCGAAGGGCTCTTTGACCGAGCTTCTCTTCAATTTCTGTTGTGCGTGTTAAATTTTGGACAGTATTAGAAGGGACCTACTTATTTTAGCCGGTTCCGAACGGCAGAACCCTTGCGACATCACTTTTTCTGAGCTTTGTCACAGAATTCTTTTAGAAGCTTTTTCATGGCAATTTGTTACTGTCGGAAGAATTGCCAATGGCTTTCCGACAGGTGGGTACCGTTCGAAAGAAAAATCTTTTCGATATTAAATTTATTATGCATCAGCCGGGGATTGAACCACGACCTACAGATCAGAAGGCCAACACACTAACCACTGAGCTACGGCCCCCACATATATATATATGTATATATATATATATATATATATATATATATATATATATATACATATACATATATATACATATATACATATAAATATATATATATATATATACAGTGGCTCACAGCTTATTTCGTACAGTGTATATATTTTTATGTACATGGCTGTAACATCGAAACTAAAAAACTTATCGATAAGTTTTGAATGTAGATGTCTGTGTATGTGTTTAGTAAACCTAATAAGAAAACGGGGAACCCCAAAAATTTTTCTTTTTGTTATGCAAGAGAGAAAAACTATTGATCAGCTGATTTTCAGCTCACATCTTATTTCGTACACAAACTTCAATGTAGGTAAGTTTCATTCTGCCGCGCAGTTACAAAGTTTTTTTGAATTGTATGAGTTTTTGGACCTTTTTAACTATTATAACAATTTTTATTATTATTATTTTAAATAGTTAAAGTGCTGTAAATTAAACATTTAGCTTTATGGGTCGTCGTACAACGATGGAACAGCGTAAACTGGTAATTAACCATTTTAGGAAAGGTCAGAGTGTGCAAAAAATTGCTGAAATGACAAATTTAAGTGCCTCAACTGTCCAATACATCATTCAACGCTTCGTTCGCGAAAATCGGTTGGAGAACAAGGGCAGAGAAGCACCTAATAAGATTTTCAACGCATCAGACGAGCGTTATATTGTACGAAAAATTAAGAAAAATCCAAAGTTTTCCGCTCCGAAGTTGGCTGCAGAGGTTCAGCGTGAAATAGGAAAATCATCCAGTGCTGAAACTGTCCGACGTGTGCTGCGCAATCATGACTTGAACGGTCGAGTAGCCCGAAAGAAACCATTCATTTCAAAAATGAATATACAACGCCGACTTGACTTCGCCAAAGAGCATATTATTAATACTCCTGCGTTCTGGAATACCGTTATTTTCGCGGATGAGTCTAAGTTTAATATTTTTGGCTCGGACGGAATGTCATATGTTTGGCGTAAAGCTAATACCGAGCTAAACAAGGAGAACCTTAAGCCCACAGTGAAGCATGGTGGCGGTAGCGTGATGGTTTGGGCCTGTATGTCAGCAGCCGGAGTAGGTGAATTGGTTTTTATTGAGGGAACAATGGACAAAATGAAGTACCTCGAGATTCTGAAAAACAATTTACTTCAAAGTGCAGACAAACTGGGTTTGCGGGAAGAATTTCGGTATTACCAAGATAATGACCCAAAACATAAATCTGGGATTGTGCAATCTTGGCTTATTTGAACTGCTCACACTTGATGTCTCCACCACCACAGTCACCTGACATGAATGTGATTGAAAATCTTTAGTCTATTTTGGACAATAAAATAAGAACACACAAGATTTCTAATAAGCAAGACCTAAAGAAGGTACTGATGGAGGAATGGAAAAAAATCACACCAGACATCACTCAAAAATTGGTGGATTCAATGCCAAGTAGACTCCAGGCTGTCATTAACGCTAAGGGATGTCATACTAAATATTAAAATCAACTTACTTTGTTTTTAGTTTGAACTTAAAGAGACTGTACGAAATAAGCTGTGACATGAATTTTCCTATTTTTTTCTTATTTTATTTTTTTATAGTGTCAAACACTAAAATTTTGAAAAAGTAAATTTTGGAAAATAAAAAACAAACCTTCCTTTCAAAAATGGCATTTATATTTTGTTCAAATTTTTGCTATATTAGGAATTACGACTGCAGCAATTTTTAAACTGTCACTGTACGAAATAAGCTGGGAGCCACTGTATATATATATATATATATATATATATATATATATATATATATATATATGTATATATATATATATATATATATATATATATATATATATATATATATATATATGCCGTGGGTGCCGTAGCTCAGTGGTTAGTGTGTTCGCCTTCTGATCTGTAGGTCGTGGTTCAATACCCGGCTGATGCATAAAAAATTTAATATCGAAAAGATTTTTCTTTCGAACGGTACCCACCTGTCGGCAAGCAATTAGCAATTCTTCCGACAGTAACAACTTGCCATGAAAAAGCTTCTAAAAAGAACTCTGTGACAAAGCTCAGAAAAAGTGATGTCACAAGTGTTCTGCCGTTCGGAACCGGCTAAAATAAGTAGGTCCATTCTAATACTGTCCAAAATTTAAGACGCACAACAGTAATGGAAGAGAAGCTCGGCCAATGAGCCCTTTGAGGCTTTAAGTGCCACATATTTATTTTATATATATATATATATATATATATATATATATATATATATATATATATATATATATATATATATATATATATATTTATATATATATATATAAAAATTATGCTGTACCTAAAAGAAAAATTCGTCGTACACCCCCTAATATTTTGCAAGGCAATTCTGTAAAAAAATTTTTTTTTTGGTCGAACGTAGGGGTTGCCTTTTTACATTTTTCGTCGTAACTTTGGCATTTGTAGTCGGGTTTTGAAGTGAGATATATCGATGTTTTGTCTCGAGGGAACCAATTTTTTCACCGAAAGATCGCTGAACTAGTACTTACCAACCAGATCATCTCAACTTCTACAACATGAATACAAACATAAACGTAAAATCAAATAAGGATTTTTCGCAATAGAAATTTTAATCGGCCATATTTCGACGCGATTTAAGTTGGCTATATTTCTTACGACTTTTGAGTTGTTCATCGGTGACCGCCAAAACAGATTCATGTAGTACATGAACAAAACGCTCAGTGTTTTGACAATGGCATGGATAAGCTGTGAAAAGTCTAAGTTGAGCAAATAACACTGTTAAATGAAGGTTTTTGCCTAATGTTAATCTGGTAATTCGGTTATTTCTTTTGAATATGTTAATGTTTCCAGCTGGTCTTGGGTGAGGAATTGCAAGCATGGTGTCTCAGTTAATTCAAAGTTGGCCCAATTGATCATATTGAAGTATGATTCGCACTCATCATTAAGTTATCTACTTGTGGACCGAGTATTTACCGAATGCATCCCGTTGCTTCTTCGCCTGCTGTTAAAATCTATACATAGCCACCTGAGCGTACTAGCGGATTTGGGTCCGTTATCATCGATAACAAAACGTTCTCATGGTGGAAAAAGTACGCGTTATTTTTTATTAACGGACGTACGGCCTGTTAAACGTCTGCCGATAACTGACGAATCCAAGATATGTATTTGAAAACGTTTCGACTTCCGTGAATTACCAGGGTTGAGTGCATGTTACGTAATAGCGGAGGATTCGAGACTCTGTTGTTAGCTAGCGCACTGTGCCAACATTTATTTCATGGGTAACACGAATAGCAATAGTAAATCCAAATATTAGAGTAGTAACGGTATTATTTCAGGTACCATTCTATTAGAGATTATTTAGTACGTTGTACCTACTTTGCAAAGGTTTAATGATTTTTTGAGAGTTGTAATTTACTGGCATTAGGGTGGTACATTAGGGTAGTAGGAACTGGGATTGGGTAGGTAAGTATTAGAACGATGTACTTGAGGTCAATGATCTTTGAAAAGATGTGTCACCTTGAGACAAAAACATCAAAACAAACACTTCACAATCCGACTGCAAAGTTACCACGAAAAATGTAAAAAGGCGACCCCTACGTTCGGCAAAAAAAAAATATTTTTGTCGGTATTGCCTTGCAAAACTTTTTTTCTTTCCCTATAAGGTGGTGATTTAAATTTTTTGTAAATAATTTTAATTCTAATTTTTTTAATAAAATATAATGTTTATTAAAAAAATAAATTATAAATAAATAATAGTTTGTTTAGCCGTTGTCAAGTAATTAGAAACTATAATTTCACTGATTTTTAACCATCTTCTAGGTTGTCCCTCTTTAAAAAATTTTGTGTTTCTTCGATAATAAAACCAATGGAAACTAAATTTTATTAATTAAGAATATAAAAAGAAAAGATATATTATTTTATTGGGCTTTATCGTGTAACAGATATAGATTTGGGTTGTACTAGTTTTTTTCATATGAAAGATAAAATACTAGATACTAGATAAAAACTTTGCTTAAAAATGCAATCGTAAATCCCGAATATAAATGAAAGAAAATTTAGTATTTATCTGCGTATGCGTATATATGACAATTTTATTTGATACCAGCAGAAATTGGATTTACACGCAGTAACCCTCAAGAAGGATCCATTGTGACTAATAGTGCGATTAGTCAACACGTATCGGTAGGTAACAGATCAGAAATTAGATTTTCAACGGAGCATATGAGAGTCATTCTCTTTTCAATCTATCATATTTCTATTTTATACTAAACCTAGCTACCTCTTTCCTACTTATATTGCATATGGACTGAGCACGTTACTTTACTTTACTTTCTGTTACCAACGCTATGATTAATCGCACTAAAAATTATGTTGTCTATATTCAGTAGCTCGATTCAATAACTGCTTAACGACAATTATAGTTATCGTTATGGGCACTTAACGACACTTATAGTTAATAACTATTCTGTATACGTCAGTTAACTACATTTCTGGTTAAATAAAACCGTTAGTTAACAACAAATATAGCGAAGGGTAACGATGAAAATAAGTAGTTGGTTTGAGTATCTAAATAAACTATAAAAAATGGTTTTTGAATATATTGGCGGCGAAATTATTCAAAATTTTACGTAAAGGTCAGAAAGACCAAATTTGTGGCCAAATCAAGATGCTTATGATTTAGGTGACCACGAATTCGCGAAGCTTTACTGGATATCGAAGGATGAAGTTTCCAAACTAATTGATGAATGAGAGTGTAAATTGCGTGGAATGAGAAGCACAGCAATATCTACAGAAAAACAAGTAAGCTAATAAACAATGGGAACAATGGAAATAAACAATGATGAGAATATAGTGTTGTAATTTCAATTTATAGGTTTTATCCGCCTTACGGCCTGTTGGCAAGCAGTGGGGCATTGCGATGAGCCAATCATCTATCAGTCGGTGGTTACACAGTGTGACTGACGCTGTTAATGCAAATTTATTCCGGCAATAGATGCAGTTTCCCATGAACTGACATGTTGCAAGAGAGACCTTTGCCACTGCTTGACAATCATTTCCGAAATTGTGTTGAACGGTTATTCGGAGCTATGAAGGCTACATGGAGATGTCATCCTCTGACACTGCAATACGAGCCTCGTAAACGCATTCGCTGTTTTACATAATATGCGTTTATTGTATGGAATTCCAAACATTCCTATGGACGAGCTATATACCTCGGAGCCTGCAACTCCTAATTTGGACACGACACCGCCACTTGCTATTGCGCAACGAATTCAGGATCGCTTCATATCTGCATGGTTCAGATAAACATTGTAGTTAATAAAGATTAAACATTTCTTTAAATATTTCATTATATTCATTTTTTAGTTTAGTTTTATATGCATTTGAAAAATGTATGTATATTTTGCAACACGTGCAGAGGTATCAGCTAAAGGCTCATATCCTCTAATAGACCTTGGTTTGGTTTCGCGTGGCCCACTTGAGGAACAATTATTATGTCCTTGCTCCAACGCCACGCTCTCTTTTGATTTGCAACACGTCTGCCATCTTGAAAAATGTCTCGGTTAGTTTTTCTTGAACTAACACTTGCTTTGCGTTGTTAGATGCCTGTGAAATAGCAGCATCGCCAAGTTTGGAGATGCCATCAGAACTTTTTTCTGCTGCTAAAGCATTTAATTTTGCAGCTTCAGCAAATACCTGCAATCAACGAATTAAAATATGTATTAATGTATACATATTTGTAATTCATAGACTAAAATCTTCCGAAGATAGTCCTTCTGGTTCCAGCCTCTCTCTTTTACATCTCAATGAATCACTTGTGTTTTCGGGAAGACGTCTTTTTCTCGTTGCTGTGGAGGTGGAGGTGTACAGGTGTTGACTGTACTAGGTGGATGTTATTCCTTGTGCCTTTATTTACTGGCGTTGGGTTTTAGTATTTCAAGTAAAATTTCACCTGCATAACACCTGTCATGGGCGAATGCAATCCCTTGCGGTTCGTTCGTTAATATATTGTTACGTTTTTATTCTGTGAACGTTTAATTCTATTTGAATTACCTTGTTCGATCACTGGATTCTGTTAATGATAACTGCAACTCTTATTTTATACAACTATATACAGCAACAATTTATTTAATAATCTCTATTTACAATCAACACTGTTTACAATCAACTATTTACTATAACACTTAAATGTACTTGCAGCTTTCGCCTCTGTATCAATGTTTTCGCAATCACGTTCGGAATTAGATTGATCTCCACTTCTCAATACTGGCTCTATTTATACTCTGTTGGCAACAACCCAGAATCTTCCTTTATCGAGATTCTTCTCTTCCTTTCTCGTTGGCTTGTTCTGGTTGTCGCTCATTTCTTGTTGTTGACATTCGTTTCGATGCTGCCAATAGTGTCAGTCACAATAGTGATGAGTAATCAACTATCGATACTCGTTACACTGCCCTCCTCTTAACCTTGTTCATCCCGAACAAGTTTTTATACTTCCCCTCGATATGGCGCAAGTCGCTCTAAGTGCACTACTTTAAACTTTGCTCTTTTATTCCAGGCACGTTGAATACGATACACTACGTCATTTATCTTTGCTATAATCTCATATGGTCCTTCCCAATGAGTCTGTAGTTTAGGCGACAGGCCTTTCTTTCGTTGTGGATTATGAAGCATTACAAGCTCTCCTTCATAGAACCCTTTTGAATTTGCTTTCAAGTCATACCTGGCCTTCATCTTATCGCTTATCATCTGCGACAGCTCTCTGATGAACTGATGTACTTCATCCAACTGTTCCCTCTTTTCGCTAGTATAATTTCCTTCGGTTGATCTCGTTGGTGTTAAAACTCCAAATTTTAAATCAGCTGGCAGTCTTAACTCGTTTCCAAAAATTGCCATTGCCGGTGTAGTAGCCGTCGTATCATGTTGTGCGCATCTATATGCCATGAGGAACATTGGTATATGTACATCCCAGTCTCTTTGGTATTTATCTACGACTTTTCTCAAATATTCCTCCAAGGTACGGCTAAATCGTTCTACCATGCCATCAGATTGTGGATGCAAAGGTGTTGTACGAGTTTTGTATATACCCAGCATACGGCATATCTCTTGGAATACAACTGATTCGAAATTTCGACCTTGGTCTGAGTGTAACTCCATCGGTACACCAAAACGAGTAATCCATTGGTTGACGAATACATCCGCAACTGTACTAGCTTCCTGATTTGGAATGGGGTATACTTCAGGCCATTTACTGAAGTAATCTATAACCACCAGAACATACTTGTTTCCTGCGTTGCTTATTGGAAATGGCCCAGCTATGTCCATAGCAATTCGCTCAAATAGAGCACCCACGGTGTATTGGTGCATCTTACCTCGACTTTTCTTAGTGGGACCTTTGGCCATTGCACATTGCTTACACTTCCGAATCCAATCAGCGACATGGTCATGACATCCAACCCAATAAAATCGTTTCTTTATTTTCTCGACGGTTTTGGTGATTCCCAAATGCCCTCCACTGGAGGCATTGTGATACTCAGCTATCACTTCATTTATTCTCGCCTTGGGTACCACTAGAAGATCATTAGTGATTTTTCCATCTTCACTTTCCCATGTTCGGAATAAACATCCGTCTCGTAAGTGCAGGCTTTGCCACTGCGCCCAGTATGCCTTCGTTATTGGACTCTCATTAGCCATTTCTTGCCAATCTGGACGTATGCCCTGCTCCTTATATTCCATAATCTTTGCGAGATCTGGGTCGTTCCGCTGATCTTCTTGAACTCGTTCGGTTTTCCATGACTCTTCCGACAATACATTCGTAAGACGTAGGTTAACAGTGTGATTCTGGTTTCTTTCCCGAGAACAATGTTTACTATCTACGGTGCAAGTACGACGATATGGAGTATAAGCTTTACTACGATGAATGACATCACGATCGTCCTTTCGTTGTCCTGGTGAATTCGATCTTTGTTGCTTGTGTCGTAGACGACAATTCCGCGCCTTGTGCCCTCTTCGATGGCATATGAAGCACTTACCAGCAAATTTATTTTTGCGTTAATTCCTTGTTCTACCTTTAGGCTTCATATTCGATTGATTGCAATCACGCGCTATATGCCCTCGTTTGTCGCAAATGAAGCACTTACCATTAAATTTGTTTTCACGTCGACCTGTTGTTACTTCAGGCTGAACTACTGATTTTACTGCCTGACGCACTGCTTCAACCAGATGTGATGTTTTCCCCTCTAGTTTGCGTACTCCTGGCACTGGTCGACACATTGAGCTGGCGGCTTCATACGTCAAAGCACTACTGACTGTTTCGGCATATGTATTCCTGGGTGACATGACTAGGGCACGCTTTGTCTCTCCATCACGTATGCCATCTATGAATGCCTCTATTTTGATTTTTTCGACGAACTCTTCCGAATTACCGGAGAACGCTAGATGACATAAGCGCTCAATATCGGAAGCGAATTCCTGAAGACTCTCATTACTCCGTTGCACTCGCGATCTCAATTCCACTCGATGTAATTGACTCTTGTATTCATTTCCATACTTTCGCTGGAGTGTGTCCATCAGTGACTGATAGCTACCACGATCTTTCTCTGGAATCATCTGTAACACCTCGGAAGCATTACCTTTTAATGCGACTATTAAAGCAGCAGTCTTGTCGCTATCATCCCATTGATTCTTCGAAGCGGTTGTCTCGAATTGAATCTTGAAGATATTGAATGGCGTGCTTCCGTCAAATGTTGGTGGCTTAAGTTTGATTGTACTTGAATCTCTAATCACTGATATGGCTGGCCCATTTATTTTTAGTTGGTTGAGATCGTGTTGTAATTTCTCGAACTTATCTTCCAAATCATCTACATGTTCCTTCAGATCTGTAACTTTTTCATTAATGGCTCCGGAAATTTCATCTACATGTTCTTTTAGTTCTGCAACTTTCTCATTAATAGCCCCAGAAATTTCTTGTAGTTTGTAGTTAATTGTCTTCTGGAATTCTCCAATGAAGTTTTCTTGGCGAGACGAACCTTCTTGAATTTCCATACGCAATTCAGCCGAATGTTCTTGAAGCTTGGAGTCAATGCGAGACGCATTTCCTTGAATTTCCGTACGTAATTCACTAATAACGCCCTCTTGGCGTACCGAATGTTCTTGAAACTTGGAGTCAATGCGAGACGCATTTTCTTGTAGCTGTTGTTGCTGCTGTTGCATCATGGTTTTCATGAATTCCATGAGTTGACCACTCGAATCTATTTTGCTCTCTTCCTCAGCGTGCACAACTGCTTGTATATCGGCTTCCTCGAAGAACTCATGTTCTGCTACATTAATTCCCTTAGCCTCCATAGCTTGCCTCAGCCTCACCAGCAGTTCCGCCTTTGCACCTGATGACGATAGATTCATCTCTACCAACAGCTTTTTGAGCTGGTCCACTTTTAGTTGGTCAATTTTCACCATCTTTACAGAATCCCACTTCTGACACCAATTGTTACGTTTTTATTCTGTGAACGTTTAATTCTATTTGAATTACCTTATTCGATCACTGGATTCTGTTAATGATAACTGAAACTCTTATTTTATACAACTATATACAGCAACAATTTATTTAATAATCTCTATTTACAATCAACACTGTTTACAATCAACTATTTACTATAATCCAGCGGCTGCGCTGGCTAGGTCATGTCGAGCGAATGGAAGAACACGCTCCAGCTAAGAAGGTGTTATATTCGGAACCCGCTGGAGGACGACGCAGAAGAGGAAGACCAAACCTCCGGTGGAAAGACCAAGTACTGGAGAACCTGACGGCGCTTGGAATTTCTAACTGGCGCCAGCTAGCGAAGAACAGAGATGGCTGGCGAAGCATGTTATTTTCGGCCTAAATCGATATTCGGTTGTTATGGCCACATAAGTAAGTAAGTAAGTATTTACTATAACACTTAAATGTACTTGCAGCTTTTGCCTCTGTATCAATGTTTTCGCAATCACGTTCGGAATTAGATTGATCTCCACTTCTCAATACTGGCTCTATTTATACTCTGTTGGCAACAACCCAGAATCTTCCTTTATTGAGATTCTTCTCTTCCTTTCTCGTTGGCTTGTTCTGGTTATCGCTCATTTCTTGTTGTTGACATTCGTTTCGATGCTGCCAATAGTGTCAGTCACAATAGTGATGAGTAATCAACTATCGATACTCGTTACAATATTTTGATTTCCTCTTTCTAGGTAGAGCTGTAAATCCTGTTACATCCAATAAATTAATATATATATATATATATATATATATATATATATATATATATATATATATATATATATATTATATATATATATATATATATATATATATATATATATATATATATATTATATATATATATATATATATATATATATTATATATATATATATATATATATATATCACTTTTCTCCAGTTCCGTAAGCTCCGATGTGGTTAATGGCAGATTTCCGGTTTGAGCTTTCGTTTCTCTAAGCCCGCGCAACCTAACGGATGTTCGGCTCTTAACATCGCGCCATACCTATAATTAGACATATGGTAAAACCAAAGAATGTATAATTTTATATATTATAATTTACTTTGTATTTTTGAACTTTTCGCTGATTACAATATTATATATAGTTACATACATACATGGTGCTGCCGTAGCTCAGTGGTTAGTGTGTTCGCCTTCTGATCTGTAGGTCGTGGTTCAATCCCCGGCTGATGCATAACAAATTTAATATCGATAAGATTTTTCTTTCGAACGGTACTCTCCTGTCGGCATGTAATTGGCAATTCTTCCGACAGTAACACCTTGCCATGAAAAAGCTTCTTAAAGAACTCTGTGACAAAGCTCAGAAAAAGTGATGTCACAAGTGTTCTGCCGTTTGGAACCGGCTAAAATAAGTAGGTCCCTTCTAATATTGTCCAAAATTTAAGACGCACAACAGTAATGGAAGAGAAGCTCGGCCAATGAGCCCTTTGGGGCTTTAAGTGCCACATATTTATTTTTTTTTACATACATACATATGTATATTATTGCAATCAGCGAAAAGTTCAAAAATTCGAAGTAAATTATAATACAAATAATTAGATATTCTTTGGTAAAACATCAATATCCATTAGCAAACATAAAACTATAAGAATCGAACTCACCGATTGCCACAGTTCTCCGGTTTTCTCCACTCCGCTCAGCAGCTAATTCAGCCCACTTAAACGGTTAAACGGTTGAGTGATGCGAAGTGTTATACACTGATAAGGTCGCTGTCTCCAGCTAGGACCTCTAGCCTCTCCTCATCGTGCCCCATGCTAATCCTAGCAGCCTTACATGAGATTGGGTAAACAACCCCAATGGGTTGTCTGCTAGGAGACAGACGAGAGTTAGAAGACCGTTGCTTCAACAACGGGCGGAGGGAGTAAACCCTCTTAGTATTAAAAAAATCTCCCCTAACCCAGGGTGTTATGCGATCCGTGCCCAGCGGGTGAGTTTGGCAGCCAGGGGATTACTTTAGGCTGTCTTTGCACGGAGCCATCCTGATACCATGTCGCCTCAGGATGTAACGGTGGCCTTGCCATGGTATGGGGCGCTGCCATGGTCGACTGGAGATTTCACCAATTATCCTCTTTGGTCGTCGCATATGGTGACTTGTCACTGTATGCAGCCCTGCCTTCTCTGAGAGCTGGTGGGGCAGACGACCGTACGAAACAGTTGATATGCCAAATAATAAAAACAAAAATTCGGATACCGTGACGGACGGATGGAGGGGGTTGGGTACCACCTCGGAGGAGGATCTCTTTACTTCTATCCAGGAGACGGTTACTAGTGAGGCTGTGGGTCACAGCACACTAGTAATTAATCAACCAAAAAAAGCCGCTGGGGCCAAGGGGCCAAGCGTAAACCGAAACAACCATCCTTGTATAAGCAGTATCAATGGGCTCTGCACATCCTCGGTAGGATAAGCAAAAGCGAGGCCGCTGGTACTGTTCATCCAAAGGATGAGGCCGACAAAATCAGGTATAAGAAGGTGGTCCAAAACTACAAAGAGTACTTGGCCAAAAAACCCAAGGTAAACGGGGCAACAAAGCGGAATCGGTCTCACGACGAATCCGGCGAGGCGCCTAAAAAAAGCAAAATGGCCGACGGAAGCAGTGTTGCTGTCCGTCCTCCAAAAACTGCTCCTAAACTACGTACCTACAATGAGGTAGCACGTGATCATCCACAGATCGCGCTGGTGGATGAGACCCCTGGCCTCGGGAAGCCTATGCTGGACAAGTTGAGAGAAATCGAGGCACGGCTGTCTCGAATCGTTGTCGATCACGTGATGGCAAACCCGGAGGGTGAGCCACCACGTTTCGATTCAGTAGAGGTTATAGGGTCATCAAATGCGGAGATCAGGACTCCTTAACATTCCTTAACGGCGCGGTAGCCAAAATCCAAGACGCCTGGGAAGGCTTGAGGCTTAAGACTATTCCAGCCAGCGAGATACCTCGCCGGCCCAGGGCGCGTATATGGATACCAAACATGGAGTTTGATGGCAACCAGTTGATTAAGTATATGCAGGTAGATAATCGCGCTATCCCGATGACTGACTGGTCAATCATCGGGAAGAGCAGGAGGATATAGCTGAGGGCGCCGTAAAGCTGTTGGAAGGGGTGCAGCTAGACGACGTCACCGAAACAAACACCGACGTTTAACCATGGTCATCAAGGTTATCCAAATTAACTTGCAGCACACTCGGGCTGCTACGGACAACCTTACCGTCTTTCTGGTGGTGGAGGACGTGGATATAGCCATTGTCCAGGAACCCTGGGTGCGGGGCATCGAGATCAAAGAGTTTCCGGGGAAAAACTACAACGTGCTCTATAAACGGATCCAAGGTAGGCCTAGATCATGTATTGTAGCAAAAAAAAACCGAAACATTTTTCTAACCCCATTGTACAGTTGACAGGATGTAACGGTTGCTGACGTAGTAGCTGACGGCGTCACACTACTGGTCGCTTCGGTATACATGGCACACGAAAACCCTGCGCCGCCTGAAGAGGTTAGCAGACAAGCGCAAGAAAGAGGTGACAGGACCCTTCTTCTTGGGTGCTACGCCAATACCAGGCACGCATTATGGGGCAGCTCCGATACTAATGAAAGTTTAACTTTTTAATAAACACAAATTTCGTAGTATGCAGCATAGGTGACACCCCCACTTTCACCTTTCCAAGCTCGGAGAAGTATTTATGATGGATGGGCGGAAGTGTTGGATGTCACTTTATTATCAGATAGCAATGTGATAGGGGTTAAAAATTGGGGAGTCTTCAGCAAAAACTCCTTCTCGGATCATAGCTGGATACTCTACGATTTGGATTTTAAGGTAGACCCACCCTTGCCACACCGTAATCCCCATAGAACTAACTAGGCACGGTTTAAAAATTTAGTTAGAAATAGAATAGGAGGGGCTTCGATTCATAGAATAACATCCATTGATTCACTAAACAGTAGGGTCGAAACATTAGCAAAAGCTTTCGGTAATGCCTTTAAAATGTCGTGCCCACTGAAATATAGCAAAAAAAACTTCCCCCCTGGTGGAGCCAGGAACTGTCGGAACTAAGGAAGAAAGCAAGAGCAGATTACAACATCAGCTACTCCACTGGAAATTGGCAATTGTACAAAGAAAGCCGGCGGATGTACAATAAAGCTATTAGGAGCGCCAAAAAGGAGGGCTGGAGAGAATTCTGCTTGTCTGTTGAATCTACCAAAGATTCAGCTAGCCTAAGCCGTATCTTGTCCAAAGACCATTCGAGTGCTTTTTGGATTAGGAAGCAAGATGGAACTTGGGCGGAAACGGCAGAAGAATCCTTAGAAATACTCTTAAACACACATTTTCCGAGATGCAGTCAATACGAAAGCGGAAGTAGTATGACCGAGCGGCACTCTTACGAGTCACTGCATCTCACAAATGAAATAGTAACGAACGAGAAAATTGCATGGGCAATTAAAAGTTTTTCACTCTTGAAGTCACCAGGTCTGGACGCGATCATGCCCAAAAGGTTACAGGTAACATTGGACTGTGTGCTCCCGTGGCTGGTGCAAATCTTCAAAGCGTGTTTGAACCTGAAATATGTACCTACTAGCTGGAAGCTAGTAGGTACACCAGAAGCTAAAGAGGACACGAATCAGCGATCAGGATTTCAGACCCATCAGTCTAACCTCTTTAGTATTAAAGACGTTTGAAAGGCTTCTGGATATATACTTAAGGAATTCTCTAGAGAATTCCTTTAAATCCACTGCCCAACATGCATACCGAAAGGGGAAGTCGATAGAAACGGCTCTCCATGAGGTAGTGCAAACAATAGAGGGATCTCCGGACAACAAACAATACACCATGGCTACCTTCTTGGACATAGATGGTGCATTCAACAATGTTAGCACAGAATCTATCAAACCGGAGTTACTAGAAATAGGAGTGGACAACTGCGTTACAGATTGGATCATGTCTATGCTAGTGACTAGGGTCATAAGTGATAACGTGGGCAACATCTCAATAATCAAGCTAGTGAAAAGGGAAGCCCCTCAATGGGGCTCCCCTCTTCTTTGGCTATGCGTAAACAACATCCTAATAAGAGTGAATAGCGGGGGTGTCAAAGCGGTGGCGTATGCCGATGATGTGGTGTTAATGGTGTCAGGACTGTGCCCTAGTATGATCAGTAGGATAACGCAAAGGGCGTTAGACCAGCTCAACTCTTGAGCTATCAGGTGTGGCCTAAGGTTGAATCCGGATAAAACAGAACTGATGCTTTTCACCAACAGAATCAAAATACCCAAATTTGACTTGCCTAAATTAAACCATCAAACCTTAACTCTTTCTTCCAATGCTAAATACTTGGGGATTATGTTGGACTCCAAGCTTAGCTGGAGGTTAAATACTGAAAACCGAGTAAAGAAGGCTTGTATTGCCCTCTATACCTGCAAAACAGTAATTGTAAGGAAATGGGGTCTCCAACCAAAACTTACTTTATGCATGTACAAGCCTACATGCCTCCTAGCCGGAAAAGCCTACGCCATTAATAAACTTAGCAGTATACAAAGGTCAGCATGTGCAGCGGTAGTCGGAGCTATAAAGTCGTATCCCAGGGATACTCTTAACGTTCTGACACACATGCTCCCTATTGATCTATACATCAAGAAAAGGGCAACCATGACCGCAGTGAGGCTAAAGGAAGCGGGTCACTGGAAGGAGAGAACCTACGGACATGGATGTATACTAACAAGGGAAACGCAATATGCGTCAGACAGGACAGACTACATCATCCCGAAGATGAATTTCAATAGAAACTTCACAGTAGTTTTTCCTTCGAGGAAGGATTGGACTAAGGGATTGTGGGGTAGGGGCAGGAATATATTCCGAGAGATTGAAAGTGGACAAATCTGTGCGCATCCCTAACCTGTCTAGCGTATTCCAGGCGGAAGTGTTTGCAATCGGGGAAGCTTGTAGGATACTAATCGCAGACTTCAGATTCAAGCTCAACATAGCTATAATATCGGCTGCAAGCCAAGCTGCAATTCAGGCCTTGAACTCAGCAGTCTTATCCTCCTTCCTAGTGAAACAAAGTAGAAGGAGTCTCAATACACTCAGCGAACGGCACAACGTTTCATTGATCTGGGTTCCGGAACACTGGAACATAGAAGGAAACGAAAAAGCCGACGAACTGGCAAGAAACGGATCTGCCATGCAAGAGGTTCTTGCACAACCAGTGTTCATACCGCTGAGCGTAGCGAAAAGAGCTATCAACACAAAATATCTACAAATAGCGGATTGTAGGTGGAAAAGTCTTACGTAATGTAAAACTAGTAGGTCACTGTGGCCTACATACAATCATAAACAATCAATGTTACTGATAAACAGGAACCATAATGACGTCACTAGACTGACGGTAGTTATTACTGGCTTCTGGCTCATCGGAGAACAGGGTGCCAAAATGGGAATGTCCCACAACGATTTCTGTCACAGTTGTAACTAAGTGGAAGAAAAGGAAACGGTCTTCCACTTCCTTTGTAAATGCCCTGCCCTTTGGAAGCAGAGAATGAACACCCTGGGCAAACCACTCTTCAACAATATTGAGGAGTTGGCGGAAATAAACATCAGCAACCTCCTAAGGTTTCTAAACAGCACGAACTGGATTCAACCGTGCTGCCCACACAAACAACCTAACGAACAGTTGGAAGCGAGGATGTGGTAACAGCGCTATTTGGACTCATGGATGAGTCACCACTTCAACCAACCAACCACCCATAAATTTTTCCATATTTGGCTCACAAATTTTTTTGGTTTTATTGTTTGAATTTTATTATTATCAATTTGTTTTTAAATTGACGTCAAAATATGGAATGTTGCCATATTAAAGTTAAAAAGTTAACTATGTTTGTCGTTAAAAACGTAACGATGTTTGCAACGACAAATACCGTTACCTGAAAGTTATTTAATCATGACTATTAACTACTGTCGTTACCGCAAGCTACAACTATAGTTAGCCAACGATAAAGCTAATAGTCGTTAAGCAGTTACTGAATCGAGCTACAGGTGTATATATTCTTGTCTCTGGTATGAGCGTTAATGCAAAAGGTTTATATACAATAGCATAAACAGCAGAATTAGGTTTTTAACAATGAATTGAATTTAAAAATTTTGAATTCATGACATACTTGCTTATATTTATTACTATTTTCTTATAAAATATAATAAAATGGAATTAACTCGATCTTTTGTACTGTAATAACACAAAAATTTCATATAATTTAATAGTGTCAAATATCATATAATTCTCACTGCAAACAATACGAATTCTTCCTTTGTACGTGGTCGCTTTCGTCTTCTTTCAATACAATGTCGCTTTGTACTTTTTGCTGTATGATCGAACCATTTGTTCGATTGTCCACTTCTATTTATCCTGATATTTCGGTTAACACACGTAAAACAGCATTGTCCACTCCCGCTGATTTGTGGTTATTCTTGTCAAAATTACGTATACTGGAAAGTGAGAATTCTCTAAGCACATATGAAACTACGACTTCACAAGACAATGAAATAATAAATAAAAAAGGAGCTGATGTATCAAAGAAGTATCAAAGAGCATAGTCATAGTCATTCACAAGTGCGCAGTAGTCATACACCACTCACCGGTACCACACTTCACTTCTTTATCACAATTTACATGCACTTCTGGTCCATAGCTCAAACGGAATGAAAATTAAATTCTAGAACGGACCGACATGAACTGTATGCTTTTTTCCAAAAGCTGGACATTTCCAGCTGCCAACAGACGAAACAATTCAATCGACAACACAGAAGTCTCGTTCTATTTCTCTTAACTTACACCGTAATATCACTACGATCACTAATATTAACACAGATTACATTCGTTAACTATCACTGACGTCACTTAACATAGAACACACATTTAAGCACGGATACCAACCAGTGTCCACCACCAGTGTGCATAAATCATTCTCCCTCTGATTATCATCTGACATGTGCAGACATATATATTTTCTTCGAGCCACACGCAACAAAACTCAAGCTATTGAAATGGAGGTGCAGCCGCAATGAACCAGAGGCAGTGTGCGCTGTGGATCCATCTGAAATAGTCTCGGTGCCCCAACGTAGGCCACGCCCACACCTGAGATCAGGAGTCTCATGTTCTACCGAATGAGCTAGCCGGGAAACAAAAGAAAAAACAGATAACAATCAGCCTTTAAAACAATACACAACACAAATACCAGTCACATTCCTTTTTCGGCCCTTATATCGCCGATATAAGGGCCGGTTTATCGGCCAAATTTTCTAACTCATATAGGTTCGCGCCAACCGCAAGCACCACTCTACATTTCTAGAATTTCGGACACAATTTAGCGTTGATGTTTCTTCGAAAATTACTCTGTACGAAGTTCCGTTTATACACCTCCTGGCCAGGTAAAAATCGTAGGATCCTGCTTCTCTTATTGTATTACTGGGCGCTTCTTTCATAGGCTAAGTGGATATTGTTTTTGACCTTGGCCCGGATAACTCGAAGCCTATCGTCGCGCGATACATCGGTAATGGCTAAGTCTTCAAGCGCTCCCAGCTTCCTTGCAAGCTCATACTCATGTCCGCTTAAGAACATGTGTTGACCAAGCAAAACAAAGTGAATTACGCAGAGCGCACTTTATTTCGGGAAGATGTAAATCCTAGCCCGTCTGATCGTGGCCCAAATACGCTCGAATGGCATTTAGCATGGACTAGTTAACCCTTTCCGATGCATTGGCCTGCGGTGAATACGAAGCATTCTTCATATGCTTAATACCGTAGGCCTGAATAAATTGTTGGAATTCGCGTGATACAAATTGTTTACCATTGTCAGAATGTATAATCTCTGGAGCACCAAACTTATAAAATACATTCTTTACCAAAAATTCGATAACACAGTGAGTGGTCGCTTTACGCATCGCCTTTAGAAACACATATTTCGTCATATGATCAAGCACAATGAACACGTAGGAATTTAGACGCTTTGATCTCGGATACTTACTTACTTACTTACTTATGTGGCCATAACAACCGAATATCGATTTAGGCCGAAAATAACATGCTTCGCCAGCTATCTATGTTCTTCGCTAGCTGGCGCCAGTTAGAAATTCCAAGCGCCGTCAGGTTCTCCAGTACTAGGTCTTTCCACCTGAGGTTTGGTCTTCCTCTTCTGCGTCGTCCTCTAGCGGGTTCCGAATATAACACCTTCTTAGCTGGAGCGTGTTCTTCCATTCGCTCGACATGACCTAGCCAGCGCAGCCGCTGGATTTTGATGCGCTTTACTATGTCAATATCGGCATACAGCTCGTACAGCTCATGGTTGTACCTTATTCGGTACTCGCCACCAACGCAAATAGGTCCAAAGATCTTGCATAGGACTTTTCTCTCGAAAACTCCAAGCATTCGCTCATCCGAGGTGGAAATTGTCCAGGCTTCAGCGCCATATGTTAGGACAGGCATGATGAGAGACTTGTAGAGTGTAGTTTTCGTTCTTCGAGAGAGGGCTCGACTTCTCAATTGCTTACTCAGCCCAAAGTAACACCTGTTAGCAAGAGTTATCCTACGCATGATCTCCAAGCTGACGTCATTACTGCTGTTAATGCTGGTTCCAAGATAGACAAAGTCCCTTACTACTTCAAAAGCTTAGTTGTCAACAGTGGCGTGCTGTCCAAGACACCGGGACTCTTTGTTTGTTGACACTAGATACTTCGTCTTGCACTCGTTCACCGTGACCCATCCGACGCGACTCTCTTTCCAACTCTGAGAATGCTGCACTGACTGCTCGCGTGTTCATGCCGATTATGTCAATATCGTCGGCATACGCTAACAGCATGACACTTTTGTTGAAGATAGTGCCATTATGTCGTAGATCAGCAGCTCGTATTATTTTCTTCATAATAAGATTGAAGAAGTCGCACGATAACGAATCACCTTGTCTGAAACCCCGTTCGGTATTAAACGGTGCGGAGAGGTCCTTTCCAATTTTCACTGCACAACAGGAGTTATGCAGTGTCATTCTACAAAGTCGAATAAGCTTTGCAGGAATACCGAACTCAGACATTGTTGCATAGAGGTAATTTCTTACCGGACTGTCGAAAGCGGCTTTATAATCAACAAATAGGTGGTGTGTGTCGATCTGTTTTTCTTGGGTCTTCTCCAGGATTTGGCGCAGTGTGAAAATCTGGTCGATGGTGGATTTACCAGGTCTGAAGCCACACTGATACGGTCCAATCAGGTTGCTGAGCATAGGCTTCAACCTTTCACACAGTACGCTCGATAGAACCTTGTATGCGATACTCAGGAGACTTATTCCACGGTAGTTGGTGCAAATTGTCTCCTTTTTATGTACAGGACAGAGAACACTGAGCCTCCAATCATCAGGCATGCTTTCATCCGACCATATTCTGCTTATGAGCTGGTGCATGCGGGTGAGCAGCTCATCGCCTCCGGTCTTAAACAACTCGGCAGGCAGGCCATCAGCACCTGCAGCTTTGTTCTTCTTCAGCCTTAAAATGGCCGTTTCAGCCTCGCCAGAGTCGGGTGGTGGAACATCAACACCATCATCTGCAATTGGGGTTATCGGGCAATCTCCTCCACTGGCGGAATTGTTCGTAGCATCGCCATTCAGTAACTTGGAGAAGTGTTCCCTTCATAGGCTCAGTACATCTGAAACCAGATTCTCATTTCCATCACGACAAGAAGAGGCTCCGGGATTTAAACCTCCACTCAGGCGCTTGATATTTTCGAAGAATTTTCGAGTCTCATTCTTGTCGGTACACATCTCTATCTCCTCACACTCGCGTCTTTCCAACTCCCTCCTCTTGCGCCTGAAAATACGTCTCTCTTCACTCCTTTTCTCTCTGTACTGCTCCTTAACAGCTCGCGTTGCGCCTGCACGCAGGGTTTTCCGTAGGCGGCGCCTTTCTCTGCGGTAGCGTCGCGACACTCCTGATCATACCACTCATTCCTCAGAGGCCGGTAGTAACCGATTACCTCCTCGGCAGCAGTAGTCATGGAGTGGGATATATGTGTCCACCGTGCGCATGTATCATCAAGTGGGGGAGTGTTCTGCATAAGCAGATCGGATAGTCGAGTGGAAAATGCATCTGCTGTCTCTGGTTATCGCAGCTTACTGACGTCGAGCTTTCTCTGTGTGGGACTTCTCTTGTTATTTGCGACACATAGGCGTGTGCGCACCTTAGCTGCAACAAGGTAGTGATCCGAGTCGATGTTGGCACCACGGATCGATTTCACGTCCATCACACTGGAAACATGCCTTCCGTCAATCACCACATGATCAATTTGGTTTCTTGTACGTTGATCTGGAGACAGCCATGTCGCTTTGTGGATGTCGAGATGCTGGAATCTGGTACTACCAATTACCATGTTTCGTGCTGCGGCGAAGTCGATCAGCCTCATTCCGTTATCGGAGGTGTTCTGGTGGAGGCTGAATTTTCCGACAGTTGGACCAAAGGAACCTTCCTTGCCCACCCTGGCATTAAAGTCGCCAAGCACGATTTTGATATCGTGGCGGGGGCAGCGGTCATAAGCTTCTTCGAGGCGCTGAAAGAAGCTCTCCTTGGTCACATTGTCCTTCTCATCTGTCGGAGCGTGGGCACATATAAGACTGATGTTGAAAAATTTTGCCTTGATGCGGATTGTGGCCAGCCGTTCGTTCACAGGCGTGAACTGTGAGACAAGATGTCGTAGTCTCTTGCTGACCAAAAATCCACATCCTAATTCGTGCCTTTCAGCATGGCAACTGTAGTAGATGTCACAGGACGCTCTTTTGGAGCAGCCCTGTCCTGTCCATCGCATTTCCTGGAGAGCGGTGATGTCCGCTCTTTATTTTTCGAGGACATCAACCAGCTGGATAGAGGCACCCTCCCTATAAAGGGACCGGACATTCCAGGTGCATATCAGTAAATCGTGGTCCTTTTTTCGTTTGCGGGGGTCATCAACAAAAGCGGTAGTCCTTATCCGAGGCATATTTGTTTTTTTCATTGGGGGGGTTTTTATGTGGCGGGTCCCAAACCCAACGCACAACCTCTAACCGAGGAGATTTTCGCCACTCACTTCAGCCGCCTCCCAGCGGGTGCCAGGAAGACGTTGCCCGGTGGTCGCCACATGGAGGGCCCCCATTAATAATAATGAAAGCGCCATCACAGAGTAAGCAGAGCAAGCTATATGACTACCCCTCATTAACAAATAAATGTATCATCACATAGCGCTCAGATCAAACTACATGACAGCCAGTGAGTTGACTTGCGATGAGTTCAACAAGGATTACGCTAGCCCCACCCGGATGAGGCAGTTAGACACGTTACCTTGCGAAAACACCACCAGACTCGGATACTTCCCCAAAAAATCGATATAGAGTTTTTGGAACGGACGGTCCGTTTCCGTTTTTCTACCCATACGAGGGCGCATGATAAAATTAGCAGCTTAGTTTCTTTACATATACGACAATTCCAATGTAGTGTTTTTGGGAACCCGCCGTGCGCCACTGTCTCCGAGTCATGAGCTTCTGCAATTAAGGCATCGGTTAGACACCGAGGAACCCACAGCCTCCACCGACTTTCTTCCATATTATCGCTGTCGCAACACTTATACACAGCGCCATCTTTCACACGTACAACGATATATTTATCTTGGTGCTCTGAGGCCTCACGGATTAAGTTCAGATATTTGTCGGATTGAAATTCTGTCGTCTGCATGTTAAGCACGGTGCGTGATTCCACGGTGCGTGATTCCACGGTGCGTGATTCCACGGTCCTCGATAGCATATCTGCCACCACGTTTTCGGAGATTCTACATTGCTGTACATCGAAATCATAGGCCTGAAGTTGAAGAGACCACCGCGCCAAACGACTACTCAATCTCAAAGCGACATTAGCCACTTTAAGCTCGCATGATCGGTCACCACCGTGAAAGGCATCATTTCAACGTAGGGTCTGAACTTTTTTATGGCGAGCACGGCTGCTAAAGTTTCCTTCTCAGTGACACTATAGTTTCTTTGGCAATCATTGAGCTTTTGAGAAAAAACGCTACAGGGCATTCGGACTTGTCGTCTGCCTTCTAGAACAACACCGCACCCACTCCGTTATAGGACGCATCGCACTGGATCCAAAATCTCTTTGAGAAGTCTGCGTGTCAAAGCACTGGCGCAGTCGACAGAGCCTCTTTCCGTCTTTTGACAGCTTCTATATCCTCCGGTGTCATTACAAACTTAGCTATTTTCTTCAAGGTATCCGTCAAAAAAGCCGAGATAGCTGCGGAGTTGTTCACAAATCGGCGGTACCATCCTGCTGTACCGAGAAAGCTTCTCACCTCCATTGCAGAACACGGGACCGAGATCTTTCGAATAGCGGCGACTTTGTCCGGGTCTGTCCTCAATACGCCTCCTCCTACAATAAAGCCTTAATATCGCAGCTCCATGAAACAAAAATTCGATTTTTTCAGACCTACCGTCAAACCTAGCGTTACCCTACCAAGTGCACAAAGGTGCGTATCGAAATCAGCGCCTATGATCTGAAGCTCGTCCAAATACACAAACATACATACATACATACATATGTGGCACTTAAAGCCCCAAAGGGCTCATTGGCCGAGCTTCTCTTCCATTACTGTTGTGCGTCTTAAATTTGGACAACATGAGAAGGGACCTACTTATTTTAGCCGGTTCCGAATGGCAAAACACTTGTGACATCACTTTTTCTGAGCTTTGTCACAGAGTTCTTTTAGAAGCTTTTTCATGGCAAGTTGTAACTGTCGGAAGAATTGCCAATTGCTTGCCGACAGGTGGGTACCATTCGAAAGAAAAATCTTATCGATATTAAATTTGTTATGCATCAGCTGGGGATTGAACCACGACCTACAGATCAGAAGGCGAACACACTAACTACTGAGCTACGGCACCCACACAAACACGTCATCTTTTAAATCCTGAGGAATTACTTTGTCCATCAGCCTACACAAGCTCTGCGTTACATAGCCCAAACGGCTACACCACGAATTCGTATAAAGGTCTTCCAGGATCCGTAAAAGCCGTACATTCCCCGCTGCCATCTTCTAGTTCAATTTACGAGAACGCATGTTTCAAATCAACGTTGCTCATGTAGACTGTTTGATCTATTCGACTCAGGATTCATTCGATATTTTGCAAGGGGTAAGCATCCGTGACGGTCACCTTGTTCAATTTGCGAGCATCCAGACAAAAACGATTTTTCTCGGACTTCCGTACGATAGTAAAGCGGTTGCTCCATGGACATTCACTCTTCCTGATGACTCCAAGTTTTAGCATTGCATCGATTTCAGCGTAAAGCAGTTGCTGAATGGCTGGTGATATAGGTATATACCTCTCCTTCACTGGTTCAGTGCCCTCCACTAGCTGAATTCGATGCTTCTCCACCTTCGTCCTACTAAGACCATGTGCCTCAAAAGTAATGAAGGACTCGACCACCCTTTCTAATCGTTTTCTTTGTTCCTCAGTAAGAGTATGCTACTCAGGTTGTACGTCCACTTCGTTTATTCCAAATTCACCGAGGTCCCCATCGTCTTCTCCCAAAACTTCCGAAACCAATCGGAAAGTCCGCCAGAAATCCACACCAAGATAAATGGCATGCTGTAACGATGGACATATGTAGAACAATACTGGCTTTATCTCAGCATTGTATTGCAGCCAAATCTTTCCAGTGATACAATGCGAGATACCTCCAGCCGTTCTCACTCGAAAACAAAACCGCTGGGGAGACACCCCCAATTGGCTCAACACTTCCTCCGCTTCTGCCCCGATAAGGCTCACAGAAGCAGCGGTGTCCAACAGCCCTCGAAATTGTCTGCCCTCTATCTGAATGTTTGCAAACACCCGTGGCAAGCTAGTTGTGTCATCTCTTCGTGTAGTTGCGGTTGGTCTAGGTCGTTTTATTTCTAAAATTTTTACTGCTGGGTGTTTCGCAGTCTCCGTCGACGAGTCTAAATCTATCGTCTGGGTGGAATCGTCGCGGAAGTTTGTGTTGAATGTGACTCTCCCACCCTGGTAGTTACGTTCTTCAAGGCGTTTCCCTGTTTGCACCTTGGACACTTTGGGGTGATGACATCACTCATTCCACATTTGTAGCAAAATATGAATCTCTTAGAGGCTTCACACTCCATGTATACGTGTCCTGTTTGCTTACAGTTCCAACAGACCGCGACCCTTTGTTGAGTTTGTTGGGTCGACAGTCCGGCCAGCTCATACTGTTCATCACTCTCTTGTTCCTCTAAAGCATTCCTCATCTCCATTTTGTTCACATTGACTCCTCTCGACGATGTCACAAAACAGCTCACCGACTGCTGATGCACCGGACGCATATCTTTCCGTTAGAAATTGTACTCAGCCTCGTTGCACTCATCTCGAAGCTGTTCGACTGTATAACAGACCACCGGGTATATTATGCGCGACAGCCCATCACGCAAATTTCGCTTAACAATCCTGACCATTTCGTACTCTGAAATAGGCGTGACAAGTTGTGATATAGGGAAATATCTCTCCTTGACTGGTTCGGTGCCTTCCACCACGAAGTTTGCCCATTGCATGAAAATATGGATCGATTGATTCACCAGGTTGTTGCCTCCGTTCCACCAAGCTTCTCATTATGTCAAATTATGATTTCGTGCTTCGGTACTACCGTAAAAGAGCGTCTCGCAGTGTGGGCCAGTCAGGAATGTCATGAGTCCGCAAGTATAGCCAGTACCATTCTTTCGCTTCACCCGTGAGAAAAAGGTGGAAACCTCTAAGTACTTCTGGCCATTCACATCCGTATCTCGCTTGCAGGTATTCTATGCCGAAAACAAAGTCTTCTGTGGAGAACCGATCTCTATTTCCGTCAAAAGATACTCCCCACTTGTCCAAATGCACCTGCCCACCTCTGTGGTTCCGTTCATCTCCATATCGCTGATCGTCTGGCATACCCGTCTGCCGAACGAAACTTGGATCTCTGGTCACTCGTAATGGAATTTCTAGTGTTTCGCCGTTCGCACCAACATCGCCTCGAGTTGTCAAAACGTTACCTTCAGTGGGCGAACCTGTCCTAATTGCCGTAGAGCAATACTATCTTGGATGTTTTCTGTCTGCACCGACACGGCCTTTATTATCGTTGACAACCAATACTAGCACGTGGCCAGAGGCGTTTGCTGCTCCGCTCGACGTGTTGCAGCGGTAGACGGTGGAACATTCCACTGATGGCTGGGAGAAACTCCACTTAGTACTTGCCGAACCGCTTTTGGCATCGCTCCTCGCCCACCGACAGCATTATCACGATCGTCGGTGCTCTTCGCTTGATTTATCGTTTCAGACAGGTCGATAAAGTTGGAGGTTGAGCCTCCAAAGAACCAAAAAAAAAAATACACCCCACAAATAACAAACAAAGCAAATCTTTCACGCTTCAGGCGACACCGTCCACTCGGCGCCAGCTTCACAGCAATTAAATCGCAAACCAAAATTACGTAGCGCCAATGAAGAGTGAATGTGATTGGACCACAACAACAAACAAGTCGAAAAAATTATTTTTAACCAGACTAGTTTATATGTATGAGTGACAAATTCCGGGTACTTATTGAACGCTACTAATTAATATAAGTAATACAAATAGAATTTTATACAGACAGAAGCTAAGAATAATCACAATGTTAATCTAATTTAACTACAGTTAGCTATTGCATTAAAAAGAACTACTCTTACCGAACAATTGCAAAAAATAAATATTAATCTAAATTACTATGACTAAAAAAACAGGACTAGTATAATATTAAATAAATAGAACTATTACAAGAATAATGAAGATATAACAATATCAATACTAAAATCTAAGAATAATACTAAATAAATATGCCAAAAACAAACACAGAGATAATACTATTAATACTACAATCGAAGAAAAGGACACAGGATAACAAAAAAATTAAGAACATGGATACTAAAATCTAAAAAAAAAAAATAATACTGAATAAGTAGGGTTAAAAATGACAAATAAGTAAGAATCTTAAAAAAATAAAGAAATACATACGAATAATAATACTACAATCTAAGATTAATGCCAAGGAAACAGGAATGTTCACTAACTATCAGCTAGTGACACAACCAGATCATAAAAATAACGAGAAAGAGAATAATAGTAAAAAAGGCGATAATATATTACAAATAATAGTTCTAATTAAAGAAATTTTTTTTTTTTTTTAACAAGCTTTTTTTATAGGATCTTTCTAAATTACTTAGAAACTAACAATAAGTAATCAAATCTTACAAACTAACTAAAATTATGTGATATTCCCAACGTTCCATCACAATTTGTTGAGTCGCGAGGTATAGCAATTTCACAGCATATTCAGTGTGTCTTTTCTTTTTAATCGACGATGCCCCGTGCTCAGCAACAATTGCCTAGCAAGGGGATTCGGATGATTGTGTAATTTTTGAATGTAGCTTCTGCAGGACATTGCAACTTCCTCAGAAATTGTGGGTATATTTAAATCTCGATGGATGTTAACAGTCCTCATATACCAAGGCGCGTTTACAATAATTCGCAGACACTTGGATTGTATTCGCTGCAATTTTTCGATATTTGAGGGAGACGCGGTGCCCCAAAACTGAATACCATAAGTCCAAATCGGCTTCAGGATTGCTTTATATAATAGCACTTTGTATTCGAGATTCAACTTTGATCTTTTGTGTAACAGCCACCATAACTGATTCATTTTAAGCATGATCTGAGTTTTCTTTGCCTCTATGTGATTTTTCCATGTCAGCCTTCTGTCGAGGTGAATACCCAAGTACTTTGTTGAGGAACATTGTGGAACTGATTGGCTATTAATATTAAGTGGGGGACATGTATCTAGCCTTAGCGTGAAGGTTACATGTACGCTCTTTGATTCATTGACTTTTATACGCCATTTTGCTAGCCAGATTTCGAGAGAATCGACATGAGTCTGCAGGAGTTTAGTAGCTTTATGGGGTTAGAGCGAGAGCACAATATTGCCGTATCATCAGCAAAGGTTGATATGAATGTATAGTTATTGTTGGGCATATCTAAGAGATACAGTAAGGGGCCCAAAACGCTTCCTTGAGGAAGGAGACATTTGCAGGCAGTAAAAGTTTGAGTTTGTAAATAAGGCCATCGTGCCATACTTTATCGAAAGCTTGAGTGATTTTAAGCAATACTTTTTTTCTTCAAAAGTGTTCCTTATAAGAGTTACAATGCGGTGGACTTGTTCTATTGTGACGTGCTGTTTTCTAAATCCAAACTGATGTTGAGGAATCAGTTGGTTGAGATTAATTAGTAAAGAAAAATAAGAAAAAATATAATAAAGTATACGCTATAACGAAATACTATTTCTGATTAACTAATGGGTTTATTAAAAATTTCAAATGAAGATAAATATGCAATTATGGTTAACACTAAAAGTAAACTTAAAGGAAAATGAACACATACAACTTTGTTGACAAAACATGAAGTTACCAGTAATCAATGGAAAGATTCACAGCCACCAGCCGTCAGATCCACCACCAATGATCACAGAATGCACACCCATACCCTGTTAATCCAACGATACCATTCAATCTACACATTTATACATTTATTCATTTTCGCCAGGTGAGTTATAGGACCACTCCCTCCTGGAATTTACAGCCCATGCTATGCCATGTCTACATTTAAAATCTAAAACATAAATTATTGAATGTAATCAGAAATATAATATGTAATAAGAAAGGCATGGGAAAAAGTATGTGGGTTTCAAAACAAATTTATTGAAAGCCAACTTATCCAAAAAAATTTCCAAACAAAAAATATGTGTGGGCGGTTCTCAAACCCCCAAAAATCTACCAATGATAAAGATAAAAAAAACTTGAAATAAAATTTAAGCCAAACGAAACAAATAAAACAAAACCAAAAAATTGGGCGCCATTATTGTTATAATGGTGCAGTATATAAATAACATCGTCAATGTTACATATACTTAATGAAAATAAACATACTTGACATAACAAAACACACATTCACAACAAACACAATCACTAGAGGTTTTTAGCTATAAAATCACTAGATGTTTTTAGCTATAATTTTTTTGGTCGACAAGATCCTCCACTGAACACGCCTCGAGGGTGCCAACTGGAAATAGATACCACAGTTTAGCCTGTACGATGTCAGGCGGTATCTAGCTAAGATAAGGGTAAGTTGGTGAGTGTTTGTTACTCTCTTGTTACAATAGTACAGTATTCGGCAACGTACTCTTATCATGGTCGGAGGTGAGGGGCTGGATTAAGGTGCTATGCGATCCGTGCCGAAAATCAGCCTTGCTGGGAGCCCCTTTTTCAAATAGCCCAGTCGCTAACGTGAGCTTACGTATACCTGGCGCCCTCCCTAATACGTAGCCTTACCTGCGTACTGCGAATCTCTGCGCAGGCGGACAACTCGTGGGAACAAGATTGATTGTTACAACCCAAAAACCTGATCTCGGACGATAAGGCTTCACCAGAGGCCGAGCTGTTAGCTGCACCACTCGTTCCCACCTCTGGAACTCAGAACGAAATTCCCGTAATGGCGGACAGCACTGCCTCATGCGAAGTAATGCTGATATCCACGGCGGGAAAAGTAGTGAAGGGGGTGGAGGAAAATCAGACTTCTAAAGAAGCCGAGCTTTTAGCCAGCCCAAAACCAATGGCAGCATCTGTCGTAGCGGACGGAACGGGTCTCGAAAGACCCAAGCTGGCGGCTGCGACGGTGTTGAACGAAGGTTTAGGGGCGATAGCTCCGGAACCACTTTGAAAAGTTCAACGCCTGAGGAGCCTCATCCGAAGACGACGGAGGGGCCAATTGAGGTGGATGCTGGGAAGGATGGACAACCGTCCCTTGAGAAGGTTGATAATTTTTCCACGGAGACACCGAAAGGGGAAAGTGCTCGGAGAGATGGACGGCTAATTATAAAGGCCGTCAGTCGCTCCAAAAGAGGCTCGAAGCCCAAGCCTAACACGGGTAGGGTAGCTCTGGGAACGACGGGGCAAGGAAACCCGACATCCGAGAGTGCAGAGCGCCTAAACGTCGGGCTGAGCAGGCAAAGGGCGAGGAAGACTTACGATCAAGTAGCGGAAGCTGACCTCGTTATGGGAGTCATGGACTTGTCACTAGAGGGGCGCCTGGAGGATACTCATCTGAGTACCTTCAAGATATCTTTGTTGGATGCCATGGAGTCCCTTGAAGTCCATGTCAATGACATTGGATTTGTCTGCAGGGCAAGGGTGGAGAGCGGATTGTTTGTACTAGGAAGTTGAGGACATGCATTTTAGTTAGACATGGGATACGTGCGATTCTAATGTCTAACTTGTGCTCACCGGATCTCACAGTAGTGAGAATAGGTGACGGTGCGGGATCATTTATGATCGCATCAGCATACCTGCCATACGATTCTCCAGACGGACCTCCTTCAAGAGAGGTGGAAGCTCAAGTGAGATTCTGTGATGGAAAGGGGATTGGTCTGATCTTAGGCTGCGATGCCAATGCGCACAGTTCTGTGTGGGGCAGGAGCAATGAAAACAGAACCGATCTTTGTCGACACACGTCGTTGCGAGGTCATTGATGTTACCCTGACGAATGTCAAAATGTTGGAGAGGTTTTTGGATTGGAGGGTTATGGATAGACTTACCATGTCGGACCACAGGGCCATTCAGTTTGGGTTTACGTCCGATAAAAGACATAGGAACGACTGTAAGAATACCGAAACGAATGGATTGTACAAGGTTCTTGAGGAATTATTGCCAGGGAGATTTAAGAGACCTATAACAACCGCAGATATTGAGTATCAGGTGAGGGCTATCAGCTCAGCCGTGATCAAAGCATTTGAAGCTTCATGTCCTCTGACGGTAGTGGATGAAGAAGATCCCACTCCATGGTGAAATGGGGAACTGGAAAAGGAGACAAAAAGGCTTTTAATCGTCACATGAGTCGTCCCAACGCGTGGGACGACTACAAGTCAAAGAAAAGGGAACTGAAGAAGACTGCGCAACGGTAAAAGGAAAACGTGAAGGAAATTCTGCTCAAATATGCAAGATATGACCGATGTATGTAGATTACAGACTACTCAGAGGTTACAGACTCAGAGGTAGGGTAGTCAAAGGGTGTCCGCCCCCCTGTGGATCGCCCAACGCCCATCCTTTGGAACATCACGTTCGTTTCCCTACTTCAGCTTCTGGACTCAAAAGGCATACACACCGTCGGGTATGCAAATGACATAGCGGTAACGGTGAGCGGTAAGTTCCTGGACACTATTTATGATACCATGAGAGGTGCACTCAAAATGATTGAAGGATGGTGCACGGAACAAGGTCTCTCTATACATGCTAGTAAGTCGGAACAGTACTCTTTACTAAAAGGAGGACTGGACTAACAATAGACCCTCTTAGGCTTTTTGGATCGAACATCGTCTCCAAGGAAGTAAAGTATCTAGATGTCATCCTGCATAACAAGCTGACTTGAAATAGTCACGTCGATGACAAAATCCAGAAGGGCAAGCAGGTATTGCATCAGTGTAAGAGAGTGTTCGGCCGCATGTGGGGAATTACTCCCAGAGCAGCGCACTGGATCTACACAACGATGGTAAGGCCCTTAATAACGTATGCTGCTACCGGAGCTATCCGGACGACCCAAGTAGAAGCATTGGAAGTCTTTTTGAGGCTGCTGCCGTTGGACTTGCATAATATGAAGTCAGCGGCATTAACAGCATTACGTCTGAAGACAACCAATAATTGGTATGGATCTGGCACGGAGATAGGGCACAGGAGCATCCTGTCACTGTTATATAGCAGTGTAAAAGAGGCGCAAATGCCAATGGAGGGAATGGGTAGGCTGAAGAGAACTGAAAAGTCACACAGAACACTCATTGAAGACGGTCTCACACATGATGTATGTGAGGAAAAAGACATCAGTATTTGTACAGATGGTTCATTAATATCCATTAATGGCAGAGCGGGTGCTGGAATCTTCTCTAAAGTGTTGGGACTGGTATGCACTCTGAATCTGGGAAGATACGTATCGGTCTATCAAGCAGAAATGCTTGGTCTAATGCATGCGCTTTCTTCGCCATAATACAAAAAAAAAGAAAAAGAAGAATTTTCAAAAAGCAAAAGAAAAAATCAAATTCCCCGAATCTCTCCAGCTTACTCAACATATGAGTAGGCAGAGCCCCTGTCACTTCACAAACCAAAGAAAGAAAAAAAAAAAATACAAAACCGAAAATTCAAAAAATAAAAAAAAAGACGTAATACAAATAAATTATATCTAAAAAAAAAAAAATAAATATATCTATATATAAATTAATGAAATACGTAAAAATTAATATTAAATATATATAAAGAAAATTAAGAAAATACAAAACCGAAAATTCTAAAAATAAAAAAACGACGTAATACAAATAAATTATATCTATGTATAAATATATCTATATATAAATTAATGAAATACGTAAAAATTAATATTAAATATATATAAAGAAAATTAAAGATAAAATTAACTAAATTATACTAAATAATTAAAACTAAATATCATCGCATACAAAAATGACGCGACGTGAAGCATTTAACAATGTATTAGGTTCATCCGTGACTCAGACCCACATATCCGTAGATTCGCTGGGCTATCACTCAATATTAAATATTGTCTTATATATGTGGTTTAAACAGAAAATTTTGTGCAATAATATCTGTGCAAATGCCCGAACGCTCTTCCGTAATGTGTTAAAGAAAAAAATGTGTCCAAAAAATCAAAGCGTACGAAGCTTTCGCAAGTGTGTGTATGTGCTCTTTTCGACAAGGTGCGTTGAAACATAAATGCATGCACGCATATGCAATACAGTGAATATATTATGGTATGGTCAACAGCAACCGAATAGCCAGCAGATCCTTGACTAGCACCCACACTGTATATCACTTGCACATACACACACACATACACGTAATCAGATATTCTGATTATACGTTACTTCACTTCCGGACAGACAAACGTAAGATCCACCCATATAACCGGCCACCAGAACACCAGGTAGTGGTAATCACTGTTACGGCGCTTTACGTCGCAAAAAAAAACAATATATAAATAAAAAAGGCACTTAACTTGTATATCCCTTTTTGGACAAACCTACCCGCTTTTGGAATTATGCATCGGATATATACTTACATAGAATAATATGAGGTACACTAACACACAAACCCACCACTGACTGGTACCACACTTCACTTCTTTAACACAATTTACATCAACTTCTGGTCCATAGCTCAAACAGAGTGAAAATCAAGTTCTAGAACGGACCGACATGAACTGTATGTTTTTTTTTTACAAAAGCTGGACATTTCCAGCTGCCAACAGATAAAACAGTTCAATCGACAACACATAAGTCTCGTTCTGTTTCTCTTAACTACGATCACTAATATATTACATTCGTTATCTATCACTGACGTCACTTAACATAGAACACACAATTAAGCACGGACACCAACCAGTGATGGGCATAAATCATTCTCCCTCTGATTATCATCAGACATGTGCCGACACATATATTTCCTTCGAGCCACACGCAACAAAGTGTTAATTATCGCTGACAACAAGTCAAATTGTGTGTTCCTTTTTTTTCCATCAATATCCCCAGCTTTGTCACCACCAGGGATCAATCTATCAACTGTCGCATCTACTAGGAAAGCAACATCGGCCAAACAGGCAACCGCAAACATCTCCACGTCGACATTTTTCCGGGCCTTCGAGCCGGATTGGCTCGCAACGTTCGGTAAGTTAGAGTCTTGCTACACAGGTGTGTGATATTTTTTATTGCCATATTGCTGGTTTTACTTGCAAAAAAAAATACATTAGATTCCAAACCGGAAAATAAAATTCAAAACATTATATTGAAGCATATATGTATATTTATTTTCAAGTATCAGGCCATATATTTAATTCCCGCGTATTTTGTATAAAATATATAGATTTGATAAAAAAATATATATTTTATAATTTTATATATAAGGTCTAGGTAAAATCCATTATTTTTGCAATAAATTGTAGGCTTTATTTAGCATAGTTGGAATGATCCGATGATTCACAAGCTTCTCTTGAGGCGAATTTTTCACCAGTAAAATCATTCACCATAGACAGGAACAGGTAATAATCACTTGGTGCCAGGTCTGGACTATAAGGTGGATGCATAAGAACCTCCCAACCAAGCTCCAGGAGCTTCTGACGAGTCACTATCGATGTGTGTGACCTGGCGTTGTCCTGATGGAACACAATTCCTCTACTATTGGACAAAACTGGCCGCTTCTGGGCGATTGCTTCCTTCAGACGGTCCAATTGTTGACAGTACATGTCCGAGTTAAGAGTTTGGCCTTTGGGGAGCAGTTCATAGCAGATGATTCCTTGCTAATTCACATTTTCAGCCGTCAGGCTATCGTTTTCGCCTTGATCGAAGAAAAACTGTAAAATATGGCGTATTTTCTCTTTACTGGTGTCCATCTTTGAAGCGTGCTCAAACAATACTGAGTCCAGCAATCACAAAACTGCCTGAAAAGTTTATTTAGTACAAAATCCTATCTTTCTAACGCGATCTAGTGATCGCACTTATACACCGCGAGCCCTCTCTCGAAGAACGAAAACTACACTCTACAAGTGTCTCATCATGCCTGTCCTGTCAATTGCGTGATAGTCACCATTAAGAGTGGACGTGTTTTGCATCTCTCCTTTGATAGAGTCGAAAAAGTGATTGATTTCGGTTTAAAAAATTAAATATATTGCGAAAAGACGCTAAATAAACTCAAGCAGTTATTTCTGTGGTTTTTATTGCTTATACAGATAAGCAGAAAAAACAATAAAATCAAAGAAAAAAAATAATAACAATATAGTTTGCAAATATTTTGTTTGTAATATGAGTGTTCAGCGCTCTCCTCTCCGGCTACGGCAATCTGTTAATGTGTGTGTAAACCATAATTTGCAATCACCCGTGCAAACCCCCCCGATAAGTGCATTATCAAAAAAATCAGTTGATACACACTGCACAAGTGAAAGTAACAGTGCAAATCTTTTACCTGTACATATTCCTCACTATATCAAATTTTGCAACAACAACAAATACAGACAAAAAAAAATAATTTGTTCTCTCGTGATATTCTATCTCCCTCTATACCATGGAGTGTACAATGCGCTTCTCCTGCTGTAACACCAACAGCTACAACATCAAAGCAAACAAATAATGGCCTTTCTACTGAAGTGCATGACCCAGTAGTAAAAGCAACTAGTGCGATGACTTATAAATAACCAGTTGCTGTTCAAACTGGAATTGATCGCTACATTACTGTAGTAAAGCGAAAAAGAAGTCCCCAAAATTCGAAACAAATGAATTCAACAAAAATTCAAAAGCAGAACACTGCCCCTATTAGTTCGAAAATTGATACGCTCTGCTTTCAGGTGATGAAAGTGACGAAAATATTATCTCCAAGAAAAATTTCAAACCCCCACCCATTTTCTTAAGAGAACGCAACTCAGATAAGTTGATTTCCAGAATTACAAGTCTTATAGGACTAAAGAATTTCCACGTTGTTCCTATTCGCAAAGGCCAAATTGAGGAAACGAAAGTGCAAATCTACAGCGAAACTCATTATCGCAAAGTAATTGCGGAATTTGATGCTGGAAAAAAGAATTACTACACATATCAGCTAAAAAGTAGTAAGGGCTTAATCGTTGTACTCAAAGGCGTCGAACCCAACGTTGATATTAACGAAATCAAACTTTCCCTTCAGGAAGAAGGGTTTCCAGCCAAAACAGTATTCAATATTCTCAACAAGAGCAATATACCTCAACCGTTATATCGTATTGAGCTTCAGCCTGAAACAAAACCCCTAAAAAAGGTGAAGTACGCCCCATATATAAAATTCGATATTTATTGCATCGCAAAATCACAATCGAAGAACCCCATAAGAGAACTGGACCTCCTCAGTGCAGCAACTGCCAAGAATATGGACATACTAAGGCATATTGTACCCTCCCAGCTGTTTGTGTGATTTGTGGAGATCTCCATAAATCAAACATATGCCCAAAGTCTAAAGGCGATGTTAGCATGAAAAATGCAGCAATTGTGGAGGTAATCACACCGCAAATTATAGAGGTTGCCCAGTATATACAACTCTAAAGCTAAATTTCTCCGCTAGAAATCAACCTCTAAAACCAGTTGAGCGAACTCATATAGCCTACTCAAGTAAGAGACAAAATAATGATGCAACACAATTCTTCTCTGCAATCCCAAACAAGAATCAAACCAATTCATACGCTAGTGTGTTAAAACAAAACCCACACCAACAAAGCAATGTAAATAATGACCAGAAGCACTCACTGCCCACCCAACAGCCAAGTACCCTTGAAAATTTGCTTCAAACATTAATGCAGAATATGAACCAATTCATGAACTCACTGCAAACAATGATGCAAGAAATGATGAAAAACATTGCTATCCAGACCATGAGTCGTCTCAAGATATGCCACTGGAACGCCAACGGCTTAAGCCAGCACCGTTTGGAGCTAATTCAATTCCTTGAATCCATCCAGATCGACATAATGATGATATATGAGACCCATTTCACTGACAAAAATTGCTACCAAATACCATATTACAAACTGTACACCACAAATAATCCGCATGGGAAGGCACGCGGAGGAACTGCCATATTGATAAAAAGCAGAATAAAACATCATGTTCTCGAAAATTTAAGTAGCGTCTACTTGCCAAACACACTCACTGGGGCTCCCGCTTATTAACTCCAAAAGGCAGAAGACTATGTTCAATCATCACTAACCACGGCTACGATGTTATTTCAAATGGTCAACCGACATATTGACCGACGGACAAGAGGAAGATACCAGATCTCCCATCTTCCTCTAAGTACTGTATTAAGAAATGGACACGATGTAGACTCAGCACTCGAAAAATTCAACCAGCTGCTCTCATTAGCTCTCAGCTCAGCCACCTGCACAAGGGTATGCAAGCAATCAAACTATAGCCCATACACACCAGCTGACAATGAATTGCTAGTAAGACAGAAAAGAAGACTCCGAAGGCAATGGCAAGAATTCAGATCACCGAATCTGAAAACATAGCTACAGCACTGCACTGCAGAGAATACAATCCAAGTGTCTGCGAATTATTGTAAACGCGCCTTAGTATATGAGGAACGTTAACATCCATCGAAATTTAAATGTACCCACAATTTCTGAGGAAGTTGCAATGTCCTGCAGAAACTACATTCAAAAATTACACAATCATCCGAATCCCCTTGCTAGGCAATTGTTGCTGAGCACGGGGCATCGTCGATTAAAAAGAAAAGACACACTGAATATGCTGTGAAATTGCTATACCTCGCAACTCAACAAATTGTGATGGAACGTAGGGAATATTCTGGGGTATTGTCAACAGAGTAAAAATAGAGCCAGTGTTGAGAAGTGAGAATCAATCTAACCCCGTGATTGCGAAATCATCGATCCAGAATCAAAAGTTGCAAGTACATTAGAGTGTTATTGTAAATAGTTGATTGTAAATAGAGTTTATTAAATAAATTGTTGCTGTATATAGTTGTATAAAATAAGTGTTGCATTGCTTTTTAACAGAATCCAGTGATCGAACAAGGTAATTCAAATAGAATTAAACGCTCACAGAATAAAAACGCAAGTATATATATATATATATATATATATATATATATATATATATATATATATGTATGTATATATATATATGCATATATATATATATGCATATATATATGCATATATATATGCATATATATATATGCATATATATATATATATATATATATATATATATATATATATATATATATATATATATATATATATATATATATATATATGCATATATACAGTCAGGGACTAAAGTTTAAATACACCCCACAAATCTTAATTTTAACTCGTATAAAGCATTGCTGCGAAAATCTAAGTAAGCAGTTTTTTTGCAGTCTATCAGTAAGCAAACACAATAACAAAAAATTTGTATTTGTCGCATAGATAACTGTAAATTCATCAAAAACTCAAAAAATACGTTGGACAAAAGTTTAAATACAATACAAGAAAACACGTGTTTTTGCAATTTCTTTGGAAAAGTACCGTTATATTTTTTTTGCTTTCTTCACTTACGCATATTTATTCAGTATTATTAGTGATTTCATCGTTGTCGGTAGACTTGAAAGCAAAATAATGGGCAAAGGAAAACAAAAAACTTTAAAGAAAGCAAATCCTACCGTGATATAGGAAAAATTTTGAATTTGTCCTGTGCAAGTGTGCAAAACGTAATAAGAAAATATAAAACTTACAAAACAGTGGAAAATAGGCCCAGAACTGGTCGACCAAAAAAACTTTCTCGCCGAGATGTAAACCTTATCCTAAGAGAAGTGGACAAAAATCCAAAAATAAGTGCGCCAAAGTTAGCCGGTAGTATTGCTGCGGTGTCAGGCAAACATGTTCACCCAAAAACCGTACAAAGAGCTTTACGGTATAACGGCTATCGAAGCAGAGTTCTACGTAAAAAACCGCTTATTTCTGAAAAAAATAGACAACTTCGTCTGGATTTTGCAAACAAGTACAAGGATATGGATGAGGACTTTTCGCGAAGAGTCTTATTCACAGATGAATCTAAATTTAATATTTTTGGCAGCGATGGTCGCGCAAAAATTTGGCGCAAGCCCGGCACAGCACTTCAAACCAAAAATTTAATACCAACCGTTAAACATGGGGGCGGTAGTGTGATGGTTTGGGGAGCAATTGCAGCAGCTGGCGTGGGACACTTGGCTTTTATCGATGGAATAATGGACAAACACATGTATAAAAGTATATTGGAACAAAATTTGCAGCCTTCTGTGGATAGCTTGGGTCTGGGAAGTAGTTGGATATTTCAACAAGACAACGACCCTAAGCATACCGCGCATTTGGTGAAGGACTGGTTGCTGTATTATGCTCCACGTCAGCTCTGTAGTCCTCCCCAATCACCGGACTTAAACCCAATTGAACACGCTTGGGAATTATTGGACCGAAAAATCAATCGCGCAGCTTTAAAGAACAAAGAATCCCTTAAAGAGGCTCTGAAAAAGGCCTGGCCAGAAATCAGCACATCCGAAATAGAAAATTTGGTTCTGTCTATGCCACGTCGTCTGCAGGCAGTCATTGAAGCTCAAGGCGGACCTACCAAATATTAATTTAAGTTTAACGTTTTTTAATTAAGCTAAAATCAGCTAACGAAAGAAAATTTTGTGTTGTATTTAAACTTTTGTCCCATGTATTTTTTTAGTTTTTGATGAATTTTAAGTTATCTATGAAAAAAAGTGAATTGTTTTGGTTTTCGATATTGGTCATTATTCAACTAAAAATAAACTGCATACTTACATTTGTGTTAAAATGCTTTATTTTTATTTAAAGCGATGTTTTATGGGTGTATTTCAACTTTAGTCCCTGACTGTATATATATATATTTTTATATATATATATATATATATATATATATATATATATATATATATATATATATATATATATATATATATATATATATATATATATATATGCATATATATATATATATATATATATATATATATATATATATATATATATATATATATATATGCAACATATATATGGTCTGGTGGTGTTTTCGCAAGGTAACGTGTCTAACTGCCGCAACCGGGTGGGGCTAGCGCAATCCTTGTTGAACTCATCGCAAGTCAACTCACTGGCTGTCATGTAGTTTGATCTGAGCGCGACGTGATGATACCTTTATTTGTTAATGAGGGGTAGTTATATAGCTTGCTCTGCTTACTATGTGACGGCGCTTTCATTATTATTAATGGGGGCCCTCCATGTGGCGACCACCGGGCAACGTCTTCCTGGCACCCGCTGGGAGGCGGCTGAAGTGAGTGGTGAAAATCTCCTCGGTTAGAGGTTGTGCGTTGGGTTTGGGACCCGCCACATAAAAAACCCCCCCAATGAAAAAAACAAATATGCCTCGGATAAGGACTACCGCTTTTGTTGATGACCCCCGCAAACGAAAAAAGGACAACGATTTACGGATATGCACCTGGAATGTCCGGTCCCTTAATAGGGAGGGTGCCTCTATCCAGCTGGTTGATGTCCTCGAAAATTACAGAGCGGACATCACCGCTCTCCAGGAAATGCGATGGACAGGTCAGGGCTGCTCCAAAAGAGCGTCCTGTGACATCTACTACAGTTGCCATGCTGAAAGGCACGAATTAGGATGTGGATTTTTGGTCAGCAAGAGACTACGACATCTTGTCTCATAGTTCACGCCTGTGAACGAACGGCTGGCCACAATCCGCATCAAGGCAAAATTTTTCAACATCAGCCTTATATGTGCCCACGCTCCGACAGATGAGAAGGACAATGTGACCAAGGAGAGCTTCTTTCAGCGCCTCGAAGAAGCTTATGACCGCTGCCCCCGCCACGATATTAAAATCGTGCTTGGCGACTTTAATGCCAGGGTGGGCAAGGAAGGTACCTTTGGTCCAACTGTCGGAAAATTCAGCCTCCACCAGAACACCTCCGATTACGGAATGAGGCTGATCGACTTCGCCGCAGCACGAAACATGGTAATTGGTGGTACCAGGTTCCAGCATCTCGACGTCCACAAAGCGACATGGCTGTCTCCAGATCAACGTACAAGAAACCAAATTGATCATGTGGTGATTGACGGAAGGCATGCTTTCAGTGTGATGGTGCCAACATCGACTCGGATCACTACCTTGTTGCAGCTAAGGTGTGCACACGTTTATGTGTCGCAAATAACAAGAGAAGTCCCACACAGAGAAAGCTCGACGTCAGGAAGCTGCGATCACCAGAGACAGCAGATGCATTTTCCACTCGACTATCGGATCTGCTTATGCAGAACACTCCCCCACTTGATGATACATGCGCACGGTGGACACATCCGGTAAGGGATTACCTCTACGCAACAATGTCTGAGTTCGGTATTCCTGCAAAGCTCATTCGACTTTGTAGAATGACACTGCATAACTCCCGTTGTGCAGTGAAAATTGGGAAGGACCTCTCTGCACCGTTTAATACCGAACGGGGTTTCAGACAAAGTGATTCGATATCGTGCGACTTCTTCAATCTTATTATGGAGAAAATCATACGAGCTGCTAATCTACGACATAATGACGACATCTTCAACAAAAGTGTCATGCTGTTAGCGTATGCCGACGATATTGACATAATCGGCATGAACACGCGAGCAGTCAGTGCAGCATTCTCAGAGTTGGAAAGAGAGTCGCGTCGGATGGGTCTCACTGTGAACGAGAGCAAGACGAAGTATCTAGTGTCAACAAACAAAGAGTCCCGGCGTCTTGGACAGCACGTCACTGTTGACAACTACGCTTTTGAAGTAGTAAGGGACTTTGTCTATCTTGGAACCAGCATTAACAGCAGTAATGACGTCAGCTTGGAGATCATGCGTAGGATAACTCTTGCTAACAATTGTTACTTTGGGCTGAGTAAGCAATTGAGAAGTCGAGCCCTCTCTCGAAGAACGAAAATTACACTCTACAAGTCTCTCATCATGCCTGTCCTAACATATGGCGCTGAAGCCTGGACAATTTCCACCTCGGATGAGCGAATGCTTGGAGTTTTCGAGAGAAAAGTCCTACGCAAGATCTTTGGACCTATTTACGTTGGTGGCGAGTACCGAATAAGGTACAACCATGAGCTGTACGAGCTGTATGCCGATATTGACATAGTAAAGCGCATCAAAATCCAGCGGCTGCGCTGGCTAGGTAATGTCGAGCGAATGGAAGAACACGCTCCAGCTAAGAAGGTGTTATATTCGGAACCCGCTGGAGGACGACGCAGAAGAGGAAGACCAAACCTCAGGTGGAAAGACCAAGTACTGGAGAACCTGACGGCGCTTGGAATTTCTAACTGGCGCCAGCCAGCGAAGGACAGAGATGGCTGGCGGAGCATGTTATTTTCGGCCTAAATCGATATTCGGTTGTTATGGCCACATAAGTCAAGTCAAGAATATGTGGTTTCAACAAGACGGTGCCACATGCCACACAACTCGATCGAATATGGCTTTATTGCAAGAGAAATTTTCTGCCCACGTAATTTCTGGTCGTGGCGATATCTAGTGGCCACCAAGATCATGCGATTTGACACCGCTTGACTTTTTTTTTGTGGGGCTACGCGAAAGACCGTGTTTATGCAGATAAACCTTTAACTCTTGAGCACCTAAAAACCAACATTCGTCACGTTATGGCTGAGATACCGCCCAATATGTGTCAAAAAGTGGTCGAAAATTACCTCAAAAGAAGCGATGCTTGCAACAATTTGCGTGGTGGTCATTTAAATGATGTAGTATTTCACACATAATGTCAACGTTCAAACTTTATAATAAAAAAGAAATATCATGATAAAAAATATTTTATATGTGTTTTATTTACATTTACTATTGAAACCGCATAATGGATAACCCTTTATATATATATATATATATATATATACATATATATATATATATATATATATATATATATATATATATATATATATATATATATATATACATATATATGTTATATATACCTACAGAAAACAAACATACTTGACATAACAAAACACCCACTCACAACAAACATAATCACTAGATGGTTTTATCTATAATTTCTATTGGGCTCCATTATTGTCTATTCGCGCTGATATCACAATCTCGACAATGCCCCGACTGGCACACAGGATGGGTCGTGGTTCTCAACCCGTCGAGAAAGGATGGCGAATAGACAATAAAGCCCATCTGTAAACAATGAACCGACGGACCAACACATACACACAAGACACATTCACCCATCACCTGTTGCATACACACGCATTCACATACCTCATTTGCAATTAACCAAAAAAAAAACGCTGGTCTTAATCATCCGGGAGCCTGGGCGCGCGTACCCACCCTACCAGGATTACACGTCTCACCGGGACATTGCAATACCAAAAAAAAATGTCCGCTAGGGTGATTAACACATGCTTCAAAATTTCATTCCCCTCATTAATGTCCCCTCACAACAATTTAGCACATCATTTTTTTTTTGCTTATACAGTATTATAGGAACTCATCTTTATTACAGATAATACCAACTGTTATTGTATGAACATGAAAAAAAAATCCTTACAAATTTTAAAAAATAATTACAACAATAAAACAAAATAAAAAAAATTGGTAAATTCCTATAGTGTAGATGGCTCACTCCCGAAGTAAGTGGAAGACACCGGGGATATTATTATTAGAAGAAATCAAAAATCAGAAAAACTCAAAATCAAGATGCCAATATGCACCTGCTGTGGATCTCCCTACACCTATTGAGCTCAATAACTGTTAAAAACGCCAAAATACAAAAAAATAAAAATTATCAAAACGCAAAAAACATCAAATTCCCCGCTGATCTCACCAGCTTATTCAACATATGAGTAGGTGGAGCCCCCGTCACTTCACAAACCAAAATGAAAGAAAAGGAAAACGCAAAACCAAAAATTCAAAAACACTAAAAAAAAGGACCTAATACATCTATGTATAAATATCTATATATAAATTTATGAAATATGTATAAATCAATATTATATATATATATACATATATATATATACATATATACATACATATATATATATATATATATATATATATATATATATATATATATATATATATATATATGTATATATATGTATATATATATATTGCAACGATTATCGATGGATGGTTACTCATCGCTATTGTGACTGACACTTATGGCAGCATCGAAACGAATGTCAACAAAAAGAAAGAAGCGATAACCAGAACAAGCCAACGAGAAATAAAGAGAAGAATCTCGATAAAGGAAGATTCTAGGGTATTGTCAACAGAGTAAAAATAGAGCCAGTGTTGAGAAGTGAGAATCAATCTAATCCCGAACGTGATTGCGAAAACATCGATCCAGAAGCAAAAGTTGCAAGTACATTAGAGTGTTATTGTAAATAGTTAATTGTAAATAAAGTTTATTAAATAAATTGTTGCTGTATATAGTTGTATAAAATAAGTGTTGCATTGATTTTTAACAGAATCCAGTGATCGAACAAGGTAATTCAAATAGAATTAAACGCTCACAGAATAAAAACGCAAGTATATATATATATATATATATATATATATATATATATATATATATATATATATATATATATATATTGTTACGTTTTTATTCTGTGAACGTTTAATTCTATTTGAATTACCTTGTTCGATCACTGGATTCTGTTAATGATAACTGCAACACTTATTTTATACAACTATATAGAGCAACAATTTATTTAATAATCTCTATTTACAATCAACACTGTTTACAATCAACTATTTACTATAACACTTAAATGTACTTGCAACTTTTGCCTCTGTATAATTAGATTGATTGTCAATTCTCAACACTGGCTCTATTTATACTCTGTTGGCAACACCCCAGAATCTTCCTTTATCGAGATTCTTCTCTTCCTTTCTCGTTGGCTTGTTCTGGTTATCGTTTATTTCTTTTTGTTGACATTCGTTTCGATGCTGCCAATAGTGTCAGTCACAATAGTGATGAGTAACCAACTATCGATACTCGTTACACTGCCCTCCTCTTAACCTTGTTCGTCCCGAACAAGCTTTTATACTTCCCCTCGATATGGCGCAAGTCGCTCCAAGTGCACTACTTTAAACTTTGCTCTTTTATTCCAGGCACGTTGAATACGATACACTACGTCATTTATCTTTGCTATAATCTCATATGGTCCTTCCCAATGAGTCTGTAGTTTAGGGGACAGGCCTTTCTTTCGTTGTGGATTATGAAGCATTACAAGCTCTCCTTCATAGAATCCTTTTGAATTTGCTTTCAAGTCATACCTGGCCTTCATCTTATCGCTTATCATCTGCGACCGCTCTCTGATGAACTGATGTACTTCATCCAACTGTTCCCGCTTTTCGCTAGTATAATTACCTTCGGTTGATCTCGTTGGTGTTACAACTCCAAATTTTAAATCAGCTGGCAGTCTTAACTCGTTTCCAAAAATTGCCATTGCCGGTTTAGTAGCCGTCGTATCATGTTGTGCGCATCGATATGCCATGAGGAACATTGGTATATGTACATCCCAGTCTCTTTGGTATTTATCTACGACATTTCTCAAATATTCCTCCAAGGTACGGTTAAATCGTTCTACCATGCCATCAGATTGTGGATGCAAAGGTGTTGTACGAGTTTTGTATATACCCAGCATACGGCATATCTCTTGGAATACAACTGATTCAAAATTTCGACCTTGGTCTGAGTGTAACTCCATCGGTACACCAAAACGAGTAACCCATTGGTTGACGAATACATCCGCAACTGTACTAGCTTCCTGATTTGGAATGGGGTATACTTCAGGCCATTTACTGAAGTAATCTATAACCACCAGAACATACTTGTTTCCTGCGTTGCTTATTGGAAATGGCCCAGCTATGTCAATAGCAATTCGCTCAAATGGAGCACCCACGGTGTATTGGTGCATCTTACCACGACTTTTCTTAGTGGGACCTTTGGCCATTGCACATTGCTTACACTTCCGAATCCAATCAGCGACATGGTCATGACATCCAACCCAATAAAATCGTTTCTTTATTTTCTCGACGGTTTTGGTGATTCCCAAATGCCCTCCACTGGAGGCATTGTTATACTCAGCTATCACTTCATTTATTCTTGCCTTGGGTACCACTAGCAGATCATAAGTGATTTTTCCATCTTCACTTTCCCATGTTCGGAATAAACATCCGTCTCGTAAGTGCAGGCTTTGCCACTGCGCCCAGTATGCCTTTGCTATTGGACTCTCATTAGCCATTTCTTGCCAAACTGGACGTATGCCCTGCTCCTTGTATTCCATAATCTTTACGAGATCTGGGTCGTTCCGCTGATCTTCTTGCACTCGTTCAGTGGTCCATGTCTCCTCCGGCAATATATTTGTAAGTCGTACGTCGACAATGTGCTCCTTGCTTTCCACTCGAGAACAATGTTTACATTCCATTTTGCAAGGACGACGAGATAGAGCATCCGCGTTGCCGTGATGTCCTCCTTTACGATGTTCGATGGTAAAATGATAACTCTGCAGCCTTTCAATCCACCGCGCCAATTGTCCTTCTGGGTTTTTAAATTGCAATAACCACCTTAGCGCTGAGTGGTCAGTTCGTAGATGAAATGACTGACCGTACAAGTATTTATGGAAATACTTTACACATTCCAGTATTGCGAGCAACTCTCTTCGTGTGACACAGTAATTTCTTTCTGGCTTCGACAGGATTTTACTGTAGTATGCTATTACTTTTTCTTGCCCATCTATGATCTGAGAGAGCACACCACCTATTCCATAGCCACTCGCATCTGTGTCCAACACAAACTTTTGACCAGGTACTGGATACGCTAATATTGGTGCTGAACAGAGTTTTTCTTTCAGCTGTTCGAATGCTTTCTGTTGGTCCTCGCCCCACACAAATGGTTTGTTCTTTCTTGTCAACTCATGCAGACTGCTGGCGATGTTTGCAAATTCAGGAACAAATCGTCTATAGTAGGTGCATAAGCCTAGGAAGCTTCTTAGCTCGTGAAGATTCGACGGAATAGTACGTCGGTATGTACCCCTTCTGTTGTTACTTTATGACCAAGATATTTAACTTCTTGCCTGAAGAGTGAACACTTTTTCATATTCAGTTTAAGCCCTGCTGATTGTATACGCTCAAATACTTCTTTCAACTTTTCCAGGTGGTCGTTAAAATCTTTTCCCATCACAATAATGTCATCGAGGTACACCACGCACGTTTTCCAGTGTAGTCCTCTGAGTACACGCTCCATCAAACGTTCGAAAGTAGCTGGCGCATTGCATAAACCAAATGGCATGACTGTAAATTGCCATAGACCATCGCCAATACTGAAAGCTGTTTTCTCTTTGTCTTCCTTACCAAGTTCCACTTGCCAGTATCCACTTTGCAAATCAAGAGTTGAGAACCACTTCGCACCAGATAGTGTGTCCAGAGTGTCATCGATTCTTGGCAGTGGATAGCTGTCTTTTTTCGTAATATCATTTAGCTTCCTGTAATCCACACAGAATCGAGTACTTCCATCCTTCTTCTTTACCAGCACAACTGGTGAACTCCATGGACTCGCTGATGGTTCAATAACACCTTGTTTCTGCATATCGGAAATCAGCTTAATGGCTTCGTCTCTTTTGGCCAATGGAACTCGTCGTGGTGTTTGACGAATTGGTCTAGAATCACCGGTGTCAATGTGATGCTTCACGATGGTTGTTCGTCCTCCAGTTTTTCCATTTGAAGAAAATATTGAACTGTACTTCTCCAATACTTGTAAAGCCTTTTCTTTTTGCTGTTTGGTAAGCACACCTGCCCATTCTTCCATCTGTGCTTTTATTTCCGCCTTGCCAGTTCCTGATCTTCCACTTTTTATCGACGAACCCTTTTCGCAGTCTACTACGGCAGTAACTTCCTGGCAATGACCAATCACCATTCCTTTCTTCACAACTGTAGATGTATTAGTTGGATTTAATATTCGCACCGGTACTATTCCATTTTCTTTAGGTTCTACTAACGTCCTACCAAGTATGATGTTTTTATTTTGTATTTCTTTATCTGCTTCCACTAACCACAACTTGCCTGTCCCATCATCCACATTCATCTGTGCCCATATCACCGCTTCTGATTTTGCTGGAACCTCTTGGCGTTGACATGCCAGTACTCGTTTGATGTTCCCACTACGCTTGTAACCGATGTTCAATGGTAGTTCGACATTTGCATAGCGCAGTATCCGTTGATTTAAATCTAACGTAAATCCGTTGTCAATCATAAAATCAACACCAATTATTACGTCATCGATGATGTCAGCCACAATGAATTCATGTTCCCACGTGTAATTTCCAATAGATACTCGTTTCTTTATCTTACCCAGAATTTGTGCATCCTCACCCGTTGCCGTACGCAATTTTATTCCCATTAAAGGCTCAAACCTCTTTACCAAATCGCTCTTGATTATAGAATGTGATGCACCAGTGTCCAGGGTTAACATGAATTCCATATTGTCCAATTTTCCATCAATGGTCAAGCTGCTTGGCACACGCTGTAGTTGTGAAATGTGAATGATGGGGCAACCCACTGTTGGAGTCAGTTCACGCCCCGCTGAACTGACTCGATTTAGTTTAACGATGGATTTGTGTTAGTGGAGCGATCGCTATCCACCTTATTCTCCTTCTTTTGTCTTCCTGGAGAATTCGATCTTGATCGCTTTCGTCGTAGACGGCAGTCACGCGCCATGTGTCCTGGTTTCTCGCAAATAAAGCACTTACCAGTAAATTTGATTTCGCGTCGACCTGTTGTTCTTCCTTCAGGCTGCACTACAGATTTGAATGCCTGACACACTGCTTCAACCAGATCTGCTGTTTCTGTTTCTAGTTGGCGTACCCGTGGCATTGGTCGACACATCAAACTGGCTGCTTCAAACGTCAATGCACTACTGACTGTTTCGACATAAGTATTCCTTGGCGACATGACTAGGTCACGCTTTGTCTCTCCATCACGTATGCCATCTATGAAAGCCTCTATTTTGATTTTTTCGACAAACTCTTCCGAATTACCGGAGAACGCTAGATGACATAAGCGCTCAATATCGGAAGCGAATTCCTGAAGGCTCTCATTACTCCGTTGCACTCGCGATCTCAATTCAACTCGATGTAATTGACTCTTGTATTCATTTCCATATTTTCGCTGGAGTGTGTCCATCAGTGACTGATAGCTACCACGATCTTTTTCTGGAACCATCTGTAACACCTCGGAAGCATTACCTTTTAATGCGACTATTAAAGCAGCAGTCTTGTCGCTATCATCCCATTGATTCTTCGAAGCTGTTGTCTCGAATTGAAGCTTGAAGATATTGAATGGCGTGCTTCCGTCAAATGTTGGTGGCTTTAGTTTGATTGTGGTTAAATCTCGAATCACTGATGTGGCTGGTCCATTTATTTTTAGTTGGTTGAGATCGTGCTGTAATTTCTCGAACTTATCTTCCAAATCATCTACATGTTCCTTAAGATCTGTAACCTTTTCATTAACGGCTCCGGAAATTTCATCTACATGTTCTTTTAGTTCTGCAACTTTCTCATTAATAGCTCCGGAAATTTCCTGAAATCTAAATTCAATTCCTTTTTGTAGATTTTCGATGACGTGTTCTTGGCGAGCCGAACCTTCTTGAATTTCCATACGCAATTCACTAATAACGCCCTCTTGGCGTACCGAATGTTCTTGAAGCTTGGAGTCAATTGTTTTCTGGAACTCTCCCATAGAGTTTTCTTGACGTACCGAATGTTCTTGAAACTTGGAGTCAATGCGAGACGCATTTTCTTGTAGCTGTTGTTGCTGCTGTTGCATCATGGTTTTCATGAATTCCATGAGTTGACCACTCGAATCTATTTTGATATCTTCCTCAGCGTGCACAACTGCTTGTATATCAGCTTCCTCGAAGAACTCATGTTCTTCTACATTAATTCCCTTAGCCTCCATAGCTTGCTTCAGCCTCACCAGCAGTTCCGCCCTTGCACCTGATGACGATAGATTCAGCTCTACCAACAGCTTTTTAAGCTGGTCCACTTTTAGTTGGTCAATTTTCACCATCTTTACAGAATCCCACTTCTGACACCAATTGTTACGTTTTTATTCTGTGAACGTTTAATTCTATTTGAATTACCTTGTTCGATCACTGGATTCTGTTAATGATAACTGCAACACTTATTTTATACAACTATATACAGCAACAATTTATTTAATAATCTCTATTTACAATCAACACTGTTTACAATCAACTATTTACTATAACACGTAAATGTACTTGCAACTTTTGCCTCTGTATAAATGTTTTCGCAATCACGTTCGGAATTAGATTGATTGTCAATTCTCAACACTGGCTCTATTTATACTCTGTTGGCAACACCCCAGAATCTTCCTTTATCGAGATTCTTCTCTTCCTTTCTCGTTGGCTTGTTCTGGTTATCGTTTATTTCTTTTTGTTGACATTCGTTTCGATGCTGCCAATAGTGTCAGTCACAATAGTGATGAGTAACCAACTATCGATACTCGTTACAATATATATATATATATATATATATATATATATATATATATATATATATATATGCATATATATATATATATATATATATATATATATATATATATATATATATATATATATATATGCATATATATATATATATATGCATATATATATATATATATATATATATATATGGTCTGGTGGTGTTTTCGCAAGGTAACGTGTCTAACTGCCTCAACCGGGTGGGGCTAGCGCAATCCTTGTTGAACTCATCGCAAGTCAACTCACTGGCTGTCATGTAGTTTGATCTGAGCGCTATGTGATGATACCTTTATTTGTTAATGAGGGGTAGTTATATAGCTTGCTCTGCTTACTATGTGACGGCGCTTTCATTATTATTAATGGGGGCCCTCCATGTGGCGACCACCGGGCAACGTGGCACCCGCTGGGAGGCGGCTGAAGTGAGTGGCGAAAATCTCCTCGGTTAGAGGTTGTGCGTTGGGTTTGGGACCCGCCACATAAAAAACCCCCCAATGAAAAAACAAATATGCCTCGGATAAGGACTACCGCTTTTGTTGATGACCCCCGAAAACGAAAAAAGGACAATGATTTACGGATATGCACCTAGAATGTCCGGTCCCTTAATAGGGAGGGTGCCTCTATCCAGCTGGTTGATGTCCTCGAAAAATACAGAGCGGACATCACCGCTCTCCAGGAAATGCGATGGACAGGTCAGGGCTGCTCCAAAAGAGCGTCCTGTGACATCTACTACAGTTGCCATGGTGAAAGGCACGAATTAGGATGTGGATTTTTGGTCAGCAAGAGACTACGACATCTTGTCTCATAGTTCACGCCTGTGAACGAACGGCTGGCCACAATCCGCATCAAGGCAAAATTTTTCAACATCAGCCTTATATGTGCCCACGCTCCGACAGATGAGAAGGACAATGTGACCAAGGAGAGCTTCTTTCAGCGCCTCGAAGAAGCTTATGACCGCTGCCCCCGCCACGATATCAAAATCGTGCTTGGCGACTTTAATGCCAGGGTGGGCAAGGAAGGTACCTTTGGTCCAACTGTCGGAAAATTCAGCCTCCACCAGAACACCTCCGATAACGGAATGAGGCTGATCGACTTCGCCGCAGCACGAAACATGGTAATTGGTAGTACCAGATTCCAGCATCTCGGCATCCACAAAGCGACATGGCTGTCTCCAGATCAACATACAAGAAACCAAATTGATCATGTGGTGATTGACGGAAGGCATGCTTCCAGTGTGATGGACGTGAAATCGATCCGTGGTGCTAACATCGACTCGGATCACTACCTTATTGCAGCTAAGGTGTGCACACGTTTATGTGTCGCAAATAACAAGAGAAGTCCCACACAGAGAAAGCTCGACGTCAGGAAGCTGCGATCACCAGAGACAGCAGATGCATTTTCCACTCGACTATCGGATCTGCTTATGCAGAACACTCCCCCACTTGATGATACATGCGCACGGTGGACACATATATCCCACTCCATGACTACTGCTGCCGAGGAGGTAATCGGTTACTACCGGCCTCTGAGGAATGACTGGTATGATCAGGAGTGTTGCGACGCTACCGCAGAGAAAGACGCCGCCTACAGAAAAACCCTGCGTGCAGGCGCAACGCGAGCTGTTAAGGAGCGGTATAGAGAGAAAAGGAGTGCAGAGAGACGTCTTTTCAGGCGCGAGAAGAGGGAGTTAGAAAGACGCGATTGTGAGGAGATAGAGATGTGTACCGACAAGAATGAGACTCGAAAATTCTTCGAAAAGATCAAGCGCCTGAGTGGAGGTTTAAATCCCGGAGCCTCTTCTTGTCGTGATGGAAATGGGAATCTGGTTACAGATGTCCAGAGTGTACTGAGCCTATGGAGGGAACACTTCTCCACGTTACTGAAGGGCGATGCTACGAACAATTCCGCCAGTGGAGGAGATTGCCGGATAACCCCAATTACAGATGATGGTGTTGATGTTCCACCACCCGACTATGACGAGGTTGAAACGGCCATTTTAAGGCTGAAGAACAACAAAGCTGCAGGTGCTGATGGCCTGCCTGCCGATTTGTTTAAGACCGGAGGCGATGCTGCTCACCCGCATGCACCAGCTCATAAGCAGAATATGGTCGGATTAAAGCATGCCTGATGATTGGAGGCTCAGTGTTCTCTGTCCTGTACATAAAAAAGGAGACCCCACAATTTGCGCCAACTACCGTGGAATAAGTCTCCTGAGCATCGCATACAAGGTTCTATCGAGCGTATTGTGTGAAAGGTTGAAGCCTATGCTCAGCAACCTGATTGGACTGTATCAGTGTGGCTTCAGACCTGGTAAATCCACCATGGACCAGATTTTCACACTGCGCCAAATCCTGGAGAAGACCCAAGAAAAACAGATCGACACACACCACCTATTTGTTGATTATAAAGCCGCTTTCGACAGTCCGGTAAGGGATTACCTCTACGCAACAATGTCTGAGTTCGGTATTCCTGCAAAGCTCATTCGACTTTGTAGAATGACACTGCGTAACTCCCGTTGTGCAGTGAAAATTGGGAAGGACCTCTCTGCACCGTTTAATACCGAACGGGGTTTCAGACAAGGTGATTCGTTATCATGCGACTTCTTCAGTCTTATTATGGAGAAAATCATACGAGCTGCTAATCTACGACATAATGGCACTATCTTCAACAAAAGTGTCATGCTGTTAGCGTATGCCGACGATATTGACATAATCGGCATGAACACGCGAGCAGTCAGTGCAGCATTCTCAGAGTTGGAAAGAGAGTCGCGTCGGATGGGTCTCACGGTGAACGAGTGCAAGACGAAGTATCTAGTGTCAACAAACAAAGAGTCCCGGTGTCTTGGACAGCACGTCACTGTTGACAACTACGCTTTTGAAGTAGTAAGGGACTTTGTCTATCTTGGAACCAGCATTAACAGCAGTAATGACGTCAGCTTGGAGATCATGCGCAGGATAACTCTTGCTAACAGGTGTTACTTTGGGCTGAGTAAGCAATTGAGAAGTCGAGCCCTCTCTCGAAGAACGAAAACTACACTCTACAAGTCTCTCATCATGCCTGTCCTAACATATGGCGCTGAAGCCTGGACAATTTCCACCTCGGATGAGCGAATGCTTGAAGTTTTCGAGAGAAAAGTCCTATGCAAGATCTTTGGACCTATTTGCGTTGGTGGCGAGTACCGAATAAGGTACAACCATGAGCTGTACGAGCTGTATGCCGATATTGACATAGTAAAGCGCCTCAAAATACAATGACCTAGCCAGCGGCTGCGCTGGCTAGGTCATGTCGAGCGAATGGAAGAACACGCTCCAGCTAAGAAGGTGTTATAGAGAGGAAGACCAAACCTTCGGTGGAAAGACCAAGTACTGGAGAACCTGACGGCGCTTGGAATTTCTAACTGGCGCCAGCTAGCGAAGAACAGAAATAGCTGGCGAAGCATGTTATTTTCGGCCTAAATCGATAGTCGGTTGTTATGGCCACATAAGTAAGTAAGTAAGTATATATGCAACACTTATTTTACTTTATACAACTATATACAGCAACAATTTATTTAATAATCTCTATGTACAATCAACTCTGCTTATAATCAACTTTTTACAATAACTCTTAAATGTACTTGCAACTTTTGCCTCTGTATCGATGTTTCTGCAATCACGTTCGGGATCAAATTGATTCTCACTTCTCAACACTGGTTCTATTTATACTCTGTTGGCAACACCCCAGAATCTTCCTTTATACAGATTCTTCTCTTTCTTTCTCGTTGGCTTGTTCTGGTTATCGCTTATTTCTTTTTGTTGACATTCGTTTCGATGCTGCTAATAGTGTCAGTCACAATAGTGATGAGTAACCAACCATCGATAATCGTTACTCTGCCCTCCTCTTAACCTTGTTCGTCCCGAACAAGGTCATTTATCTTTGCTATAATCTCATATGGTCCTTCCCAATGAGTCTGTAGTTTAGGGGACAGGCCTTTCTTTCGTTGTGGATTATGAAGCATTACAAGCTCTCCTTCATAGAACCCTTTTGAATTCGCTTTCAAGTCATACCTGGCCTTCATCTTATCGCTTATTATCTGCGACCGCTCTCTGATGAACTGATGTACTTCATCCAACTGTTCCCGCTTTTCGCTAGTATAATTACCTTCAGTTGATCTCGCTGGTATTACGACTCCAAATTTTAAATCAGCTGGCAGTTTTAACTCGTTTCCAAAAATTGCCATTGCTGGTGTAGTAGCCGTCGATATGCCATGAGGAACATTGGTATATGTACATCCCAGTCTCTTTGGTATTTATCTACGACTTTTCTCAAATATTCCTCCAAGGTACGGTTAAATCGTTCTACCATGCCATCAGATTGTGGATGCAAAGGTGTTGTACGAGTTTTGTATATACCCAGCATACGACATATCTCTTGGAATACAACTGATTCGAAATTTCGACCTTGGTCTGAGTGTAATTCCATCGGTACACCAAAACGAATAATCCATTGGTTGACGAATACATCCGCAACTGTACTAGCTTCTTGATTTGGAATGGGGTATACTTCAGGCCATTTACTGAAGTAATCTATAACCACCAGAACAAACTTGTTTCCTGCATTGTTTATTGGAAATGGTCCAGCTATGTCCATAACAATTCGCTCAAATGGAGCGCCCACGGTGTATTGGTGCATCTTACCTCGACTTTTCTTATTTGGACCTTTGGCCATTGCACATTGCTTATACTTCTGAATCAAATCAGCTACATGGTCATGACATCCAACCCAATAAAATTGTTTCTTTATTTTCTCAACGGTTTTGGTAATTCCAAAATGCCCTCCACTGGAGGCATTGTGATACTCGGCTATCACTTCATTTATTCTTGCCTTGTGTACCACTAGAAGACCATTAGTGAGTTTTCCATCTTCTCTTTCCCATGCTCGGAATAAGCATCAGTCTCGTAAGTGCAGGCTTTGCCACTGCGCCCAGTAGCCTTTGCTATTGGTCTCTCATTAGCCATCTCTTGCCAATCTGGACGTATGCCCTGCTCCTTGTATTCCATAATCTTTACGAGATCTGGGTCGTTCTTCTGATCTTCTTGCACTCGTTCGGTGGTCCATGACTCCTCCGGCAATATATTCGTAAGTCGTATGTCGAAAATGTGCTCCTTGTTTTCCACTCGAGAACAATGTTTACTATCCACGGAGCAAGTACGATGATATGGATTATTAGCTTTACTACGATGAATGACATCACGATCTTCCTTTCGTTGTCCTGGTAAATTCGATCTTTATTGCTTGCGTCGTAGGCGGCAATTACGCGCCATGTGTCCTCTTTGATCGCATATGAAGCACTTACCGGCAAATTTATTTTTGTGTTGATTCCTTGTTCTTCCTTTAGGCTTCATACTCGATTGATTGCAATCACGCGCTATATGCTCTCGTTTGTCGCAAATGAAGCACTTACCATTAAATTTGTTTTCGCGTCGACCTGCTCTTACTTCAGGCTGAACTACTGATTTTACTGCCTGACGCACTGCTTCAACCAGATGTGATGTTTTCCCCTCTAGTTTGCGTACTCCTGCCACTGGTCGACATATTAATCTGGCGGCTTCATACGTCAAAGCACTACTGACTGTTTCGGCATATGTATTCCTGGGTGACATGATTAGGGCACGCTTTGTCTCTCCATCACGTATGCCATCTATGAACGCCTCTATTTTTATTTTTTCGACGAACTCTTCCGAATTACCGGAGAACGCTAGATGAGATAAGCGCTCAATATCGGAAGCGAATTCCTGAAGGCTCTCATTATTCCGTTGCACTCGCGATCTTAATTCCACTCTATGTAATTGACTCTTGTATTCATTTCCATATTTTCGCTGGAGTGTGTCCATCAGTGACTGATAGCTACCACGATCTTTCTCTGGAATCATTTGTAACACTTCGGAAGCATTACCTTTTAATGCGACTATTAAAGCAGCACTCTTGTCGCTATCACCCCATTGAATCTTCGAAGCGGTTATCTCGAATTGAAGCTTGAAGATGTTGAATGGCGTGCTTCCGTCAAATGTTGGTGGCTTTAGTTTGATTGTGGTTAAATCTCGAATCACTGATGTGGCTGGTCCATTTATTTTTAGTTGATTGAGTTCGTGCCGTAATTTCTCGAACTTATCTTCCAAGTCATCATGTCTGTCTACATGTTCCTTCAGCTTTTCATCCAAAACATCCACATGTTCTTTCAGCTCTGTGACTTTGTCATTAATAGCTCCGGAAATTTCCTGAAATCTAATCTCAATTCCTCTTTGTAGATTTCCGATGACGTGTTCTTGTCGAGCTGAACCGTCTTGAATTTCCATACGCGATTCAGCCGAATGTTCTTGTAATTTCGCATTAATTCCTTACAGTTGCTACTGCTGTTGTTGCATCATGGATTTCATAAATTCCATGAGTTGACCACTCGAATCTATCTTGCTCTCTTCCTCGGCGTGCACGACTGCATGTATCTCGGCTTCCTCAAAGAACTTGTGGCAACTCCACAAAAACTATTTTTTATATAATACAACCCTGCAGCTAGTACTAAAAAGAACCGTATTATTATTACTATCTTCTTGGAAAAAGAAATTAACATTCACTTTGTCTACTTCTACGGCTGAAGGTTCTTCTCCAACGCTGTACGTGCTGTACATAACGGAAGGTAATTCTATACTTCATACAATTAATATTTCTCAAGTTTACGCTGTAATATAAAATCACATTTTAAATAACGTAGTTTGTCATTTATTTTTAAGTTGAAATAAATAAATACTTTTAAACCACACGCTACAAATTGGTGACCCCGACAAAGAGCAAACCAACGCGAGGGTGCTCCGTCATAAGTGTGCGCAATAGCAACAGAATTTTTCTGCGTCGGCAGCACAGTGCGCATCATTGTGAAATTATCGTAATTACCGTACGGAATACCAAAAAAACAACCACATGGCAAACGAGAACGAAGAGGTTGACGAAACAGTGCTTAACACCACCGCTACTGCAAAAGCAATAGAAAAAGCAGACATTAACAATTTCGCGGCTAGGGTACAAGTTCCCCAATTAAATGGATATTCCATCCAAAATATTGAATCATGGTTCACACGCCTCGAAGCATTTTTCCGAATAAACAACTTTGGAAAAATGAATCAAGAACAACGGGACAATATTACATTTAATATAACCGTTATGTACATGGACGAACGCTTACACGAACAGGCATTCGACATAATAAAAAACCCGCCAATAAATGATAAATACGAAACATTACGTACAACGGTATTAAGTAAGTTTTCCGTATCACCAATCACACGACTAGAACAGTTAACGTCCGTTATTCAACTTGGTGATAGTAAACCAAGCCACATGTTGACACAACTTCAAAGAACTGGTGTCACAACTGACAAGCAGTTAATTAAAGACTTTTGGCTACAAAAATTACCGATTTCAGCGAGCGCAGTCATTGTAGGGGTAGACAAAGGCAATCCGGAAATGGCACTGGAACAACTAGCGTCGATCGCAGATGAAATAATCGACGTTGTTCGGGTGAACTCTGTGGATGCAGTTACCGTCGGGGAAGCAACTCAACAAAAGGCGGTAGCAAACTCTGAAAATAAATCATCGATCGAAAGTCGAGTTGAGCGCATCGAACGTAGTCTTTCGCATATCGAGAAATTGTCAAATCTAGGTAATACTCGTCGTTCTCGATCGCATAATCGCAATCGTAGAGGACATCGTGCAACATCGAAATTCCAACAAAGTGTATGCTGGTACCATAAACGTTTCGGAGATAAAGCACAAAAGTGCAACTTGCCTTGAAACTTCAAAAATGCAAAAAACTAGCATCATTGTCGGTACCAGCAGCTACTGCCGTCGATGCAACAACTAAATCGAGCTGCATCTCACGCGATAGCACAGTTCCAGTAATTAACCCAACACCAAACCAACTCTTCATCATCGATCGGCGATCACAACGGCGTTTTTTAAAAGACACGGGCGCAGACGTTTCAATAATAACTGTCGCCGCCGCTAATCGCCAAATTTAGCTAAATCAACACCACAACTGTTCGCAGCAAACAACAGCAAAATAACCACATTTGGACCTGTGCGACTAATCTTAGACTTTGGACTACGAAGAACATTCGAATGGACATTTATCGCCGCCGACACAAAACATAATATCATAGGTGCAGACTTTGTACGAAAATTTAACATATTGGTAGATATGCACAAGGCCACTATCATAGATGGGCTCGCAAAAATTAAAAGTCATGCAATATGTGCCATCAACATACAACCATGCGAAATAAAAACATACGACACTAATTCTAATTACGCCGACTTGCTAAGAGAGTTCAGTGACATTACACAAATAAACAAGCCATTCGCATTAGCCTGCAATAACAACGTCAAGCATTTTATTGACACTGAAGGTCCACCAGTATTCGCAAAACCCCGGAGACTGATACCAGATAAATATCAATCGGTTAAGGAAGAATTTCAGTACCTTATGAAGATTGGCGTCTGCAGGCCATCGAAGAGTCCATATGCATCACCCTTACACGTGGTAAGAAAGCCCGACAATACGTGGAGGCCTTGTGGAGATTACAGGGCGCTCAATGCACAAACGCTACCTGACAGATACCCTCTACCACACATTCAGGATTTCACGTGCTCCTTACACGGTAAGGAGCATTTTCTCAAAAATAGATTTATATCGAGGATATTATCAAATACCTGTCGCCGATGAAGACATACTGAAAACGGCTGTTACTACACCTTTCGGACTATTTGAATTCATGCGCATGCCCTTCGGCCTACGTAATGCCGCGCAAACCTTCTAAAGATATATGCATGAGGCCTTACGAGGACTTGATTTTGTCTTTTGCTATGTTGATGACATTTGCATCGCATCGACAACGAAAGATCAACATACAAATCATCTACGTTTAGTATTCGACAGATTACGCCAATTTGCACTAACAATTAACCGATCAAAATGCGTATTCGGTGCATCACAAATCGAATTCTTAGGTCATCGAGTGTCATCCGATGGCATCAGCCCAACACCAGCCAAAGTAGAAGCTATACAAAAATACCCGTTACCAAGATTCGCTTTCGAACTGAAGCGCTTCTTGGCAATGGTCAATTTTTACCGCCGATTTATACCACATGCGATTGACCACCAAAAACATCTTCACGCGTTAATACCTGGCAACAAGAAGAGAGATAAAACCACTATAGTATGGAACGACAATACAATTCATTATTTCCAAAAATGCAAAGACGACTTAGCCAAAGCTACGCTACTAGCGCATCCGGTCGCACTTGCGAAAATTATTCTCTGTACAGACGCAAGCGACAAAGCGATGGGAGCCGTCATTCACCAAATAATAGAAAACAAAACCCAACCACTTGCATTCTTTTCTAGAAAATTTACACAAGCACAAGCAAAATACAGCATGTATGATCGAGAACTTTTTGCTATCTACACCTCCATTAAATATTTTCGATATTTGTTGGAAAGTAGGGAATTTACAATAGCAACCGATCATAAACCACTCGTATTCGCGTTCACACAAAAGAAAGACAACGCATCGCCAAGACAAATACGTCATCTCGATTACATGGGGAATTTTCCACAAACATTATTCATATATCTGGAGCGACTAACATCACCGCAGATAACCTCTCACGTATCAATGCTCTAAACATATCCGCAAATGACATCATTGATTATGAAGAAATAGCAAAACAACAAAAAGCCTGCAACGAACTACAACAATTATTAAAATCCGACAAGACTTCACTCCAATTAAAGCTTATTACACTACCATCAACCGACATCCGCATTGTGTGCGATGTCTCCACCGATTCAGCACGACCATACGTTCCAGAAAGTCACCAAAAATCAGTCATATCCAAATTCCACAACCTTGCTCATCCCGGGAAAAGAGGTACGGCTGGTGAAACAACATTTCGTATGGCAGAATATGGATTCGGATATTGGTAAATTAGTATCGCAATGCATTCCATGTCAACGCTCAAAGGTGGGTAGGCACGTAGTTTCACCATTGGAGAAATACAAATTATCATCTCAGCGATTCGATCACATCAACATCGACCTTATCGGCCCACTTCCACCATCAAATGGATTTAGGTATTGCTTAACCATTTTTTTTTTTTTTTTTTTATGTGGCACTTAAAGCCCCAAAGGGCTCATTGGCCGAGCTTCTCTTCCATTACTGTTGTGCGTCTTAAATTTGGACAGTATTAGAAGGGACCTACTTATTTTAGCCGGTTCCGAACGGCAGAACAATTGTGACATCACTTTTTCTGAGCTTTGTCACAGAGTTCTTTAAGAAGCTTTTTCATGGCAAGTCGTTACTGTCGGAAGAATTGCCAATTGCTTGCCGACAGGTGGGTACCATTCGAAAGAAAAATCTTATCGATATTAAATTTGTTACGCATCAGCCGGGGATTGAACCACGACCTACAGATCAGAAGGCGAACACACTAACCACTGAGCTACGGCACCCACCATTGTTGATCGTTTTTCTAGGTGGCCAGAGGCAATTCCTCTCATAGATATAAATGCAGAAACAGTCGCCTTCGCACTACTAAATGGCTGGATAAAAAATTTTGGCATACCATTACGAATATCAACGGATCAAGGCAGACAATTTGAGTCAACGTTGTTCCAAGAATTGTCTCGCGCCTTGGGCATCACACATCTACGAACAACAGCGTACCACCCACAGGCAAATGGCATGGTGGAAAGACTCCATAGAACGCTAAAAGCTTCAATAATGTGTACCAACATCACCAATTGGTCATATCAACTTCCACTGATTTTATTAGGTCTGCGCTGCGTATACAAACCAGACTTCCAGGAGACATGTGTGCCACACGCAAAAGTAACACTCCATCTAAATTTGCCCAGCAGTTGTTTGAACATATGCATCAACTCGAACCAACAAGCACGTCACATCACGGCACACGAAAGCCGTTTATATTTTCATAACTAGCAACAGCAACACACGTATTCGTCCGCAATGATACGGTGAAATCATCGTTAACTCCACCATATAATGGACCATATGAGATCGAACAGCGGACGGACAAAGCATATAAACTCAACATTAATAACAAATCTGTTATGGTTTCCATAGACCGCATCAAGCCAGCATTCGTTGATCAAATGTGTGAAGAAACAACATTGTCACTAAAAGCGTGTTCACCACTGAACACATGTCCGCATAATGATTTGACAACGCATACGGAGGGAACACAGCCTGAAATAACAGAAGATAAAAAAACCAGAGGAGGGCGGTCAGTACGACTTCCACCTCGCTACGCGTGCTAGAACTCTAGGGGGAGTATTGTGGCAACTTCACAAAAACCATTTTTTATATAATACAACCCTGCAGCTAGTACTAAAAAGAACCGTATTATTATTACTATCTTCTTGGAGAAAGAAAGAAATTAACATTCACTTTGTCTACTTCTACGGCTGAAGGTTCTTCTCCAACGCTGTACATAACGGAACTTAATTCTATACTTCATACAATTAATATTTCTCAAGTTTACGCTGTAATATAAAATCACATTTTAAGTAACGTAGTTTAAGTCATTTATTTTTAAGTTGAAATAAATAAATACTTTTAAACCAAACGCTACAAACTCATGTTCTTCTACATTAATTCCCTTAGCCTCCATAGCTTGCCTCAGCCTCACCAGCAGTTCCGCCTTTGCACCTGATGACGATAGATTCATCTCTACCAACAGCTTTTTAAACTGGTCCACTTTTAGTTGGTCAATTTTCACCAACTAAAAGTGGTGAATTACTGCAACAATTATTTTACAATTTATTTAATAATCTCTATGTACAATCAACTCTGCTTATAACCAACTATTTAACTATTTACAATAACACTTAAATGTTTCTGCAATCACGTTCGGGATCAAATAGATTCTCACTTCTCAACACTGGCTCTATTTATACTCTGTTGGCAACACCTCAGAATCTTCCTTTATCGAGATTCTACTCTTCCCCTCTCGTTGGCTTGTTCTGGTTATTGCTTATTTCGTTTTGCATGGATTGTTCGTAATTTTGAATTTGCAAAATATTTATCGATTTATCGATATTTATTGAAGCAAATGTTACCATCTTTTATAAAAACTCTACGTACAGGGTGATTTTTTAGCAACTTTCTTTTTGGCAACATCGTGTTTGACAGCTCAGCTGTTTTCGTGTAACATGTTACTGTCAAACATGGTCTATATTTAACCATGAATGGACTTTCAAACGAACAACGCTTGCAGATTATTCAACTTTATTATCAAAATTCATGCTCGGTTCATTCATCATTCATTTTATAGCCCGCTTGAGCGACGTTTTGAGGCGGCTTTTCAGAATCTTGTGACTAAATTTCGCACCAAATTTATATTATTGGACATTAAACCAGCAACACTCAACCGTAGAGTGCGGACAGAGGAAAATATCGCAGCTGAATACGCCAGTGTTGATGATGAACGTGAATTATGGATTTATTCGTGAGATACCGGCCGATATGTTGGAGAGAGTATGCCAGAATTGGACCCAGCGTATAAACCATTTGAGGCGCAGTCGCGGTCAACATTTACATGAAATAATATTTAAACATTGAATTATATTTGTCGTTCTATCGACTCAAATAAAGATTTTATACATTTCTCTAAATTTTATGTTTTTTTTTATATCAAATCCGAATGCTCATAAAAAATCACCTTGTATAAACAAGAATCAGCTGAGGAAATGCGTAACCTTAAAATTTCATCGGGACGATCGGAAAATGTTCAAATTTATTATAATTAAAGTATTTAAAAAATGCAGAATTTGAAAATAACATATTGGTATAGAACTTTCGTGTGCCATTTTACAAAATTTACAAACCCCCAATCTATACGCTTAATACGTAAATCAAGTAATTTTCGGCGGCCACAAACAAATTTACTTCCTTTCAATGTTCTAGATGAATTGAAAGGAAACTTACTTCAAAATCACAGTACCTTCACCAATACTGATTGGCAGGATGTGAAAAAAACACTCATGAATAATTTCAAACATGTCAATGAGAATAACGTTGATGCAATAATATTGGGTGTATGCAGTGAGGCAGAATATTTACCCCTGGCTAAGGGTTATATACAACACTTACGTTCAATTGGTGTACAACCAAATGCTGCAACATTGGGACGCTTACTGCGTGTATACAATACAGCATATCATGCGAGAGGAGCCAATTGTACATCGTTGACGCCAGATGAAAAACTCGAAATAAGTGGCATATACGAGGGATTGAAACAAAAATATGATATACTCGATGCAACCTCTTGTGAAAATCTAATATATGGACTTGTTGCAACGGAACAATGGCATAAGGCAGAACAATTACTTGAAATGATTAAATTAACATGTACACCAACTGTAGGTGCATACACGGCATTGGCTGCCAAAGCATTTAGTATGGGTCACATAGAGTTGGGTTGGCGACTGTTGAACGAAATGATTCAACATCGTAAACAACCAAAATGTGAAGTGTATATAACCTATTTGAATGAAATATCAAAGAGATCATCGTCACACAGCTTTCGAAAAGAATTCGAAAAGCTATTAACATTTCTAGGCACAAACGAATTAATACCCACAGAAAAGGTAATTCAACATTTGGAATTGATTGCTAAAGGCACGAAGATATCAAATGCATTCAAAGGGCTTGTAAAAACTCATGTGAATCACATGGGTAAATGTAACAATTGTAATACATATATGGAAAATATTACAATAAGCGATGAAGATTTTGCGAAATTAAGTGATTCCTTTCTACATCGTGTGCTTATACGTAGTGATGTATTTCAAAAATCTACACCCCAAGAAGTTGAACAATTTAAGCGTTTTGTTGAGAAGACTGCACCATACGATTGTGTTGTTGATGGACTTAATGTCGCATATTCAATGGGTTCGAAAAAACCACCACATATATTAGCCAATTTGGTATGTTACTTATGATTAGAATATTAGAATATATCTGTATATATTTCTGTGTCTACTTTATAACTAGTTGCACACTGTTTTTAACAAAAGCGTGCCCGGTTGAAGCATTTTAAAAAATTTCTTTCTGTTCTTCAACTTTCACTTTCCATTATGTTATTCATTAACTTGAACATTGAACCGAATACTCGATTGTTAAAGACATCAAGTTTCTATGTAAGAAATTCCTTTTATTTTGAAAACAAAAATGTTTATTGCAGTTGTGTTCAGTTGTAAAATATTTCAACATGAGAAATAAACATGTACTCGTATTGGGTCGTAAGCATATGAATAATTGGCCAGCAAATTCAATGCAATATATTCGAAACAATGCCAGTGTGTTTCTAACAAATAATCTGTAAGTCATTTATCGCGTTTATCGGCTATGATTCGACTTTTATACAAAGCAAATTAACTATTTAAAATCTTCCCACAATAGATCGCATGATGATCCCTTTTTGCTGTATGCTGCGATAAAAAGCGGCAAATCCACTGATTTCTTTTCGCGTGATTTAATGCGTACACATGCTTATCTGCTGGGTGCTGAATTAAAGATGATATTTCGTCGTTGGCAACAAGAACATCAATACTCACTAGTGACGCAAACTCAAAGTGGCAAAATTATTATTAAGGAACCGATACGTCATCTCATATACGCGCATAAAGTGAAGGAGAATACTTGGCATCTACCATATAAACAAGAATATACAGTAAATGCACCTGATACATTTGAAAACCCTGAACAATGGCTTTGTATCAAATTTCAAAAGTAAAATGAAAATATTTTATTGTGAATATTTATGTGCGTACTATGTACACGAGTGTAATAAAATATTTTATAGTTTTTAAGCGTAATTTGATGTATTTTTTTCGAAATTCAACGTTTCGCAAATTTCCTTAGTTCAGTTTGTTTTTTGCAAATTTATTGTATTTTAATGCGAAATTTTTTTCTGGTATCTTGAAACAAAATTATATTCGCATTTCCATAAATTACTGCGAGACAATAATAGCATAGAATAGTGACAAAATGTCCGAAAATGGTAATGAGAACGAGAATGAGGATAGAAAAAGTGAAAACTATGACGATTGGGAACCATCATTACCATCAAGCTATGAAGATGAAGAAGGCGAAGAGGAGCAGCTCGCAGAAGATGAACGCCAATATAATAAGAATTTAGTCAAATTGGAAAAGTACGTACAAAAAATGGCCTATTGTCCTGTGCCGGTACCAAAAGCTAATGATCGTCTAGAAAAATTGGCAGAACCAAAAACAACCAATATTATGGGTACTTATAGTGACAGCGGTTATATGAGACCGCGTTTGAGAAAAGAGCGTATTAAGCGTGTAACTGAAAAGTATACAACAATAACAACGGAGTAAGTGTATTTACGTTTCAAATTTAGAAATAAGTAAATGAATTGTATTTGGATTATAGAAACTCTTAAATACGACGGTGGTCTAAAAAAGTTTGCGACCAAACAAAGATATAGTACATTTGGTCTTCAAAATTATTTGTTTATTTGTATTTTTCTATATAGCCTCCTTGTAGCCCTACACACTTCTTCCAGCTAAGACCCTCCAATTAATCGATCGGTTGGTTAGCCAGTTATGCAATGCCGGTTGTGGCAGACCTCGAGAAAAACCCCCAATGACAGACCATAGAATATCTAGCTAGGTCCATCAATTTTTGTAGCTCAATAGGTTCTTGGACTACAGTCGACTTGACGTTGCCCGAAAGATTCA